>JAUYWG010000038.1:18947874-18960242 GCA_034779775.1 Enteromius afrohamiltoni
GCGGAAACACTAATACTCTGGCGAGGGTTCCCGCTGCTGGCGGCCGGAGAGGGCCACAGAGGAGCGATCTGTTACACTTGATATCTTGATTTGATAATAAATCTGTATTTAACAATCTCAAAGTAAAAATAGGTGCTCATATCTGACTTTTTATGGTTATTTATAAATCCCTTTTAGTAATCAACATTTGACAGTGATCAGTGTTGAAACTACTGTGAGGTTAAACCAGCCTGATTTTAATGTTTAACAGTTGAAAAAAGAATTCAGACATTCAGAAAAATAATCAAAGAGTAATCAAACGATATTACATTTGATTATTGTAATTATTACTTACTTTTAATTATTAATTATTACTTTTATTACATCTTATTACATTATATATATATATATATATATATGGTAAATATGTGTGAGTGTGTGTGTGTATATATATGTGAAGAGTTTGGTTCCAAAACGCTATAAATCCACTTTGAGTCATTTAAATGGATTTAATTTAATTAAATGGAAATGACCCAAAACAATTTTTTCAATGTATGTCTATCTGAACTTGACACGTGGAAGAAAAAAATGACTATTGTGGCCATTAATTAAGTACATTCACACAATTTATTAATTCATGGCCATCTTTTAATAATTTGCTCCTTCACTCACAGTTGCTTCCTTCCACACACAAATCATGTGCATATAGCCTGTGACATATGTGAATGACATATTGTCATTTCACTTAATCGTGAGGAAATAAAAAACAACTTGAAATATAATGCATACATTTAATGAGTTCTATCTGTTTTGTTTTTTTTTTACTATGAATGGAAAAGAGCAGCACGACCATTTAAAAGTTATACTTTTATGATCCACAGAAAGTACAGCACACTCATTTTGAACAATATAGTTTGAACAATATAAGTTCACACTGCACACACGCTAACCGATTTTACCAAGTGCAACATGTCTTTGGGTCAACATCTTTGTTGACCCTAGAACAACACTGTGATTAACTAATAAGATTTGAAGAAACAGTTTACAGTTTTTGTGAAGTTTAGGCTTACAATCAGTGTTTGGTGCTTGTACATCAGTGTCAGTAATCTATCATTTCCTCTGATTTTAATGTTAAGTTTGATGTAGAGATATGGTCAAGACTATATTTTTGCATTAAAATGTTGTTCCAGGGTCAACAAAATATGCTGACCTAGGGTCAAAATCAGGATGTTGTATTACTTAAGCGATTTGTGATTTATTTTAAACTAAGACAAAGGTCAGCTTTAGAACATGTGGAAAACCTCTAAACCATATCTCTAAATGCTCAAGGAAATGTCTGTACAGTCACCTTTCCCAGAAAGTCGTTTCTGCTGACCAGATCCCAGTCCCACACCTCCACGCTCAAAAGGCCTGTGTCAGCCAGCGTCTCGTCCAGCTCAAACTCAAAGCTCTCGTTCCACCGTGGGTAACAGGACTTTTTAACCACCTGGAGAAAGCAGGGTCATGGTAATCAGTAACAGACAGACAGATCTAAGTGTGTGGCAGATTAAATCAGAAATATACACATATCCTTACCGCGCTCTCATACATTTTGCCATTGTATCTCACTCTGACAAAAGGATCTGAAGCCCCATTGCGATCCTTTTTTGCAAGATCTCTAGAAACAAAGCCAAAGCACATAAAGCTATTAGATGCAAATCCATACACACTGAGATGTTTTTGTGTTTTTGATTCAACATTTTTTAAATCTACAAAGTATTTACACTTCAAATTGTTAACCCAGACTACAATTTATGCCAAAAAAACACTAGCAATTAATGATTAACAACATTTTAATCATTAATTAGTGTGTTTTTGCTTAACTAATGCTTTATTGTGAACAAATTAACCATTAATTAATGCTAAACTAATGCATTATTCTGACCCCCTATTCTGAAGTGTTACCAGTTTGTTATTAACAACTTTAACTTTTGATTTAATAATGTATCAGTAAATGTCGAAATTAACAATAATTAAGATGCTGTTTTATTATGAGTCATTGACAGTTTATTTTTATCTAAAATAACCCCCAAAACACCCTAAAAGTGTAAATGTAATCATTAAGGAACCAGAACTGCTTAGAGGAATCAGAACCAGAACTGTTATATACTTTACAATTGCATTGTTTGACCAATTGACTCTTGGAGAAAACGGCAATGGGAATTGGCCAGTGGTTTTTGCATGCGAAGCAACTCCCCCTTACATAAGATGACGGTTGATGAGACCTCGACTGCGGTGGTATATCAATTGCCTCGAGTTCCTGGCAGCTTGCCCTGCGCCAGTTTCGCCTGTTGCTGCGG
Organism: Enteromius afrohamiltoni; assembly: GCA_034779775.1. Classification (NCBI taxonomy): domain Eukaryota; kingdom Metazoa; phylum Chordata; class Actinopteri; order Cypriniformes; family Cyprinidae; genus Enteromius; species Enteromius afrohamiltoni. The sequence continues at coordinate 18,950,193 of JAUYWG010000038.1, forward strand.
GACAAGCAAGTGCTGGTCCGGACCGACAATATTGCAACAGTAGGGTATATCAACCGGCAGGGTGGTCTGCACTCCCGTCGCCTGTCACAACTCGCCCCCCATCTCCTCCTCTGAAGCCACTCACAGTTAAAATCTAAATTTTAACTGTGAGGTCCTTCACATTCCAGGCGAACTGAATGGTGCAGCCGATACCCTCTCACGACAGCACACCCTTCCTGGAGAATGGAGACCTGACCCCTGAGTTGCTGTGTCCCATGTGTTTCCACCTTTACGTGGAACGCAGTTTTACATGAGTTTTAGGAACTCTGATCAGCTCTTTGTTTGCTTTGGAGGTCAGCAGAAGGGGAATGCTACTCTAAGCAGAGGTTGGCCTACTGGTTGGTTGATGCCATCACCTCGGCCTATCAGGCCCAAGGTGAGCCGTGCCCCCTGGGGGTCAGAGCCCACTCCACTGTCACATCACCCTGGGCATTGGCACACAGCACCTCTCTAGCAGACATCTGTAGAGCTGCGGGTTGGGCGACACCCACCACCCTCACCAGATTTTACAATCTTCGCATAGATTCCGTGTCCTCCCGTGTTTTGGGGAACATCAGGTAATTCTGGAAGGCCGGATGGGTGTCAGCTTGCAGCGCCATTCCACTGGGTCCGAGTGCCTTCATCCGCTTGCTGACCCCCAGGACATTGTGGACACGCCATCCTTCTTTAGCTTGCCAGCATTTGGGCCTCCTAGATGACGCATGTAGCGCTTTCCATAGGGACCCTATGACGTGAGTCAATGACATAACGTCATAGTCACTGACTGAAAGGGAACGGCTCAGTTACATATGTAACCCTCATTCCCTGAAGGAGGTAACAGAGATTTTACATCCCTCCTGCCACAAAACCGGACTGTGCTGGGGTTGCTATCAGCTCCTCAGCAGGAAGCTAATAGTGGTTTGGCGCAGCCATCTTACATACCTGTATGTACGGGGGAGTGGCAGGACCCTCCGTTCCCTCCTTCAGGGAACGAGGGTTACATACATAACCATTTCTTTTACAAATGATTTGCCACTCCTCATAGTTCCTCACCTTGCTTCTAGGACTTGGCAGCACAGTTTTCGTGGAATATCTCCATCTCCCAGCACTGAAATCTGGAGGTGAATCTCCCCTTGCACCTCCTCATCTGGGTCAATCTCTGTTAGGTTCATCCATCCATCTACACCTAAACACAAAATGACAAGAATCTGATAAAGAAGAGTTCATTCATCTGCCAATGACGTTGATATGAATCATTTAGCAGGCAATCAAGTCATGGTAAGTTCAAGGACCCTAAAGTGATCTAGTTCACAGTGTTATAATTGTACAGGAGCAGAATTCAGAGCAGTATTAATATGGCTTCTACTGCTCCATCACAATACTGTGTACCTGCAAACACTCCCGTTTGACCTGATCAGCCAGGAAATACATGCATGTAGGCCTACAGTTGGGATAAATGTAATATATCATGTCCCTCTGCAGTACCTTTGGCTTTAAGAGGCTTAGGGTAATATAATTAATGGCTGTATTTCTAAAGAATAAGCTTATGGTAGACCAATAGTTTTTACTGACATATTGGGTGTTCATTAAATGTGCTCTCAGATCTCATTGTTTACTCAGCAAATTCAAACCGCTGTGTCATAATAAGTAATTTAACACGCAAGTATGTACATTTTAGAGTATTTAGAAACTAAAACACTAAAAGACTCAGTCTCAGTCACTGGCAAGTCTTTTGGCTTTCCTGATGTGGACACAAGGCTTGTTTATTCCAGTGGCCTGATAAGCAGTTTTTCCTGTCAATTAGTATGCCGGTATATCGCTCGTCAAGGTCCATTTTCCTTTATTGCTCTGGTGAGAAGCCCAAAAATAAATTGGGCCTGCCAAGGAAAACCGTTCCATTAAGCTGAATGGAAATAGCGTTTCTGCTGCTTTCAGTCTAATCTATGAAACTGAACGTTATTATAGCATCTGATTATGCATACATTTCAGTTATTTATTTGAAGCTCAGATGTAATTTGTATCTTTAATACATGGGACAATACTGCCAGATTTAAAAAGAGAGAGAGATAACCTTAAGCATTCCAGGAAAATACTATTTGTTCATACTCTATTGTTGGTGGTCAAAAGAAACAAATTGAAAAGAGAATGGAATGCAAAATCACTATAATAATCTGAAATAGCCCTTTGTTCACTTCAATCATCCAACCACTGTAATGACAAAAACGTGACATTCATGCAGACAAATAATAAAAAAATAAGCTAGAGTCAACAAAATTTATCTAAACAGCTATTTTCTATAATCATTTTTTTCCCATTGATATAGTATTAATGCATGCTTTAGTAAAATGAAGTATATGAAGCATTGGCTGACAGTTAAAGGTCTGCCTCATAAATATGTTCAAAAACAGTGCCCCCCCCACACACACAGGGCCAACCTTTAAAGGGTCAAGGTCTCTGCTTCAAATGGATGCTGAGCCACTAACCAAAATCCTTTATTATAGAGTGCATTCTTCCTCTTCTGCACATAGAGGCTAAATATGTACAGCTACTATAAAAAGTGCTTTAACATTTTAATGTTTTCAGACATTGCAAGGTTTTTGCTATAACGTTATGGCTGGTGGTTATTAGAACCACAGACCTGATTTGATGTGAATATAATTTGTTGTAGGAGTGTGCAATATTGTCAAAATATACCGTACATCTCTATATATATATTATTGAAAAAGATAGGCTATTTAGGCTATATTTTGCTAAGTCTACTTTGCTAAGCTGGCACTTTGATTTAGGCCTATCATGGACAGATGATTCCTGATGACTCATAAAACTTTAATTTTCTTCATATCCTGTGCGGTGGTTAATTCGCAGCATTGACAAACATCAACTTTTCCATTAAGAGGCAATTACTCCCCTATTATATTAATTGCAATAGGCAATTCGTTTTTACCTTCATAAGGCCATTTTTACAACCTTGGTAAATGTATGATTCAAGGTCAAATTTTTAAATGTAACCAATACATTCAATTAGAATATTAAGACACAACAAACAAATCAAATCAGCAATGATACTTTAATTATGAAAGTAAAATCAGTTGTAATGAGGGCTCTGTTGTTCATTCAAACAGCCTTAAAACAATATTGCACAACCTTGTTTTTGGAAAACAGCTTCTTGAAGAGGAAATTAACTGATCATACTCCTTCAAAATCCACACCAAATATGCAGTGTGAAAAACGCAAGTAAAATGACTTATCTAATAACTATCAGTGCTCTCACATTCTTCCATATATCTCTATTCTAAGAATGTCATAATTAGAGTGTCTATGAAAATCTGCATAATAAGCCACAGTTCCCCTTTCAGCTAATTACACAGCATATCACGCTGTTATCAGTGTGGTTAGACTATGATTTGACTTATAGCTAACTTGAATGTTCACACCCTGTCAAACCAAGGGAAACTTGAGCACAGGGCTATTTCTGTTCTCCGTAGAACGTGTCCTTTCACTAAATGCTATTTCAGAGCCCTTGGAGAGAAAGGTTATGTGAGGCCATTTGTTTGTTATAGCTGCAGCGAGAATGAGGGTGAGAAGAGGACAGATATAAAGAGGAGAAGAAGAGAACGAGCATAAAGAGTCATTTAAAAGTCAATGAAGGCTGACTTGAGTTATACAGTTACTGCCAGATCTACTTCTTCTAAAGGCATCTTAGAGATTTATTGGCTCATTTTCAACATAGCATGCCTGTTTAGGACATGCCTGAAATTGATTTTAAAAACAGTTTTAATGGGAAAAAATGGTTTTGGAAGCTGCAGGATTCTTTGATGAATAGGAAATTCAATGAAAAGCATTTATGTGCAATAGAAATGTTTTGTAACATTAAACTTGTCCTAACTTTAAACTTCAGATCAATCTAATCCATCCTTGATGAAAAGATTTGAATGGCAGAGTATCATGGCTTAAATGATTATATATATATAATGTTCAGTAAAAGCAGAAGTGTTGTGATACACATACACACACATAAATATATATATGTACAAACCTTTCTGTGTTTTTATTAAAAAAGCAGTCTAGTTGACTATAGCGAGACTCATTTCAAAAGTATTTCAAAAATCTTAATTATATTCTATGCTTTTGATCATGTATATGGAAGAACACATGGTCATAGACAACCTAATTGTAGGGAACCAGATAAAGAACTGTTGTGAGCCAGATTCGACACAGCATTACCCACATGAGAATCAAAGCTCAATATTCAGAAAAGGGATCCACCTCTGACAGAACTGCTTCAGTTGTAAAATGAGTATAGGGTTTCTGGGCAACATTTAACGGACTCGTGTTTAGGCCATTGTTAACACTAACAAGCTGAGCTGCATATCCAAACAATAATTATTATACCCTATCTCTCTGAGACACCAACACAGTAAACTAAACAATCTTAATGAATGGTGTCATTTCGCTTTTCTATTCCATCACGGATGGGCTGCATTGTGTGACTAGTCATCAACACGTCACAGGGGATACAAAGAGTGATGCTCTCTTCCATTTTGTGCCATGATAATGGATAACCCTGCCATGTCCTTGCCCCTCAGGCAAAACACACATGAGTTGCAAGCTCAGACAACCACAATGACTCACCAGCACCAATCTCAACACACCACCTCACAGGAACTCCACTAAAACAAGTGGTCATACGAGGGAGTATAACTATAGTCACTTAAAGTCAATTCATGCAGTTTTTCAGGTTTCTCATCAGTAATGTTTTCTTGTTTTCTAAATAAATGACACCTGCTTGAGAAACACTTGCATATTGAAGAGAATATGGCTGTGACTCATTCTGTTCCCTAGTTCTCTATGTTGTGAATCAGTATACTGTGAACATAAATTTGGGACACTGATGACTCAATTACCTGTGACACATGTATGAAGTCACATAATAAAACACGTGTAGAATAATTAACAACATCCCTGTGCATCATGGATCCAAAGATCCTTACTGTATCTGGATTACATTGGTGTACAAAAGTACATTGCTATGAAATATATTTTATACAACTTTGCCCAGCAGTTCTCGGTAGTCCAGAAACAGACGGAGGCCATTAAACATCTTGCCCCAGCATGAGGCCAAAGTGCACCTTTTACACCTGCTCCACCCCCGGCAGCTCCGAAGGAGGGAACACCTCAGCAGGGGCGTAGAGCCAGCCACTGTAAAGGGGAACAGCCCGTCTCAAATGTGGCCACTGCTAAGTCTTTCTGGAAGAACGCGAAGCCCTGAGATGAAGAAAATTGTTAGTCGGAGGAACTCAACATCTGTGTCCCCACCCTCGGGGGAGGGCCGAGGGTCTCGTTGTCGCCCACCCATGAACAGAAAGAGCAATTTTTCAAATCTCTTGGCCTCAATCGCGATGTTCAGGTTGTGAGTGATACCCTGCCTCCTCACATTTAGGTTCATGGTGCCATTTTGCCACCACGGGAAGGGGGAGAGCTGGTGTGCTGTTCACAGCTGCCCATCTCGCCTCCTGGATACCTCACTTCAGTTCGCCAGGCTCCCACCCAGGTTCACAGGAGTCCATTTCACCTCCGTTCATTTGGAGATGGATGCCTCTGTCCAGCACAAAACAGCGGTCCCTCTAAAACTGGGGCATATGGCAGACACAGTTACGCTGCTCGCAATTCTACATATGAGCATTGGTTGCACAGTCGGGTCGCGAGATGGCCATGGCACCGTGGCACACTCTGCATAGGCGTTTCCCCTGGAGTGCCACAGCTTTATGAGCCCCTGGACAGACCCTACTCCTCTGGAGTTATTCGCTTCGGTTGAAATCACTGTGGGCCATTCATGTTCCGGGGGACCTGAATCGTGTGGCCAATGCTCCTTCATGACAGCTTACATTACCCAGAGAATGGAGACTCCATCCTGGGAGGATCCAACAGATTTGGAGTCAGTTCAGGGAGGCCCAGGTGGCTCTGTTTGCCTCCCAAGAATCTTCCCATGCCCTGGCACACAGCTTGGCCTGGGATCTTTGCAAGTACGCCTATCCTGAGACCCAGACCTGGTTATGTGGCCAAAGTTCCCACTACCCCCTTTTCAGGATGAAGTGGTGAACTTGCAAGTGCTGCCCTCTGCGCTTTTACGTGGAATGCACCCAGATTTTCAGAAGCTCTGAGCAGCTCTTTGTTTGATGCCATTTCCTTGGCGTAACAGGCCCAAGTTGAGCCCACTAGTGGTGAGAGCCCACTCCAACCGGAGTGTCACCCTCCCCTGGCCGTTGGCACCTCTATAGCAGCCATCTGCAGAGCTGCTGGTTGGGCAACACCCAATACCTTCACTAGATTCTACAATCTGCATGGATCCTGTGTCCTCCCATGTTTTGGGTAACATCAGGTAATTCCGGGAGGCCAGGCGGGTGTCGGCTTGCAGTGCCATTCCATTGGACACAAGCGCTTTCTTCCAGTGTTTCCGAACGGTTATATCTGGTTCCTCTGTCACCTTACAGTTCTTGCTAGTGGAGTAGCTTGAACTGTGTCCAATAGAGGGTTTCCTTCACCCTCTGCGGATCAGGCGTTTTATCCCACATTTTTTTTCCCACCCTGTTCCCCTCACTTTAGTAAGACTTCTTCCACACAAGACCCTGTGTGCTCCGACCCCAACTCCTGCTTCTGGTAAGAAAATCCAGGCACCCCTGCAGGGCCCATTTACTGGCCTCCAGGGCATTGGGATGGTTATGCTTGAGCTTTCATTTGGCCTGGCACACTGTCCAGTCGAAGCCTGTGAGCATTTGGGCCTCCAACGTGATGCAGTCTGGGTTATGGCGTTTTCCATAGGGACCCCATGACGTCAGTCAATGACATAACGTCATAGTGACTGACTGAAAGGGAACGTCTCGGTTACGTATTTAACCCTCATTCCCTGAAGGATGGAATGGAGACCTTACGTCCTTCTTGCCACTAGGTCGGACTGCACTGGGAAGTCAGTTGCAATTGGCTCCCCAGCAGATCGCAACCATTAGCAGAAACCTAATTGTGGTTTGAGCGCTGCCATCTTATATACCCGTATGTACGGGGGAGTGGCTAGGCATGCAAAAACACGGGCCAATTCTCATTGGCTTTTTCTCTAAAGATAAAGAGTCGCTTGGTCCCCCAGGCGGGATCCTATGACGTCAGTCAATGACGTAACACCTCTGTTCCCTCCTTCAGGGAACGAAGGTTATACACGTAACCAAGATGTTTTTCCACTCTTCCATTGATAAGCTTGTTCCCCGCTTTGTAAATTTCCCCCCTATTCCATTGTCAGCCAAGCGAATGCCTTGAACACTTAGGGGTTAATAATCTATTATGAACAGATGTAGCTTAATAAATAATAATAGATGTGAATTGAGGAAGTTTGTGGTTTATCACAGTCACATGACAGTCAAATGTCTTTTAGCTTAAAGTCCACTTCAACCATGTGACTACAGGTCTGACTTGATTATTTGTAACAACTTTCTTGCAACACTAATCTTGCAATCTCAAGATGACATTTGTTGACAACTAAGAAATGTCTTGTTGGCTCTGGATATTGATTTCCTATTTCACCACAGCGAGTGAATAAAGGGCATAGATGCTCTCTAGGAAATACTCTCTCTTACCTTGAGGTTTGGCAGTGAGAAGCTCCTTACTGATTGACACCTTCCCAATTACATCATCTCGGCTGCGAACAGCAAAATATGCAAAAATAAGTACTAAGTGTTATTTGAATCACAGTTACACTTTTATTAATTTAATAAAGTTAGTCGTATCAGTAGTTGAAAGTGTGTGATGTCAGAAAACAGCATTTTTACTGAAAAATGTCACACACTTCACATTCAACCAAGTAAGTTGTACATAGTACGTAGGTTCAGACCTGAGGGAGTCCTCATCCAGGACATAAAAAGACACTGTACGGAAGTAGGGAGGAAGATGGACAGTGTATTCTTCACCCCAGAACGGAGACAATGTCTTCCATATTGTTGCTGTCCTACAAGACAAATTAAAAAACAAATAAAGAAATCATTACAGTTCACACAATGTGGGAAAAGTTTAAAGTATTTCTGGTGTGTCTATGAATGAAAAATGTAATCTTCTGAAATGTTCGACATGAATTTTTTAGAAAAAGAATAACAAAAAATAAATAAAACTAATACATTTCAAAAAGTGAACTGTTTTTACTGAAATGAAGCTAAAATAACATAAAATGAAAAAAATAAATGAAATAAATGTAGAAAATGCTGCTTTGCCAACTTTTTGCCAAATACATTTAAAATAATGTTTCAGTAAAAAGCTAAATTATTTTTTTTTAATTAAAAAACAAAAGCATTTGATAAAATCACAATTTAAAAATAAAATCTAACTCAAAATATAATATTAATATATATATATACCCTAATATTAAATATTAGAATGACGCATAAATAATAAAACAATACTCATCTTACTAGTATACTACTAGTATACTCTTATAAGTATCGTCTTACTTTTATAACACAGAATATACATATATATACTAAAAATGAATAAAGAATGTCTGTAGAATCTATAAGATAATGTTATCTATTTACACAATAACAAAACCATACTGCAGTTTTATTTTAACCACAGTGATAGGCAGACAGGTGGTATCTGATCAGAAACGATTAGCATTTTGTTAATCTCTTAAGGCAAATATCTTTCGTAAACACAGCGAGTAGCATTTGCACTCTGGCGCCAGCAGACTCACAAGGCTCATTTACCGCGGTAACGATCCTGTGGAAACAAACATCAGACCACAATCTATACTTAACATTTATTCACCCTCAGATTTGGTATTCCGGGGAAAGAATGTAAATTATTGACCCAAACAATCACAGTGGCTCAGAAAACACAACCCAGTAACATTGGCACTGTTGATATCAATAGAATGATTGTTAAAACTTTCAGTTCAGCTAGAAAATAAGTAATTTTTATAGGCACTCGGAATAAAGTGAGTCACAAAAGAGATGGTGGAGTGAATGACAAATAAAACAATGTAATAAACTTCACATTTACTTTAAAAATCTTACTGCTTTCATTGTGCTAGCGGTTCTTAGCAGGGTTTTCCTGCATATAAGATGGATTTTCATTTCTTCTACCTTCTGCCTCCTACTCTTGATTCCATGTGGAGCACCAGCAATCAATATGCCCACACTGTACTCACAGTCACAGCATATATATTTTACGTTTTGAACCTCCACCTCACTCTCCTCAAATGGTAGCTTTGTTTGTGACCTTTATATAGTTGCCAAATGTGGAGGTACACAAGCTCTGGTACAACCACACAGCAATCTATGGAACAGCAGAGATTTCAATTAAGTAGCACAAATTCAATTAGTTCTGCTTCACAGAAAATTACATTTCTAACCTGTTCAGTTTGTGATAATTTACTTATTATAGGCTGTATAGCAAGGTGGACCAATATTAGATCCCCAAAGACTGGGACTCATATTGAAATGTCAGTAAAAAATATATATACCTACCGAATTATTGCCTCATTATCAATTTTCACGATGCAGTATGGATCACTGCTTCCAGTTCTGCAAGTGAAATGAACAATAATGTTATTGCACACTGGCAGAAACTCTGAGCAGTAGTTATTAATCTCGTGATCACACATGATTGGTTTATGCAATCAAGAATTAATTACATGCTAATTATGATGCTGTTGCTCGCTCTCAGATCAGTAACAAGGCATATTTAAAATAAAAAGATAATATACTTTTATGGTAGGTTAAATGAAAAATATTTGTGTCTTCTTATCATACACTTTAAAAGTAATGTTTTAATATTAACTAAAAATCCTCTTTCCATTAAAAAACCTTTTCAAGTCCAACAAAGAATCTTCCTTTCTGGAGCTTTAAGGAAACCTATATGAAAGAACTTTAATCTTTTATTTCGCAGAAACGTTATCAATCCAATATTGATATTAATATGTGTCACGATCAGCTGATGTGCCAGTCCAGCTCAGGATGGTCATGAACTTTTACGTGTCTCTTGCCATGTTTTATG
>JAUYWG010000038.1:18968575-18981757 GCA_034779775.1 Enteromius afrohamiltoni
GGTCCACTGTGTTTTATCAAGGGCAGGGTCAATGCAGCTAGCTATCAGGAGATTTTGGAGCACTTCATGCTTTCATCAGTATCAGTATCAGTAAAAACTAATGGCCAAAACTGAAGGCAGCATGAAAGAAAAATGCATTTTATATAAACTTTTATTTAATTTAACATAGAGTTGTATCAACAAAAAGAGTAATGAAAATGAGTTACCCAATACATGTGTGTGCTCTTTATTTTTTATGCTTGTTACAGTATCATTAAGCTTAACTCGATTATGAGGTTGTATCTCAGTTAGGATGCTTCCTCAGAAGTTAACTGTATTAAAAATTGCATTGTATCGATTGGAACGATTGTACTTTTGACTGTACTTAAAGACTGTTTAAGATTTCTGCATAAAACTTGATTAACAATTATAGAAAAACTAAAAACATAACTTGTATACATGTAACACAGCAGATAAAGATCAAAATGACTCATAAAACCATAACTAATGATAATTAATGATGACTAATCATGATTAAACATGAAAAAAAGAAAAAGTTTAAGAATATTAATAATAAAATATATCCAATATAACTTGAGTTAAAAGAAATAAATTCACCTGGTTTGTTGATAAAGGGTTATTTAGACCTATTTGACCCCTAAGACAAGAAAGGTTAAAAACACTGCACTAGTAAATACTACAGTATGACTGTCACTCTACTACATATTTCCTACTAAACAGCGCCATCTAGTGAATGTGCATGATGTGGTCAGTTTAGCGTAGTCGTGTTTCATCCGGTTTTTTTGAATCACAAACAATACTGAAGTCACAAGATTTTACAAAAAGCTGGAAGATGATGACCAATAATAGCTTTTAGCCCAACCATTCTACACAGGAAACACTTCCGAGGCAAAACATCGTAACATATGCAACATATTAAATTTTAATTGTACGTCCTGTCCTCTATTTTATCTTGTAACAGTGAAAGAGGAATACTGCAAAGTAGTTTGCTTTCCCCTGGGATATGCAGTGCAGTGACGGTGTCTTCGGGGGCTCACAGCTTTCGTGCGCCATCCTTGGGCATAGTGGAAGACGTGGAGTAATTTTTCAAGTCTGACTGATAAGCAGGGTTGTCGTAGGGGTGCACGCGCTCCTTCAGGTTGTGGGTGTCGTAGCGGGGGACACGGATCGAGTTCATGACTGAGATTTGCTTACCGTCTTTCTTGGTACAGCTGGATGGACAAGATTCAGTCATATATTAGAATAATATATCATATTACACACAAGATTGAAGTGTAATTTACTCACCAGGTTAGGCATAACATGATGAGGAAAAGAAGTAAAAGCAGAGCTGCAGCCACGCATAGGATGGTAGTAATGACAACCATGGCACCAGACCTCGCACTCAGACCATCATAGATTGAGGGAAGGGGCAGTACTGTACGAATAAATTATTAAGAGATTATTAACTTTAATAGCTATTAGGATGGGTCCAATATCATTTAGCAATCATTAAAAGGATTTCATGTGAATTCTTACGTTTGATAAGAGTAATGTTACCAGACCAGTTGGATGAATTAACAAGAGTCCCATTAACATTGATTAGGAGATACTTGAAACTGTAAGGGAAAAAGAGTTTCAATACATTAAAAGCAAACTCAAATCTAGTGTTTAAGAAGCTACTTTGAAACCGCATTTAAGATCTTTTGACACTGTAAAGTCATTTCAAAAATCTCCAATGATTCAGATATCTGAATCACTGAATCATTCACTCAACTGATCGGTTTAAATGTACTGATTCATTTAGGTATAAATAAAGTGTGTTGCTGAACAAATGGCAAAAGTTGACAGATTTTTTTTTTTTTTAAAGTGTTGAATAGAAAACAAAAACAAATGTCAAATGTGTAGTTTTGGTCTTGAATATCATCTCAGACATGCTGATATTTAGTAATGGCATTCTTGTTCACGTGATATTGCTCAAACAAATAGGTGATCAATTTATAAATAAATTAATACATTATTAGCAGTATTATATTAACATATTATTCACTAAAATTGTTTGGATTTTAAAAGGTGTGGTGAGTTTTAAATAAGGGCAAGTCAGTTTTTTTGTTTAGGCTAAACTTTGTCTTGCAAATGTCATGTTAGCCAACAGAATACTCTTTCTGATTTCTGTGTGAGCGTTAAACAAATAATTCAATTTGGTCAATAATTAACCCTCATGCAAGACTTTTGTTCATCTTCGGAACAAACATTTAGATATTTTTGATTAAATCTAAGAGCTTTCCGGCCCTGCATAGACAGCAATGGAAATGACATGTCCCACTGACACAACATGACGTGCCCAGAAATGTAGTAAAGACACTGTTAAAATAGTCCATGTGACATCAGTTCAACCATAACATTCTGCAAAACCAAACAAAAATAAAGACACATGCATTTTGGTACTCTCGTGAATGTGGAGCGAAGACACAGAACTAAAGGAATTGTTAATTAAGGTCTTTTTCTTTGCACAAAAGAAGTACTTTCATAGCTTCATAAAATTAAGGTTGAACCATTGATATCACATGGACTATTTTAAAATGTCCTTACTGCCTTTTTGGGCCTTGAATGTTTCAGTTGCATTGCTGTCTATAGGGTCTAAAAAAAACTCTGATTTCTTTTTATGCTTGCAAAATTTTGCTGAAATTTTGCTAACGGAGATGAACAATTTTAGGTTTCAAATGCATCAAAATGAGAGTTCTGTTTGCTTTTTTTTATCTAAAAAAGGCATTTCAGAACCAAAGCAAATGGGTCCTGTGCGGAGCGGCAGATTTGGAACCTTGTCTTAAATAACTTCTTGCATTTATGTTGCACAATATATTAAAAGGTCCTACCAAACGGTGGATCCATCAGGTAATAGACCATTACAGTTGTTACCGCTACAAATCCCATCAGCGCCGACTACGAAGTAGCGACTGTTGGGGTACTGACTACAGGGGAAGTCTGACAGAAGCCCAACTTTGGTCAGAAAGAAGTTTGGTGATGTTGGGAGGAATGCTGTTGGGTAGGGTGACAAGCTGAGGATGTTGGTAGTTGAGCTGTTTACTAGAGCATCAAAGTTACCATTTGCTAAAAGTGAAAGAGGAAAGCAAACAGATGGGAGAATTTGCATTAGAGCTTTACAGTTGCATTAAATACCAAAAAATAGCAATATTGTGAAGAATCATTACAATGTTTTACCTGAGCACAGGCCAGCCACCAGCCATATCTGACAGTCAGTGCACGACTGATTAAATACACAGTACGGCTGCGTCAGTATCACTGAATTACTGGTGATCCTGGCTAGGAAAGCATTAGATACAAGCTCAGGCTGGAATAACTGACCTGGAGACAGAGAAAAAGACTTGTTTAAAGTGATCTCATTGTTCCAACTTGAACCTCATTCAAGGCTGTTACAGAATAATAGCAGGTTCAGTCTGATTCACATGCACCTGTGCTAGGGAAAAAAAGGATTGTGTAACACCTACCAGCCCTAAATGTTGTAAGCGCAGTCCTACAGGTGTATTAATGGAAAACTGGGCACGAAACAGAATACACAGGCTCAGACTTGCCTACTAGTGCGTTTCCCTTGAGTCTCGATAAAAGGAGTCACCGTATCAGTATTCATCTCTGTAGTAGGTCAATTAGAAAAATGTGGGATAAGTGTGGCATCCTATGACGTACTACTAATTAATGACTCGTGAGCTTTTTCACCTATTTTTAGCAAATCTAATACACAGGACTACATAACAGCTTTAAAAAGCTGGCCAAAAGTTTAAATGGTTCATTCTTAATGAGGGGTTCTTATGATCCCTTTTATTTTGTTTATATGTGTGTGTGTGTGTATATAATATAAACAGGATCTTAAAAATATAAAAGGATAAATGTTTTGAAATTTAGATTTATACCATTTATGTCATCCTATATAACCGGATAAAATAAGCTTTCTATTGATATACAGTCTGTATAGGACAATACAAATATACATTTGGGCAGGATGCAAAAAAAATCTGGAATTTGAGGGTGCAAAAAAATTTTATATATATATATATATATATATATATACATATGCTAGACATTAGCATCAGTGCAATCCATTAGTACAATTCTTTAAAAACATTTGATGAGTTATCTTATTCGTTCACAATAGTTGCTAGGGTATTTTTGCTGAATGGTAGAAAAATTTGAGCTTGCTATTCTATAATCATCTTTGTCTGACATCCAACATCTAATTCAACATGATACAAATTTAATGAGACATTTATGTGCACTTTACTCCGTCTTTAATGAGCTATTACCTAAGAAAGCCTCTCTCCATTTAAACTGAAAGTTAAGACAAACAATGTCATTAAAGTATAGCTGAAGTGCATCTGTGATATAACGCAGAAACCAGACCTCCATAGCAACCCCCATCTAAAAAGAACAAACAAACATGGATAATTAAGGCTAAAACGCACTTACCTTCTCCGGTCCACATCCAGATAGACATCAGTGACATCAAACGGATCACTGCATTCGTCTTCATCTCGTAGCAAGGATGCAGATAGATTCTAACTAATATAATTGAGTAGAAGTCAACCTGGCTGGTGTCTGTGCTCAGCAATATGTCTGGCAGATACTAATCAACTCTTATAAAAAGAAGCTGAAGGGAGGGGAGAGAGTTTTTCATGAGGGTGTGTGAATCCCAGGTAGAAACTGGGAGGTGCTTCGGAGATAAAAAAGTGCTTAGAAATGCCAAAGACTGACTGTTGCTATTCTGTAAGCTGTGAAAAATGCTTGAATCACGTTAAAACACTTTCTACTCTAATCTTAAAGCACAGAACACGTTTTCATTGCCGATGCCACAATCGCAATGTCAAGGTGGCCTAAGTCGATCTGACACTTTAAATGGAAAATAAAACAAACGTCTGCGTGAATGACTAATGTTAAAGTCAACAAACTCCACATACTGGTGACTTAATTCCCACCAAACAGGCGCATGACGCGAGTTAACACGACATCAAAAACAGAGGTGTGGAGTTTCTTCATATTAATACTACTCCATTCCTAGCATCTTGAGGGCAAAGTCTTACATGGTAATTAATAATGTAATATGGTTTCAAGCACAAACTAGGCTGTATGTTCTGCCACTCCAGCACCTGTCTGAAGTGCTTGTAGTCAAATAACCAAAATGGTGTTGATAAAACCGGCTTAACCAGACCTGCTTTGACATGAAGCGAACAAACCGTTGTTTAGAAGTAAAAGTCATTGACATTTTCTCTGTAACATTCTCCGTCTGTGTTCTCTCTCAGTGTGAACATGTAAAACTCATCAGAAATCACATTACTTGCGAAGACTGGACAGGCGAGTTGAAATAACGACGTAGTTGTAAAACAACAATATCCAGAGTCCCATTGTGGTGAATCAGACAATGAACTAGAGCTATTAACAGTATTTGCCAAGTGGTAATACAGGGTGGAGAGAATTATGCCCCTTCACATGTGCTTCATAGGAATGTAGCACACATGACAACAGGGTCCATTAGTGACTAACAAACAATTACTCCACTAGCTTTCTCACTAATTACATTTTTTTAAATGCAGAGATTATTTTGCATTTAGGTGATTTTTGCCAATTATAGATAATCCGTCAAAATCCTCAAATGAAGCATTGTGCATTTTTTTTCTTTTATTTTTGCCATTTTAAATGGTCCTGTGCGTACATCGTTTTATTTTTTCCAAAAACTATTATATCTATTATGCGTCTCTGTTAATGTGAGGCCAGAAAAATGATGTGCATGATTAATGATTAAAAGGAGCAACATTTCAGTTTCAGGTAAAAAAAAAAAAAAAAGACATTATCAGTCATTTAAAAGCAAAACCACTGCATTTTTTGTATAAATAAATAAAAGGGAAGCTTATGATTATGCCACTGCACGATATTTGTTCTTGTTAAAGGGATAGTTCACCCAAAAATGGGAATTATTAGCCTGTCTTTTACTTGCCTCTGAAGCATCTTAGGTGTATGTGACTTTGTTCTTCCAGTCAAATCTCGCCTACTGCAATGATGGAGCTTAAAAGCGCAAGGACAATTTTTAACATAACTGATTGGATTCCACTGAAAGATGAAAGTCACATACACCTAGGATGCTTCGAAGGTACGTAAAAGACCTTATTTTTGAGTGAACTATCCCTTTAAGCATAAACTAATTTGATGTCATTTAATTGCTACATTTAATCTTTACATTACACATAGGCTTCATTTTACATTTGCATTTGAAGTAATGGATCCTGATTTTAGTTTGCTTCGATACATGCGTAACATTCAATGCCTTTTCTTTAAGAATGAAATATTCTGTGCTTTCATTTAAGAAAGCACAGAAATTTTCTTAAAAATCATTTAAGAAATTGGCCAAAAAATTGTGAAAGGGATAAACATCCTGTAAAGTGTTACAACACATGCTCATCCTTGGGGGAAAAATGCTGTATTAAAAATAGCACACTTCTGATCATCATCATACAGAAAATATTCTTAAGTGCATTTTAGTCACATAATGGAAAAGCAGAAACGGTTAAAGGACAGTCAATGAAATTCTCCATAAAAGACTAAAAAGCCAAAATTATTCCCTTTGTTTATTATTTAAAAAAAACAACCAAAACTACATATTTACAACAGAATAAAAGTCTATCCTGGGCACACGGTTTTATCATCAGTGAAAGAAAAACATTCAGCTTTTCAAACATCAACCTCGAATGTTGAACATTAGACTCAAGCTCAAAATATGAATGTGCTTCTGAAACATTGATTCCAATGATTTTGAGTATATTTAAGCTCAGCTCAGTACGGTCACCTCTTCCCCATGATGAAGCTGGGCATTTCTTCTTGCTCTTCTGCTTCAGAAGCAGAGGATGATGATGATGATGATGACTTCTCCTCTGAGCCTGCTGACACAACAAACACATTATTACTCACCGCTCAGATGAATGCTGAAATACAAGAAGTGCAGTTGCTATAATAATGATCTGTGCAACCATCCATAACCAGCTCTTTTAAATATAGCGCTCATAATAAACACTCACCCTCACTGATGTTTATAGGTTTTATCTGGATCTGGATTTAGCTGGATTAACTACAATAAATGATCCATTGAAGTATATTTGTTGACTTGAGTGTTCAGACACTCATGTTTAGTAAATGTATTCCAGTTGGTGTTCCAGAAAACAATGGGGTGGATTTCTAAGATAATGAAATTATCTTGTACCTTTTTCTGTTTTGCTTTCCATCTTGGCTTTCTTGATCATCAGCTTCTTTTGTTTCAACTTTTCCCTAAAAGACACAGAAGAACAGAGTCTCAGAAACTCTCCGAAAAATTATTCTAAAAAAATTATTCGCATCTAAAACCAACTAGACAGCATTTGGCAAACCTCTTCTTTCTGCGTTTGGCCGTTCTTTCCTCAGCAGCCCTTTGATTGTCTTTCACCTTCTCAATGTAATCTTCATCTTGCTTTTGCTGCAAGATCAAAAGAAACTATTTGTGAACCAACACTAACAACCATCAACCCAGCCTAAGTTGAAGACCCAGAACATACTCTAAATTTTTCTGATAAAAATGTTTGGGTTTTTTTCTGCTAAGTTTTAAATTATTTAGTCAGAATCCATTGCATGTATCAAATGACAGAAAGGGCATTTATGATGTTACAAAAGATATTCATTTTAAATAAACACTAAGAATCAAGAAAAAAAAAAAGTGCATTTCAATATTACGCTGCAAACACTTTTCAGTATTAATAATAATAATAATAATAATAAATGTTTCCAGAGCACCAAATCAGCATATTAGAAAGATTTCTAAAAGATCATGAGACACTGAATACTATAGTAATGGTTTTAACAACATCTTAAAAATTTAAATATTTATTTTAATATTCTAAATATTAATTTTATTTTGCAACATTTTTCACCAAATATTACTGTATTTGCTGTGTTCATAAAATAATTGCAGCCTTGTTGGGTGTAAGAAGCTTCTTTTAAAAATGTACACAAACTTTTAAATGGTAGTGTAAATCATTTCCAATCAAATTGCACTTGAATGAATCTGACTTTCCAACACTGCACGCTAGAAAGAGGAGCTTGGTGTGACAAAGAGTTGATTTTTCATGGGACCTAAGCATATTTCCTAAGATGATTCCAAACACAAAAGTGGGGAACAATACATCACACTCACCAGAAAATAACATTGACAACTTCAATTAAATTTAGCTTGATTGACAACCGTCTGTCGTGTGCACCTGTGAGCTGGAGAGCAGAGCAGATCCGCTGCTGCTCACACCCAACTTCTGTTATTTAGGCCGCTACAAATAACAGGTGGATCCACATTCCACTGAAGCACCTGGATTTATTGCTGTTCAGTGGAAGTAATTTATAGTTTAAAAGTCTCAGGTAGGACTGGGAAAGAAAAAACTCTGCATATCACCAATAAGCATTACGCAGGCTTTACCCATATTTCATACATATACCCCCAGTTTCACAGACGAGGCTTAAGCTAGCCCCAGACTAAACTGCATGTTTGAGCTGTCTCAGATGGAAAAATCTAGCTCTGACATATTTTAAAATATGTCAGTGTCATTGTTCTGTGTTAAGATGCTCACCTGTAATACTTTCTAATAAGGTATTTTTATAAAAGTTGCTTAAATATATTAATTTAACTAATGCCTAGTCCTGGTTTAAGCTAAGCACCGTTTGTGAAACCGGGCCATACAGTTTTGCAACAGACCTTATTTTTCCTCTTTTCTTAGTACAAATTGAACTAGTAACATCCATAAACAGCTCCTATTTCATAATTACATGCTTTGGGGAAAAAATTAAAACTAGAGCCTGACCAATAAAGGATTTTGAAGGCCGATATCAATACAAATATTTGTTGGTTTTAAAATCCGATATATCGGCTGATATTTAAAAAATATATATTATATTATATATATATTATATTATATATATATATATATATATTTCAGAAACGCACAACAAAACATTAACAGATTTACCTAAAGTTATTTGTAGTTATTTATGAGTTTTAAATAACATAATATGATAATGCATTTAAAATGCTTTTTTTTGTCACAACAGAACAGAGGAACATTAGGGCTGGAGGATTTCATTGATTCTGTGATATAAATCGATATTTCTTTTCCAAAGAAAGTATCAATTCTTTAGCATGTATCGATACATACGTCCCATTCAAATCCCCCGTGTTGTTTACTTCCGTTCGCGTTGCAGGAACATCGATTTGGTCAGCCAGCCGCTAGTGTTGCTGTAGAGCAAGTTACCCATACTAACTTTACACAGACGCAGATGCAGCACCCGCCTGCTTAAAAGCAGATGTGTGGGAGCACTTTGGATTTAAAAAAAAAAAAAAAGGAAAGCAACAACTTAAAACAGATAAAAGCGTCGCGTAAGCTATGTGGCACTAACGTTAAATATTCCGCCAATACCACAAATAGAGTTGGGCATCATTTTGATTTGAACGATTCTGATTCCGATTCCTCCTTTCGATTCTCAATTCCGATTCTTTGTGGGCTGGAGTCAAAACATGCCACAGGCTCATTTGATTTCACAGAAATATTTCAGTAACGTTGTCGTTCACCAAAGCGCTTTATTGTTAAACTACAATCACTTACCTGATTGTTGTGACGAGGTTAACGTTACTAACCTCGCAGCATGTCAAACGCTACACTCCGTAATTTGTACATCATGGAGGCGTAGTTGTTTTGTCATATTCGTAGCGCATCCTCTCGTGCAAGATATCATTGTGTCACATGTGTTGCACTGTGCCGACCCAGGCTTTTTTAGTGTGAAATTAAGCCACACTTTTGAGCGCCGCTTACCGTGCTCCATAGCTGCAACTGAACAAGCGTGCGGCAAGCACTTCCAGAAATACGGTGGTCACAGTGGAAACCAAAACTTGCGTGTTTTACATTTTATAAACTATTCCAATGGCATCGTTATTTTTTTAACGGTTCTAAGTTGGAACCGGTTCTCGATGCCCAACCCTAACCACAAATTTACAAGCGCACCTAAAACATCACCACCTGGACAAGTTTATGCTTACGGAGGACCCAAAACGCTGACTAGTGCTAGACTGGCTACCTCACACACATGTAGGCTTACAGGCCTTAAAATACTCAGTTTTAGCACTCTAAGTTTTAAGTTAAATGTTCTAAGTGACTTGAAGTATTTGATGTTTTGGTGAAGCCATGGTTCTACTATCTTTACTTACATGGCAGCTAGACTGGCTAAAAAGACGTCAAAGAAATGGTTCAGAACAGGCCACTTGCGCTTTAACTCGATTAACTAAATTGCAATGTTGCACTTTATTTACTTTTCAAAGGCTCATAAGCTACAGTTTGCGCTGTTTCAATAAATGGAACTAACTTTCTCAACACATATTTGATTCATTTTGTCCAGCATTTATTTTGCAATTTGTCTGATGTTTTTTGGGTTTATTTCAATTAATTTAATCCAAGTAAATGAAACACTCACATGATGTCACCAAAATCACTTTTAAATGTCTCTTTTAAATCTATCAGAAAAGGATGTAAGCGTATCAATTATATAGAATCGTACCGTTGGCTAAATATCGTGATATATATGGTATCTTGAGCTGAATATCGAGTATCGTATCGTCAGATTAGTGTATCGCTACAGCCCTAAGGAACATCAAAATATATTAAAGTTTTGATAAATAAAATGTATAAAAATACAAACTTAAGATATGAAACGTAAAGAACTTTGAACAAAAACAACAACCACCAAATCAAAGTGACCAGTTTTAAAAGACTTTTAAAACTGCCCGACTCTATCTGGATCAGCAGGTGGCGCGTTATAGCGTTGCCAACAGGGACGGTGTAGAGTGCCTCTGGTGGACAAACTATACAACACTAACACTCATGACATGGTTGAAAGGTGTTTCACCCATTTTTATTTTATTTTCGAAATATTAATTTATCTGCCATTATAAATGCCGATACCGTTAGTTTGGAAAATGCCTAATATCGATAAATCGGCCGGGCTCTAATGAAAACATACCTTTTCTGACATTCGTTCCAGAAAGTCTTGTCTCTGATACTCCCGACGGCGCAGGTGTCTGTACACATGAAACTCACCGCTGCCTGCTCCAGCACTGGAACCTGCGGAAATTCAACAAAGAAATTAAACACAAACACATTTGAAAAATTTGAAAAAAAGAGTCAATTGTAATGAATTTCTGCAATTAGCTGAAAGCCAATGATGTAACCACACATCTGATTACTTGATGTTTTGTTTCATATAAATGTATGACCTTCTGCAATCTGGAAAGACAAATGTGGTATTTTGAAAACACACGTCTGTTTTATACACGGTATTGTTTCTTATGTGTTATGGGTGTACGGTTGGGAGAAAACATCAAAGAATACATACAATCTTATGTTTTTTGGAAAATAAAAAATAAAATAAGAAAATTGATTTTCAGTTAACGATACAGATCATTTAGACAGACGCATTTGGAAATATATTTTTCCTACGAGCAAAAACAAACTATACATTATTATATTCATTTCCTTTGGAAAGTCATATCGGCATGTAAACTGATGATATGTTTAGAACTAACGATAGGTAGAAATTAATTTTAGCTTCATCTCCAAATCTGAGAATCAGTATAAAAATAAAAAAAAGCACACAAACCCATCACATCCCGCACAAACTCTGGCGGAGCGCGTGGATTCCACTCCTTTGGTTTCTCGGGAATGGGCGCGAGTTTATCCTTTAAAATTTAAATGCAAAACTCAATATTATGTTCAATGCTTCTGCAACAGTTCAGTAACGTTAGCACCATTAGCTTTAGTTACTACAAATAAAACCGCCGGCTTGCGGTAAAGGGAGAACTCACTGGGTTTCGCATCAACCTCTCCAACTTTAAACGCTGCTCCTCTGCTGGAGTTTTGGCGATAATTAAAGGCTGGGACTCTTTTTTAGGAGCTTTTCCTGATCGTGCGTCTTTCTTATCCACCGCCATGATTCTTGCAGAGTCTTCTTCGAGTTCTTTTTCTGTTCATCAGTGGCAGTGCACACAGATCTCACAGCGCACAGTGCCACCTACCGGACCGATGGAGACATGCATCGCTCTGAGGTAAAAAAAAACAGAATAATAAACATGTACCAGGCGACGGTGAATAATGACCAACGTTCTCTCAGTCGCTCTTAAATTTCAGAATAGCTTCCACCACTTTGCAAAATATCAATAATTCTGAGCTGGTGTCAAAACGTTTCCCTTTAAATGTACTGGGTTTTAGTGTTAACAAAAAAACTTGAACAAAAGAACAAAAGATCTAAACTTTGTTTTCTATAGTCTTAATCTGGAAAATATTATTATTTTTTTCATATCACATCATATCATACAGCACACTATCCCAAAAATGGTTTTACTGTTGGAAATTTTTTGTTATAGAGTGACCTGACGGCAACATATATATATATATATATATATATATATATATATATATATAAGCAAATGTAATGGTACACCAAAGATAAACGTATTGTGTATCAAAGTCCTTTAATAGTCTTTGATTGTAAAGTACAAAGTACTGTAAGATGTTCTGTGTCTAGCACTATTGCTGTCATGTGGTCTTACAGTTTTTCCCAGTGACAGCTCAAACCGTAGCATGTAGCTGGTGAGAGTCAGTCAAAGAAACAGAAGAACATGTTCAGAAATACAGTGAATCTGCACTTTAAAACTTTAAAAGTTGATACATTCAGACTGGACAGATTTACTTCACCACGTCATTGTGGTACATCAAACTGTGGCGTACAGTTGGAATAAGTCAGGGGAAGGAAGTAGCAGAAAAGAACATGTTCAGAGATGCAGTGATTTTATTGAATTCAAAAAAATCCTGTAGCAGTTTAACGCAAGTTAATACAGGTTTTTTGTTGTCTTACCATATTCACTGCTGTGGCATCTCAAACCATGGCATGCAATGAAAGAAAACAGAAGAAAAGAGAAGGATATGTTCAGAAACAAATTCATGCTGCATTTTAATGCAGGCTAATACAGTTTAATGCAGTAATCATGTGTGCAAATATGGGTTTGTCTCCATGTAAATGTAGGGCTTACATGCCATTATGTGCTTATGACTTGCAGCATATATGCTATATAGCTAATTTGTG
>JAUYWG010000038.1:18989591-19000233 GCA_034779775.1 Enteromius afrohamiltoni
TAGTGGTGAATGAGCGTGAGGTAAGATGCAAGTGGGTAAACATTTGTGACCTTGGACAACAAAACCAGCCGTAAATGTTAATTTTCCGAAATTAAGATTTATACATTAACCCGAAAGCTGAATAAATAAGCTTCCCATTGATGTACTTAAATTAAGATATTAAAGTAGCTTCAACGTTGTTGCATGTTTTGCTAGTAGCTTGTGGTATATGGCTAGCTAACTACAAAAGCAACCCAGTCAGCAAATTTCCTTTGGCGTGGAACTTGCCCATATCAACAGCTGAAGTGTGGCCCAGTTTGTGTTCGCTGGACCAAAACTGTGTTTAAGATTTACTGGTATAGAAAAAAATATGGGCCAGATCTTTGCAAAAGGAAATTTGCTGACTGCTGTCTGTGCTTCCTGCCGCGGTCTGTCATGCCACATCAAAGAGTTCAGCTTTGACTCCTATAGAGTAAAATAAGAATTTAGTTTAGGTTGTAGTCACAAGTTACAAAGTATTACCAAGATGGCCGCCCGTATAATCCGACTCGCCTTTAATCAACACATTGATCAAAAACTACAGCATCTTAAACAGAGACATGGGACTGACTTATCACATCTGATATGGCTCAGTAGTTTATGATAAATGGCTTTGTTTTTCTTCCTTCTCTCTATATTTCTTTCTCTCTCACACATTCGTATAAACAGCTTGTCAAATTTACAACCTCGTGCGCTGCGGCTAGTCAATTCAGTTGATAAAAGCAGCGAAGGATCAAAGGTGGCTATACATCATCCCCCTTCTCATTTTCTCATTACATTCCAGCTGATACTGCATTCAGCAGGCTGCCTACCCAACATCCATCAAAACAAGGAAAAAATTTGACAGTTTGTTTTTGAGGATCCTTTCACATACCCCATCCTGACAATATTGAGATATGATGGGCTCTCATTTGAATATTACAGCTAGCATTAAACATCAAGGCAGTCTGTCTGTGTGCATTACTATAAGACATTTTCAAAAGGATAGAGAACGGTTAAATGGGATCATTTGGCTTTTAGGACACAGGAAAGATAAGGATAATCTGAGGTTTCAAGGTGGCAATACAATGATGCTGAACTTCTTTGTTGTGGTGCAACCTTCCTTACCATGCTGAAACCACTGTGATATACTCGAGGGCTTTTATAAAGTGAAACTGAATACAAATGCTAAATAAATCAAATAATATAAATGTACTTACATTTTTCATCTTACAGACCCGCACATATATGCTTCAAATTGATCAAAGTGATTGTAAAGACAGTTTTAAAAACATTTCAATTTCAAATGAATGCTGTTCTATTAATAAACAAATCCTGCACAAAAAGCATAAAAGCAGCATAACTGTTTTCAAATGTTTCTTGAGCAGCGAATCAGTATACAATTGACAGTCCACAGAACATACTCATTACAAAACGAAGATAAATTAGAATCGACACAGGTGAACAGAATGGACTAATCAAGGCAGTTACTTTCGTTGATGAATAATTATGAATAATAATGTTACCTCAATTTAGTCTGGTTTCTGAACGCAGACAGAAATGCTTAATAAATGCAGCTAAACCCATTAGATTTTAGCCAAATACTGTAGCTAAATGTATTACTTTTTTAAAGTTACTAATAAGACTGTTGCCTTTTTAGTATAACTAAATTGATTTTGATACCAAATAGAGCATGTGTAAAATAAACAAAGCCTTCACTGGGTACTTTGTTTACACAGTCTCTCATGATTGATACAAGATACAATTATCTTTTGTAACTTCCTCAGGTCCTTCATTTTATCCCTAACATTACATCAGGGTATCAGGCCGGTCCAGAAACAAGCTGACCAACACAAACAGCCTAGAGGGACACTGTCTGAGAGCGAAGGAAGGTCATAACCCTTCTTTTTACTGCAGGGGGAACAGCATCAAGCGGAAAACGGACATCCAGTCCGCCATTAACTCATTTAAACAGATTTCAATGGGGGGGGGTTAGGGGGCACACTAAAAGCATCAATATTTAAAAAAAGATCATGGAACGGTTAGATAAAACATTATGATCTCCCAACAACAGAGGTTTAAATGCACAACAGATGGTCAGAGCGTGATTCACTTTCCGTGGCTCTGTACACAATAATGTGTGTGTTTGTGTCTGCAGAATCACATTTGTACGAAGCTCAGCAAGCCGTCGTTTCATTGAGGGTTCAGCATTCATAAAGCCACACAATGCATTTGCTTCATACTGATCAAATAATGCTGTGCTGAAATTTATAATAATGATGTTGTGACTGAAATTTACCCCAGGATGTCAACAGGCCCGACAGCACATCATTTGACGCTCCTCAAAGATGTCATCTGGCTGAACAAAGCAGTTCTGTTCACGAGAAAGCCTCCATCTTTCTTTTTTTATGCAAAGCACACAGTGAGATCTGTCTGTGCCTTGGCATATTATGTGATTGAACCACTTTAATGCCAAGCAGCATTTATGGTTATGGACTTATGGAATTTAGCAAGATTACAGCCTTTATATAAAATACTTTTGCTCACTGTATATACACTTGCCTACAAGTTTGGAACAATTAGGATTTGTTATTGTTATTGACAGAAATCTCTTTATGCTCACCAGAGCTGTATTTTTATTTGATCAAAAATAGAAATATTGTAAAATATTATTGCAATTCAAAATGTTACTTAGCAGCCATTCCTTTTGTCTTCAGCGTCACATGATCCTTCAGAAATATATTTTGTATGTATATATTATAATCCAATTTTTGGCTCATTCTGCGGTTATGATTGATGATCAGTTATTAATAATGGTTCTTATTATAATCAACGAAAACTTGCTGCTTAAAGTTTTTGTTGGAATGGTTGGTGAAGTAAAAACAAATAGCATTAAATAAAAAATAGAAATCCTTTGTAAGATTAGAAATATATTTACTTTAAAATGTCACTTTAAATACATTTAATGCATCCTTGCAGAATAAACTTCAAGACAGTAGTGCATGATGGTTTCCAGAAAAACCTTAAGCAGCAAAAACTATTTTCTGTACTGACAATTAAAATAAATAATTCCCGAAGATCAAATCATAATTCCTAAAGTATCTTGTGACACTGAAGACTAGTATGAAAATAAAAAAAGCTTTTAAATTGTAATATTATTTTACAGTATTACTGTTTTTTTAACCATGTTTTCAATCAATAAAAACATCCTTACTGAGCATATAGGAGCCAAGAATACATTTACGTGTGATGTTACGTGTCTATGGGAACATTTTGGGGAGTGCCATTAATTGTGATATTTAAAGCACCTGTAATGTAAGTGTGGGAGCACACATTTGTTTGTTCATCCACATATTATTGTCTTAATGCAAAAAATGACCTGCGAATACTTCAAGAAGTTCTATTAATGTGAAGTCTTTGATGGATCAGATAAATGTCAAGATGCAAACGGAATGGATGAGACGCGTCACAAGTTATTCCCACGCTTAGCTCCTGCGGCTTTGGTTAGCAGTTTCATGCCGCTTCAGAGCATAAGAGACTTTCAAAAACATTCAAAAATCTTAATTGAGCTACAGTTTTGATCTATAGTTTGTGGTGATGACCTGAATAAAATACTGAAAGGCAAAGTCTAAAATACAGCACATGACACTTTTATTACCAGGAAACATTTGCTTTTTTCCACTTGAAGGAAATTGTTTACTGAAATGAATGACATGCATTACGGATGTTGCTCTTGCGTATTTTCTTGACTGGCTTTTGTTATGATTAAATCTGCAGCATGAAATCAGCCGAATGAATTCCTTCCTGCGTATGTGTCGACAACAATCCTCCTGCTTCCATAATTAAAACACTGATCTGCTTCATGATAGCGCATGCTAGAACAAGCAAATCCACCGGGCAAATAAACTCCTAGCAGCCTGATGAATGAACTCTGGCTTTTAGGAGTCAAATCCCTCCTCTGGGCTGCCCCGCTGCATGTCAAGAGCAAGTGTTGTGGAATGAAAATGAAGACGTACTGGAGTAGCAGATTTGAGGGTCTCTGAGGAGGGGGAATCGGATCTGGATATCATGTTCAAGGTCACCTTATGCTAGATGTGGTGAGGGGTTGACAGATGTGGACTCTGTCTGACCCTGCAGACTCACGTCGCCGCTATGACGGGATGTCTGAAGGGTCACAAACGCAGAGAAGAGGCTTCTTGTTCTTAGAAACCAATGTGCCTCTAGGCTTCGTGCGCTAATTCTTGCACAGTGATGTCATACATCTACAGCAGATGATCTACTGAGTGAGGATTATATCATGCTGGAGTCACCACAGTATCAGTATTTCTAAAAACATCCTTTGGGCAATTCCGTTTCTGTGTACTGTAACTATTTGTGGATGCCACAGCTGATATTTAGTATATTTATTTATGGTACATCGGCAACCCTTTAGTAAAGGGACCAATTCTCACGTCTCATGTAGGGTTGTGGGGTAGATACGTATCATGTGTATGGAAAAACTGTGTGTCAGAGCAACCAATTTTGAATTATATGCATGTGAAAACCACACCAAACTCTTGCGCAGGATATGCATGCCATTTTTGAGCATCGGTGGTCTATCACAAGTTTCTGTTTTTATTTGGTTTACTATTTATAGGCATTTTCATAAAACCTGGCTCTCTACATCTTTAACAACTACCTTACTAACTAGACTATTAATAAGCAAAAATATATATATTTTAAAAGTTTATTGAAAAAAAAATCTTAGTTTATGGTTACGGGTTAGTTCTCCCAAAAATGAAAATTTTGTCACATGTATTGTTCCGGATCAGTTTGACCCTTTTTGATTTTTTTTGTTGGAAATATCAGTTAACTTTAACTAAATTTTGTGACTTTTCCTACTTTAGGGTCATAAACATGCATACAGTTAAGGAACCGGAAGCCTCACCTATAGGCTTAGTTCTGTGTTGAACAAAAAGGAGTTTAAGTAGATCCACCAGTGGTCTCTACAATTGACTTGCTTTCAAGGTTCAGCTTACGATCCGTGCTTTTAAGAGATGCAGCCCTGATCTCATGAGAACACTATTTTATGAGATGGTGATTTGAATGAAGTTTTGATTCGCACAAAAAAGGGAATTTATTGAAAAAAAGTAGGCTAAAGAAAATGTGGAAAAACTTATGAACAACTGACCTAAAATATATATTGTTTCATGTATTCTGTGTACAACTCCATACACATACATTCTCATTGTAGACAAAAACAAACAAAAAAATGACAAAATATTAAATATTTTAAATATTACTTAAACTGTAAAAGTATCCTGCTGAAATAACAAGTGACACAGTGCTAAATTACGGTTAGTTTTTTTATGGATTCGTTGAATAGTATTTTTTAATCACTTTTTATTTATTTTTTTATTTATATTGTAATAACCTGACACTTTAGATTTTTGAAAAAAAAATAAAAAGGGTGGGGTGGAATTTCTTTATATCAGAAGTTAAAAACATGCTTCTAAAGAAAGAGATGAAAACTGTATTTTTAATGTGTGTTTGAATAATAAATAGTTTCAGATAATAAAAATAATAATTATAATAAAAAAAATGTTGGTTAGATCTTGGCAATTGTAATATTTTATATAATTGCATATATATATATATATATATAATATATAATTGTAATTCAACTCATGTCAGAAACAGATGAAAGTTAAACATTTCTGCTCTGCACCTCTTACTGATCCCTGCAGGGTGTTAAAAGTAAAGGCACATAACACCACTCTCTCCGTGGTAATAATTCATAATGCATAATATTTTCCCATAGCTGCTCAAAATACAGTCTCCACTGATAGTGAACGCAGAACTTTCTGGCCTGAAAATAAAATCCTAACAAATAAACAGTGTTTGATGTCCACAAGGGGTATACCATAACAGGATTTTCATTAATAAGTAAATCCCTCACTCTTAGATATGATTTCCATTGGCGCTGGTTTAAGCACACATATTATAATGTATTTTGTGCTAATCCGAGTTTATTTGTAACTCTATTCAGCTGTAGCTTAAGAATAAAGGCATAACCCTGGAGCTAAATCAGCTTTCTATAAGGGCTCAGTCAAAGACAACAGTGTGTCCGTACTTTCAGACTACACATTTCACTGCAGTGGCTGAAAAAAAACTTGAAACAACAAAGTGTTTGGCAAGTTTGGGTTTTCAAAGTCTTCAGCTGCAGCTGTGTCAATAATAAATAAACCATCTGAACTGTTCTCATTGTAGAACCAGTCTCACGGAGACAAACGTACTTAATGAGTTCATCTAACTCAAGCTTGTAATCTTTTTTTATTGTGTGTAAAACTCCCTAATATACCAAAACTTATCTGATAGAAAATAATAATAGGGTGAATCTCACAAAAATATGTCTGGGTCATATTTTATCCCAAAATCAAAAGGGAAGAGAATAATACACTTTATTTTTTTATCAAGAAAACGCTTTAGGAAGACTAATATTTTACACAGTTTACACACAGTTCTCAATACTATAATGTGTCTGGATGGTTGACTTTGCATGTATGGAGTTGTTATCCTGCGTCATATTCAGGTCTGGGGTGAAGCCAGTGCGTAAACTGTTCAAATATTTAAATTGCGCTTCACGAGTTCACGCTTCCTCATCAACGTGGAATAAATTGCGAATTTGGCGTGCTGTCCGGGGAGCGAGCCGGGAGAACGGCGGACTCCGAACCCTAGGTTTGAACCCTGGCAAGGGCAAGAGTTTGGCATCTGGAGGCGTGACGCATGATAGTGGGTGGAGAAGGGGTGGAGGAGGGATGCACAAAAAGCGAGATGCGTAAGGAAGGAAAACGGGGATATTTATAGTAGGTAGGAAGGATTTGATTGGGTGAATGTAGCGAGGAAATTAAATGATGTGATGCCAGCCATGATTAATTCGCCAAGCGCTCCTCCCGAAATGATGTTATTTGCAAAACATTGCACTATTTTTAATTAAATTAATGTGTTAAACAATTTTTTGGACACTGTTTTGCATTATACTGCTGCACAAATATGTACCGTAATATTAATTATTAACAGCAGTAATTTCTTATTTTGATTTTGTAACATGTTCCTCAGACTTTTTTCAGATTTTCTTTGTCAATAAAAGTACATTTAATGAGATTTATAGTGAAATGAACGTAACTCATTATTGAATCTCAGGTAAATTAGCAGTCAAACTACAAAACATTGCAGGCTGTAAAATTAAGAACAGGAATCTAAAATACGAAACAAGCAAGATATAGGTTTAAAATAAACATCATGATTAGACTTTATTGAACAGCCATAAACAATACAAAAAGGTGCCATTTTCCAAGTCCCTTGGTGGCCCAAAAGACCTTCCAGTCAAAAAGCAGTGTCTCAAGAAACAGGGCACTTCCCTCAAACAAACAGCAGCTAAACTCCTGCCACGTCCCAACTAAACCCACACAAACACTAAACAGATCGAAAGTGAAACGAACGAGCAACGACGACAAGCGACATTAACAAATACTTTATGGCTTTCCTATCTCCTCCTTTTTTGGGTACATGAAGGTTTGATTTCATGGCAGCATCATTGTTATATATCGACTCGATGAAGGCTTCATGTGGTCTCTGCATAACTCGGCTTTCATGTTATCGACACGGAGGCTCGGGCTGATGGGGACTGGGCCTGTACAGCTGCTGCAATCGAACCGGTCTCACCGGCCACCCGGGTAACTGTCCAATTACTCTCAGGCCGACGGGCTGCCCGGGGCAGGAGTGACGGGAGCAGGGCCCCGAGACCTGCGGCTGGCCTGAGCGGGATTCCAGAGGAGGTAGGACCGAAGCGGAGGAAGAGGAAAGAGGGAGCAGGATGGCCGGGGTCAGACCGTATCGGAGCTGGAAGACACGGGGAGGGCCGTGTGCGCTGATGCCGTTCGGCCGGGACTCCTGTTCCTCCTCCCTCTTCAGCTCCTCCTCCTGTTTCTTCGGTTTCCTGACGGCTTTGTTGAGCTCCTGGAGCTTCTCAGCTTGAGCGCGGCGGATATGGTACGTCTTCCTGTGGCTTTGAAAAGAATCAAGGAATTCCTCCAGGGGCACGTGGCCCTCCATGAACCTCTCCAGCAACTCCTGTGAAGGTCAAATGACAAATAAACAGGTATTAGAGGACAGGAAGTCAAGTCGGATTCATAACAGGTGTGACGCAGACGCAAACACCCTCTTTTTCACTCATCGTCTTCCAAAGACAAACGTCCAAAACCTAGTTGGACAAAGAACAGATATTTCTAGGAGACCCTTCAAAATGACTTTGCTGGCAGGATCTCAGGCGGTTGACTAATAAGTAACACTTTATGTATAATGCATTTTAAATGATTATTACAGGCTATAATGCATTATAATTATTCATCATGCGCCATTGTTATATATTATATCTTGTCATAAATAATTATATCAGAATGCATATAGTGTAGCAATGAATTTATAATCAATTATTTGTTTTTACAATTATTCATGAAATTGCAAAATGCACTATAAAGAGCACCGCAAGGCATAATTAATGCATTAAAAAACTTTTATAATGCATTATACATAAAGGCTTTTAAGCGATGTGTTGCCAAATATTTCTCCAAATATTCAAATAACTTCCTTTTATGCCACAAGTCTCAACTTACAAATATACAGACCCTACAAAGAGGTTTTTTATTTTTATTTGATTTACTGGTGAAATGCTGTTAACCCAAACGTGTGTTAAATGTACAGCACAAGAATTGACTTCATGTACTGTAAACAAAGCCGCTCCGAGTAACTCTACATTATGACGTGAATAACTTATTATTTAAGTAACATTTTTAGTTACTTGACAAAACAGCGTGGGGCTATACTAACAGACAAAGATGATGCCTGCACAAATAATCCTAAAATAAATTTACCATGACCCTGAAGTGTCTGTGGAAGCCTCCTTTTCTACACTCTGTCTGTCTCAGTATGGGGGACTGAATAATTGATAAGTCTTGTCTGCACAAACCCACCCCCTAAATGTCCTCACAGACAGAACAATAAAGACTTTTAGGACACCTCCCCTGGCAAACTACATGTCGGTGTGAGACAATAACATGCAATGAGCCTCTCTAACCCAGTGCTGTTACTGGTAATCCAAAACTTCTTCATGACTTTTTATTTATGTAAATAAAAATCGGAAAATCTTAAGCATAAATCTGAAATTTGCTTTGGCAACTAAAATAAAATGTTTTTAGTACTAACTTAAAACTGGAAAAGCTACATTGAAAACATAAACAAATAACTAAAAAAAGAAAAAATACAATTACAAAAACATAAAAACTAAAAATAATTTTTTAGGTTTTGTTTTTTTTGTTTGTTTTCTCCCCCCAGATTTAAAAAAAAAAAAAAAGTAGCTATATTTGTTGCTATGAGTGGTTGAGTATGTGAGGTTGCTAAGGTGTTCTAGGCCATAAAACAATAAAAATATTAGTATTTTAATCAATTGATAGATTGATCTAAAGATATGGATATCTCTTGGGTCCCTCTTTCAGTTCAAGTCTGTTTATTTCACTGTCTGGCAAAAATCATGTCAAAAATACCATAACGCTCCTTCCCAAACACAATGAACGCTGCATGTTAATACTTCTAATGCCAGGGGTTTAGGGCAATAGTAATAGTAATAATGCTTACCTCAGAGGGTTTCCCCGTGTAAAGTTTTACATTCAAAGATTTTCTTTTTAAAGGACCGTTTGTCTTAATGGATAAAGCAGAGCCCTCGAACTGTTTTTCATGTGGTCTCCTGCCGTTTATTAGCTCTTTATAACTCTCAATCAAGGCATCATTAAAATGTTATAGTTTCATATGAGAACAGACTATGAACAGTTGCCATCAGCCCTTTTCCAGACACTGTTGCACTAATAGAATATGCAAGTCCTGTGGGAATTCACGGCCTAATCCAGCTCAGAAACACACGTGCGGGACTGATGTTTTGTCTGGCATGCTTCCTGCTGAAGGCTGGCTCTCTGTACAGCTTACTTATGATGGAGTGAGGTCATCAATCAGACGGCAGGGGCATAATGACAGTCACGGAGCTATTGATCAGGCCTGTGTGGGGTGGAAGATACAGTGCTTGTTTACAGCCTGAGGTAGATCAATCAGACAAAAGCCCAACGGATGGGGCAGGGAGACGACAAGAGAAGACGTCTAAGGGAGGGATGCAACGATTGTAGATTTTGTTGAAGGATAATGTTGATTATTATGCATTTATTCATTTCATAGCATAACTAATGTATGAAATCACATGATCACTCTTTAGATATTAAAGTGTTATTTATCCCTGGCTTTTAAAACAGAAATAGCTCAGTAACTATTAATACAGCGCAAAATAATAATAAACAAAAGTCCATCTCTCACATTGGAATTTAAAAAAGTGACCTCTGCTCTAAAATAACAAATAGAAATAGATCACTAAAGTATTTAACGGTTTCAGTTTTTACGTTCTTCACACTTCTTTTGGAGCAGGGGTAGAGATTTTAGACAGACTTGAATTTTTACGTATGATTAATACTACAGCTGGGACAGTAAATAAAAGTGTCTGAAGTATTATTAATATACGACTAATATGAACTTTATTTAACCCACAGGGGAAACTGTTACTAATGAT
>JAUYWG010000038.1:19005222-19022697 GCA_034779775.1 Enteromius afrohamiltoni
TATTTTGCGCTGTATTAATAGTTACTGAGCTATTTCTGTTTTAAAAGCCAGGGATAAATAACACTTTAATATCTAAAAAGTGATCATGTGATTTCATACATTAGTTATGCTATGAAATGAATAAATGCATAATAAAAATCATAATCGTAAAACTCTGATTATTCTTCAGACTATACTTGTACCAACAAAATCTACAATCGTTGCATCCCTAACCGTAATACCATATTTAAACAGTCATAGTAATACCACACTTCTATTCAAGTGAGCTCTTGCATCTCCAGACTTGCTTTTTCAAGCTTTCACCGCTGATTGGTCCAAGTTAATCTACTTGAGCACAGACTCATATATGATGAGCTTCATCCTTAAATTCATCTCATCACTACCACGGATTGATGGCAACATTCAGGCACACGCCTTGCCAATAACTCACAACAAAGCCTTTAATACTGCCGCTACACGCCCCGCTCTCACAACATGAATAATCAAAGGCCCACTATGTCACATGCATTAGTGTGTAACTGTAGGTTCTGGCCATGTGCTTGCTGAGGCATGTTAGCATGAGTGAGGGGGGAGTGGCACATCACGTGAATGACCCCGGAGACCCATGCCATCAAATGGTAATGAAAGGCGACAGACAGCCAAACAAACACTTGGGGAGCAGCTGTGGGTGACCTACATACTGGGGAGAAACCATACAGATGGGCCGCAGGGCGCTCGCTTCACGACGAGGAAACTACTGGAGCCAGGGATATGACCCTAGGCTTGTGGGATCTTGCAGTTATACGATTGCTTGTGGTTGATACGAAGCAACGCTTTCATTGCTGTGACGTGCCCAATCATAGTCCTCTTCTGGAAGTGGTCAAGTGAAACGAAAAATAGAAACAATAGCAGAAAAGAAGTGAGAATTAAAACCAATTAGGCGCACAAATGGAATGGCCAATCAGAGAAAGAAAACCATCATTCACCTGGACTGAACTTCGGAGATCAATAACCAGAGCAAAGCGTTGTCCTCCCTCCATGAATACATAATGCTAATTGATTTCATTGAGTCAACACAATGGTTTCGGTTCAAACAAAAGGTCTTTTGAGATCTGACTCCGCCGGCCTGTTAGCATTTGTAAAAGAAAAACATTCTTATTCTCTGAAAACTTCTCACAGGATAACCCTTGTTTAACAGAATTTTAAAAATAATAATTAGGAAATAGTGTAATTTTAAGAATGAAATCAATTGCGAACTGATCGTAACTGACTTAACTATAATTAAATTAAAATGCATTATAGTTTAAATGCAATTAGCTGCACTTCACTGTTCATTATTATATTATTATTATTATTGCATAATGACTTTGAAACATGGTGACGATCAATTATTACTTTTTTTTTTTACACAAATTACACATTTGTAATTTTAGGTCATTTCAAATATACATTATTAAACAGCACATTGTAATAATAATTCTGTTATACATCAAAAAAGTACTTTTAAAAAACATATTACCACACACGGCGCTCAACTGTGCTAAAAAACTAAATAAAAACATGAACTGCTGTTCATCAGCAGCACTGTTTGCAATAAAGCATTTTTAAATGAATTAAATCTTGATGAATTATTTTGCTGGCTTGTTAATTATCCTAAAAAAAACACACATACAAAGATACGCATGAGTCTGGACATTGAGGGTTGGACAAATTATAGATTAATCATTTAATACGCCACGTCTTGAGTAGCAAAACAAATTTAGTGTGCAAGGCTCAGTGGGCTAGGCATTTTCCCCCAATCCAATGCAAAGACAATCTGAGTCATATGTCAATGGATATGACTCACTGCCATGCACTACATAATAAACAACACAATGCTATTAGTGAAGAAAACAAAGCTTACAACAACAAAATCACAAAGACAGAACTCTAGAAAACAGTAGTCTGGAACCATAACGTTTCACACAATGATGTATATTTGTCAAAATTATATCCAATATCCGAAATCCAATTGTTTATTGACATTTTTAATTAATTTAATTAGCTTTTATTATTACGTTTTCAGTTCACACTCTTTGTTTTATGTATGTGTAATGCTCTAGTATCATTTATATCGCAGCATCTATTCATATTTTGAATGACCTTTTATTATTATACGTTTAGTTCATTTAGTTCAACTTATTTTCAGTTATTTGGCAAGGCAACAATTTTTACTTTTTATCTAATATTTATATTCTATGCAGCTTTATTTCAATTTATGAAAACCCTTTTTAAAAGATTAGCTAAGTCTTATTGCAGCTTTCAAAGGATGTAAATGAACCAATTTAAATTTCCCTTGCTAAAATTGGTTAAGAATCAATAAATCTATTTTTGTTATGCCACAATAGCATTTTGAAGTGAATTGAAACCTAATTATTTTTCAGCTCACCAGCTAAGTGATTAACCTAATTATGATGTCAGTAAAATATGCACGAGCATGCCTCTAAAAGCATAAAATATTAACTGACTGACACTGTGGTGAACGATTGATCGAAGATTAATTGTTCATTGCAAATGCGCAACAAAACAAGTTTTAGGCAGCTAAAAGAACTTAGCATGCAAGACCCGGTGGACCAGTCAGTTCCTCAATGCAAGGCCTCCTTGTCAACCCAAGTCATATGTCAATGGATTGAACTCGTTAATATGTATGAAAGGAAAGAGCTATTTACACAGGGACTTCTGTCAGTGTACAGCCACCTTGAAAACTAACAGTTTAGCCAACGTTTTGTTTGCGTCGTAAACTTACCCTGCTGCGTCATCACATTGCTGTGATCGGCCCCCCATTATTCATTCAAGTACATTTCACTTTCTATAGCTCGCCTTCTCTTTCAATAAAGAAATTGGCGTGCACTTCCACAATGATGGACGGTATACAAGTATAAGAGTGACAACTATTTGGAATAATTGATCATCTGGAATTTATTCCACGTGGTTTACTTCACATTGGCTTCATTTAATGGAACTCTTGGCAAAACTAGTTTTAACAGACTTGATTAATGTGCGAGCATATGCACAGGAAAAATTGCAAAGCCCTCTACTTTGCAAAGCGTGTGTGCACACACTCCCTCACTTCCTGTCAAAATAACAGAACGGTGGGTGTTCTTTTGTGGTCTTTACAGATAAATACCACCGGCTGCTTTCCTGTCATCAGAATGAAAGGAATGACTTCAGACGACTAACGCACCCCGGTGGGTTTGCATGCGAAAGCCTGCGCATCACATCCTCTCGTATTCACGTGTAAAAGATTAGTTTGGGCCAAAAATCAACAAGCTCTAAACTCAGTATGCTGTGATTTCTCTTCACGGAACACAAAAGGACAATTACATGAAAATATCACAATGCATGAGTGAAGATGTCAAAAAGAACCATAAACGCAGTCCATACGGCTTCTGCACTATATTCCAAGTCATGAATCAATGATGATCTTTTCCCAGAAGAAATTCGTACAGGTTTGAAACACTACGAAGGCAGTGAATGATTCCCACTTGATTAAAAGCACTGAAGTGACATCTGTAATGCTGCAGAATTGTGTGTGTTAAACACACCAGTGCCCTTCTGAAGAATGCACTCATCGAGGGCTTTTGTTCGGGTCAAAACAGACAATGTGAGGACACCACACAAGCCCAAACACAGGGATGCAGATGCCTGAGGAGACCTTTCGGTTTAATTTAAAGGCTTGGCAGTTAGGTCAGCATGTGTTCTTCTTTTAATAAACAGCAACATACTCAAAACAGACTCAACATGACTACATCTTTTTTAACAACCGTGTATAGTCATAATTGGCTTATAATAGGTCCTAAGTTTATATACACTACCGTTTAAACGTTCAGGATCAGTAAGAGATTTTTTGGGATCTGTAAGATGTTTTTGAAAGAAGTGTCATCAGGAGTGTCAGTGCTCATCAGAAAATACAGTATTGTTTTCTATTCTAATATACTTTAAAATATAATTAATAATAATGTAACTGGCAAAGCTGAATTTATATAATCTAGTTTTCAGTGCCTCATGATTTTTTTTTGGAACACGTAATAATAATTTTATTTTAGATGAATAAAGTTAAAAAGAACAGTATTCATTCCAAATAATATATGCCATTCAAAAGCACATTTATTATTCTTTTTGGAAAGAAATTAAGTACTTTTATTCAGGGATTACTATTGTGAATAAAAGCCGTTTTATGTTTTCCGCAAAATAATAAGGAGAAAGGAATAGTTAAATCCATTCAGCTATATTACCAAGCTAAAACAGATCGATTTTAGATACAGTTCTAGAAAACGAGCAGATCGGTCATATATACACATACAATACCTATATCATAGCACTGCGAATGAACTTGAGCATATTCCAGAAATTTATGCTTATTAGTGGGATTTGTTATGAAAATATTTGAGCTATTTTCCTCATATTCAGCAGAGCATTTACTTATCCCTCCCTTTCAATGTCACTGAGCTTAAGCCAATGTGAAAGAGTCAAACACAGAAATGTCAACATAATGTATCAAGTGTATTTTTTCTAAGGGCTTTTGGCGTGGAGTTCCCAGTTTGGGTTGGATTCTCAGGAGATTGATTTCAAAAGCTTTAGAGGCCCTTTTCTCCCACCAAGTGATTAAGGCCTCATGTGTGTGGTAGCTCAATGGCCCTAATCCAGCTTTGATAACTGCCCCCTGTATTCAAACACTAAGAGAGGGCCAAAGCGACTTCACATCCTGTTAATTACCAACTCCTCCATCAGTGCGCTCTCACAAAGTTCCCCCGGCCTCTTCGGCTGTCCCAGCATGCCTCTTAGCCATGTGATTTACAGGCACTTTGAGACAAAGATGCCCTTTTCACGCTCGCAATGACGGCTGACCCCCCTCTAGAGGGGTGGAGGGGGGTTTTGTTGAAAAGGGTGGAGCGTTTGACAACCAGTTTGGTGAAAGTTCTATGTTGCGATGTCAAGGATAGGTTGTAGTGTGTGTGAAAGGTCAGCGGGTCGGGCCTCGGGTAAACGGTGTCGTCACGCTAGGTTAACAATTAAAGGGCACTCGCGGTGCTCTTTGCTTTTGAAGCCGGATGGATGGTATTGCATACCAGCACCACGTCGCCCTCCAGAAAAAAATCTACAGGTCAAGAATGTGCCGTCGGCCACATGTGAGGATGAACAGAAGCAACGGGAGCCTTAAATTATCTCCAGTCATGCTCTTTCGCATTTGGCAAAAGCATTAGAAGCAAATGGGGAAGTTTAAGTGGGAGCGAAACCACCCGACATGGTGGCATCATCAAGCTAGATTGAATTCCCACCCAAAAACCAGTAGTGCACCTTCCAGAGCCAAATTCTTCTCCTAACGTCTGCCACGGCACATTACGCAATAATTTGCGAGCCTCCGAGCCAGAACTCCGGTCTCAGCTGATGGAGCAATCCAGCAGTTTTTCATTCTTTCTTTCAGCTCTAAGAGAATGAGAATCAGATGTTTGGAGTCGGGGGAACAATCTCTCCCACCCATCCGGCTGTAGCCTGCAGCTGGAGGCACTGGTACATGTGCACTACATGGTGACAGGAAGGTGAACATTCCACCCTTCTTCCGTCACTGGCCGGCAGCTGCGAGAGCGAAAAAAAAAAAAAAAAAAACGCGTCCTGTGAAACAGCGTTTCTTGAGTGGATCTTTGCCCGTGTGGCCATGGAGATGGGAACTTCCTGTACAAGCTCTGTCAGAGCGTGTAAGCGGACTAGCAGATATCTCCGCTGAGCTTTTGTTGCTCTGTTGGGCACCGAAGGAACCCCACCGTCGTCTCCTCCTTTCTGCCCCCTCTCACGACAGTTCAATTTCCTGCTGGCATTTCACTCCAGCAACTTTTTTCCATCTGTCTCCTTCAAGACTTGGGTTCCCAGCTCTTGGGTGACAGGGTGGGTCGCCGGTTTCTGACTATCATATGAATCTCTGCCTTTTCTTTGAAGGGCACTGGAGGTGGGGTTTCAAACAAAAGCCTTTTCAAATGGATCTGCATCACTAGATGGGCTGCACAATGGTGAGGAGGGGCCAAAAAAAAGTCAACAAATAATTCATATCGGCCTCTTTGGTATAAAATGCAGGCCAAAAGCACGAAGAGTGGCCGATGTTGTGAGCTACAGTGGAAATATACGGCATATGAATTAATGTGACTGGCTAATCTTGTAGTCTGTAAAGCCACCACATGCCTAAATCATTTATGCACACAGCAGGTTGTGCACCGAACAGGCCAAGAACGGGTTTCAGAGACAGACTTCCAGAAGTCCGTTTTCCTCTGAGATCCCAGCTGGGCCAGTTCATTTAAGTGGTTTCCTTTGCAAACAAAAAAATGTGTGTACACAACAGATGCGTGTTGTTTGATGAGACCTGAAGCAAACTAAACAGTTGTACTATTTTTTAGTGTGGTATTTCACTGTCCACCCACATTTCAAGACACTTAATACGCTTAAACTGAGCATCAGTGAGTACTTAAACTCATTTGGTTTAATTAATTAAAGTTCCTGTCAGTCTGCTTAGTGCAAAACACAGTCTAATTCTATGGAAAATAGGCATTATAGGTCTTATTCACAAAGCTATTTAACTTCACACTGCACCCTGGTTAAATCATGTGCCAGAAAAGCTCAAATTAGTACAATTCCAACTGACCATAGCAGCAATAAGAAAGCAAATGAGAGAAAAGCAAGGTTAAACAATAACAAGTTTTTTTGCTGACCAAGTTGGGCCGGTAGTTCTTGCCCAGCCAACATTTTCACTGAGCCAGCAGAAAAAGTATCTATTTTTACTGTAGTAATGCATTTTTATATTAGCTTTAAGTATAAATATTTACACTTTTCATTAAATGTAAAATGTATTTATTTTTTAAATCCTGGTAGATATAATTATACTAATAATTATATAAGTTTATATAATTATAAATCGGCACAATTTGCATCAGTGATGTTGAGTAGATCACGGAAAATCAAACATTTAAGTTTTCAGGGCATAAAAACAGATACCCAAGATCAACTTACATAAAATATTAAATGCACAGCACTGGTCCTTCACATTGGCCTACAGTCAATGCCAATACTTATTAAAGGGACAGTTCACCCAAAAATGAAAATACTGTCATAAATGATTCATCCGTAAGACCTTTGTTCATCTTTAGAATACAAATAAAGATATTTCTGATGAAATCTGAGAGCTTTCTGACGGTCCACAGACAGCAAAGCAACTGACAAGTTCAAGATCCAGATAGGTCGTAAGGACATTAATTAACTAATCCTTGTGACATCAGTAGTTCAACAGTAATGTTTTTCATTTGTGGGTTAACTAACACATAAGAGGAGCTAAGAAAAGTGTGGTGAGTCAGATATCCAGATGTGTGAAGTAGATTATATCTTACAAATTTTCAAGAACAAGTGAGTTATTTTGATATGTCATAACCCTGTAAACATATTCACTTCTCTGTAAAAGCAAAAGCAAAACAGATAAATATCTATAAAGCAGTTTACCTGGAAAAAACCTCCAACTACAGGAATCAGGGTAACACTTCAACCAGAAAAGTAGTCAAAAGTTAGTAGTAGGCTAAGTTCACAATCACATATATTTACTGAATTATTTTTACTGAAAAACATTTCTGCTTTTAAAACCTCCAGTACAATCGCCCAACAGTCTTCCACTGTAAGTGCCTTACTATAAACATGTTTTTGTTTGTTTTTACAAACTGAAGGAAAACTCAAGTTGGAATTATTTTCCTCCAATTTATTATCCTTGGTTTAATAAACATTTCGAATACCGTGACTATTTAACCATCGAAAGGAGTCAAACGCTCAAATTGTGACCATGTAGCGTTATGAACTCGGAAGCCTAAAATAATAAAGAACACAATAACAAAAGAACTGATTTCTAACCCACGAGCTCTCGTACAAGCTGATAATCGGCATGCCATGTCAGTGGGCCAATAAAAAAGATGGGGCGTGAGAAACTATCATGCTGAGCGTTCAGCCAAGAGGAAGACCGTAGAAGAACACAATAATATTTCTCTTATTCTGGCCACGCTGAGAGAAAAAGGAAAACAAGTTCCCGTGAACCCATGAGGAACTCTTAGGGAAATGTAACCTGAGCACCTTAAGTACGTCTAAACCAGACGAGTGTAGTTATTCCTGGACTGGTGCTGAAAAGAGGTGGGGAAGCCAGGTGGGGCCCTTGTGGGACCTTTGGGACCTGACCGTTACACTCCACCCTGGTAAGAGGGCGACTAAAGGTAACGCTGCTCCAGCTTTGGAGATCGCAGCTGGATGGATCAACTATCCAAGCATAGGTCAGCATGTCAACCGTTCTCATGCTGAATAATTGAGGAGCTCCGGACGTCAGGGTGTGTTATTGTGGAACAATGTTGCCTGGTGATATTGAAATATTACCACCAGAAGCACACGACAGCAGTGTCCCCATGCTATTCTTAAACTGCTAAGTCAACAGCCGCTCGTATCATCAGATATCGGTCATCAGATTAGCAACATGCTTAAATTAACATAGTCTAACAGTGCTTTAATCTTTTTTCACCCGAAAGACGTTCTTCCTTGGCACCTTTGGTCACATTTTAAACACAACCTAACCAGAGAAGCAACACGAGAAGCAGGTAGAGTTTACAAAAAAGGCAGAGTGGGCCCAGAATATGGGGTTAAAGCAGTTCTGCAATCACTCATGATCTACCACTTCCTGCTTTTTCCTTGCCGCATGCTAATCAGATCAGAGGACCTATTGCTAACTATTATATGGGCCTAGTATGGTACAGCTTGGGTTGGGCAATATAGCCAAAAATTCAATAGACAAAAAGCTATTTTTCATATTGTTCAATATCAATGCATTTCGCATGTTTTTTGAACATGGATTTAAAAAGAATTTGTTTGTTTAAAAGTAATTTCCATAAAGAAATCTGCAACGTTCTCTCCATTAACTAGTTGCTTGTCAGCTTGCCTATTATAAAACGCTTTCTACATCCTTAATCCTACCCAACACCTAAACTTAAAGGAGTCATACAAAGCCAATTTTCCACAAGCTAATATGATTCTTTATCTTAATGGATAGTTTGTTTAAAAATTTCTCAAAGATAGTGTAACACTAATTTTACCCTGTCAAAAACAGCTCTTTTCAAATCACTCTGTTCTGTGTACTTCCCCTTTAAATCTACACGAGCTCTGCTGACCCTGCCCCTCTTTTCCGAGGCTCTCTCGAAGGATCTTTTTTTAGCGGTATTCATAGTGAAACTTGCTAATATGCACATTATTATGAAAGGTGATT
Organism: Enteromius afrohamiltoni; assembly: GCA_034779775.1. Taxonomy (NCBI): domain Eukaryota; kingdom Metazoa; phylum Chordata; class Actinopteri; order Cypriniformes; family Cyprinidae; genus Enteromius; species Enteromius afrohamiltoni. The sequence continues at coordinate 19,014,509 of JAUYWG010000038.1, forward strand.
TGCAAAGATTCATTAAAAGACATTATACTCACTGCTTCTGTAGGTGAGGCTGGATCATGAATGATTCGCTCAATCATAAACGCATTTCAGTTCAAGGGTTAATGACTACTGTTATATTAATTAATACATTCAACAACAAAACACCTCAACAAGAAAAACCCTGCTGACGGCTTACTCAGGGCGGGGCTGAGGTAAGACACCAATTCAGTCTGTGTGACACGCTGCTGTCAATCAAATATTGTGGATGTGGCCTCTGTCTGTGTTACGCCACATGCATTTGAGAATGGCTTGATTTCAGAAGGGGCAACTTATTTTTATTACATTAAAAGAAAGCTACTGGTGGATCATTAAAATTGTAGGGTGGTTGTGTACACACTCCCAACACACATTTCAGTCCAAACAGCTTGTAAAAGTGCATGTGGCACCGGATGACCCCTTTAACAACTTTCTTACTCAACAGCAAGTTAGGAGGGTAACACATGGTTTGTTAATCATGAGAATTAGACCTTCGAATAAATTGTGTTAAAATAAAAAGTAATCTTTGAAAAAAAAATTATTATTCTTTCTATATTTGTTTAATTTTTACCCTCTCTGGATACTGTGTTTTATTATTTAAATGAATTTAAAGTGGTGTAATTTAAGGAATTTATCAAATTTTAAAACTTAAGGTGCACTACAGCACATGGAATTCATATTTAAACATGGAAAAATGTTTTTGTTGTGTGACATTCCTTAAAAATAAATAGTAATAATTATAATTCAATGTAATGTTTTAATAAATTGTATTGTAGCTGTTATTATTACTTTTAGAATTTTATATACAACAATACATTCCTGTCATTACTCTTCAAAGTACACCTAAGCTTCATTCTAGTTTGTCACAAAGACCTTTTCAGTTTGTATTTGCCAGTAGCTTCCAATCCAAAGAAATCATGAAGTGAACAATCAGCTCCGAAGAGATTCATTTTATGTGGATACAGCGAGATGAGACCTATCTATATCATGCTCTTCTTTATTCTGATAAATATTGATATGGATTTCTTGCCTGGCCCTAGATATAGTTAATATAAGAAGCAAACAACAGCATCAGCATTCACAGCATCACTCACACAAAACCCTAAACCTCTGCTCACCAAGTCGGCTTTGCTTTTCCCTGCAGGCAGCGGTCATTTTTGCCAGTTCCTCGTATTTTGCAGCCAATTGCTTCTTGCCGTTTTGAAGATGAGGGCGATGTGCGAGGCTCTCTTCTGCAAGACTCCGATTGGTTACTAACATGGTTTCCCTGTCCAGCTGGAGCTCCTGAAACTGAACACAAATTCTATTTATTCATCACTCAAAACACAAACAAAAACCAATCAATCAATTCTACAACCTGATGAGTATCACTAGGGCATTTAATTCATTTCTTAAGATCTGTGTACATTCATGGTGTAAAAAATGGAATGCAATGTCAATATGTTGTTTCCTCTATTAAAAAATAAATACTGAAGCAAAAAATGCTTGGTCAAGTTTGTTGTTCAAAAACGCCCAAAACACACTACAAAAATAATTTTGTAATTGTTTTAAGGAAAAAAGTTAATGGTATTTTAATGGAAATTAATTAATTAGAATTTCTGTGATGGTTTCTATTGGGCTCCCATTGTTTTTTTAGCAGTGATATACTCTCTTAAAATAACGTATTATAGCATGTTGCTAGCATGGTCTAGCAGGGTTCACCATGACAGGATGTCCTGTTGCCTGCATTGCTTCGCAACTGATGCTTTTTTGTCTTCATTTGGAGCTAATTAAACCTTCTTTCAATGTAACCCTGTGTAGACGCCGTTAAGAATGCCGCCCCTCAAACAAGATGACCATCAAGGTCAAACCACAGACGTCAGGAATGCAAGAACACAGAGAACTCGACATTTTATTCAGGACTTATGAGCCGTACAGAGTGAGTGTGAATAATGCAACTCAATACATCAAATTCCTCAAGGGTCATATGAGGTTAGGTTATTATGCCAGGCACAGAATCCATGAACGTGTCCAAGAGAGATTGTAGGAAATCTAAAAAAGAGAAAATAATAGCCTTCAATTTTACGCTAACGTGACTGAGGACTTTTTATGTTTGATCTGTAGAGAAAAGCTCCTTATGTTTCAGGAAAACAGGGAGAACTGGGTATATGATTTGGGAAAGCACCCACATCCGTATGTGAACGAAGACATTTATTATTTAGTTGCGTTTATTAAGATTCTTATCATTTTTTGGTAAATAAAAACATACTGCAGAAGGAGTACAGTTCAACTAAAAAAGACCCTAATCATTCAATCCTTCAAAAAGACGAACAAACATAGATATAGATGAAAGCTTTCTTTAAATATTATTTTCTAGATTGCTCAAAAAAAAAAAAAAAAATGCAGAGTTTGGGACCTGCTATTAATTTGTTTCAAGAATTTTTCCCCTACCTTTTTCCTTTTAATATTTTCTCACTATATCTTATAAATTAGAAGCATCCCTGTATAATTTATAGCAGCAGCTGAGAGAGGGGAATGTGTCAGAAGAAGGTAGTCGTTCGAATCGAAGGCTTGTGAATTGGGAAATTTACATCAATAACCAGATTCTGCTTAATTCATATTATAGTAGTGATTTTCTCTCTAGGCCCAATTCATGACTACGACGGGAAAGCTTACGGCTCAAAGTCAACCGCAAGCAATATGAGAGAAAAAAATAAACACAGGATGGCATCAGAAACAGCAACAGAGCATGTCGGAGATAAAGACCTCACTCACCACAACTTCATTCTGTCCGGACGACACTAAATATTGACATTCAACCAATATTCTATAAAAGCAAGTCGATGGTTTCCAGATGAGAGCGAATGAGCATTCTTGCAGTGATTTGCTGTTGAAAAGGGGACATAGCCTGGAGCGGCAATGAAGACAATGCTAGATTAACCAACTGCCTTAGTCTACCACGTGTTGCTTGAGTACACTAAAACACAGTCCCATGCTGAAATAATCTAGACTGCTGGACAAATCTGCCCCTATATCCCTGAAAAAAGGCTCTGGCCATCCCGAATGACATGGCCCAAGACCATTCTCTAACCGTGGAGGGAAAAGCAGATCCACGTCCAAACCAATGTCCTCATGGAAAGCATTCGCAAAGGCCCAGACATCAGTCGAAAACCACAGACCCCTACTTTTACTGTAAGTGAGGGTTTGGGTCATAACAGAACTTGATTTTTCTTCTTCTGTTGCTGCTATGAATATTAACTGCCAGTTTTATGCATTTCAAAACTTGGGGAACGTTATGAAGACTGAGCGTGCTTAGTCGAGCATATAAGAGGATTAATGATTCACTCGCTCAACGAATATGAGAATTTCGCCTCCCTTCTTAATGCTGTGTGAGACCCCCAAAACACTGCGCCGATGTTCCCACTGGTGCCACATCTATTACAGAATCTATCTCGCTGAGGGCGAATGTGAGAACGGCAGTCCCCTTTGATCAAGCCGCCGTCTTCTGAAGACGACGAATCTGGAATACTTGAGAGCTGCTTAGAGTAACTCAAAAGAGCATACGTGATCAAAACGTGGTTAATGTTATGCGAGGTTCTTTTTGTTTGGAATCAGCTTCAAACCTCTAACTTACAGGGTCAATTGCTTGATTCAGCTCTCGACGTAAATGCTGTTTACATGGGGACGTCCCATCAGCGCCTCAACGACTGAATGTTTCTTCTCAGAGACAACTTCTGAACGGCAGAGCACAGAACGAGCAGATAATCATTTTCTAATTAAAGGAATATTATGTACAGTCTAAGCAACGGTAATGTTCAGAACTAATCCCTCATCAAACGCAGATGGAAAACGTCAAGCTGTTTTTTGATCACATAATGCTAAATAATTGCAAATTACACACATCAGTTCTGTATGACGAATGAAGCCGTGACGAGTAAAATGCAAACACATGAGATGACTGTGCTGTCCCAGTTTGTCGCTGCTTGGTTTTTTTATGCCCCATGGTACATATAGGCCCAAGGTTTGGGGTTTTGAGTTTTAAAAGTACAGCAATGCTGTGAAAACCCCCTTTGAAACCCTAATTTTTAAGAGTGTATAGATTTTTGCAAGTAAATATATTTAATTTGAGATATTTTACCTCATTCAAAAGGATTGTATAGTCACAAAAAGCATTGCCAGTAGACTTAAATCATTACAATTTAGCATTTTCTTCTTGGTTCAATATTGATTCATACATGATTCAACATTTTTAGGTGTACCTTAAAGTGTTTATGCAACTTACATATGAATAAAACTGTCCTCTCATTGGTCAAAGTGCATCTCTTTACTCCGGAATAATGGTAATAATGTTTTTGTCGGGACAGCATTTTTGCAATGCACCTGTTTCAGAGAATTGCATTTACACAACATTTTAAGATGAATGGCTCTCTTTGGATATGTAGTGTGCTCACCCACAGAATGAGACACTGTTGTAACATATTTCACATTATGAATTATGATACAGCTTGGATCATTGGTCCATTGGGTCAGATTGATTTCTTACCACAACCAAACCTCATCAGGGTTTTCAATCAGGCCAAGACCACATTGTTCAGCCAATCTTGGACCAATTGGTTTGGAGCAGATCCAACCATGATTGCTGTGTTCTTATACTCCTAGACAAACCCGACAAAGAAAGAAAACATGCCAGGTTCCTGCACAAAAGCTTTAAATGAACCAAGTGTGAGGGAACTATATATATTTTTTTGTATTTAGGGTTCGGAACAGTGAGTCATCAGCCAATCAAGTGTCGGTCACCACAGAAGTAATTAGCTATATTATACACACTCTTAAAAATAAAGGTTCTTTATTAGCACCCATGGTTCTCCACAAAGGGTTTTTATAGTGAAAGAAGGTTTTTAGTACAACTGAATTGTTCTTTCAAACAAGATTATTTAAAGAACTGATCACTGAAAGGTTATTTGCGCAAGCCAAAAATGCATTCCTGCAAAAATAATTTTAGAACATTTGTTTTTACAGTAAGTGTTTAGAATTTTTCATAGCTCAGGTAATTGGCTCTGGAACTGAGCAACCATTAGCAAATAAATGACAGATCAAATCAGATACGTCCAAATAACTGCCACTGAGATGAAGAGGAATGCTAACGGATACCTCAGACCAGGTGTTATAGACCTCCTTGCATAGGCCTAAAACATATTAAGTGTATGAATCAGCTAACTATGCAAATTTGTCTTCCAGAATGTGTCAACACCATCTGAGGTACAATATGCATTGCATTCTCGGCATTCTGTTCTGGCCATTAGCGTATGTCTTTTCTATAGTCAGTTTTCAACTATATCGCTCCTTTGAGTACTAAAGTGTTACCGCTGTGCAAGAATAAATGTTAAGTATGGTGGCCAAAGCATTCATGCCTGCATACTAGTGTTTGGTTTCCTACCATTTGTCTTTGGTTTTAGGGGTTGGTTATGGTTAGAATTAGGAATAGAGTTAAGGCTATAATCTTTTGAACCTGGCCTACTTGAGTAAATCATATGGTGCAATTAACGCCACAAATTAAGCATGATAGATGGGTCGTTTTTTCTGACTGAACCAAACAGAGGACTACAAGCTCTCAGCTTCACATTACTGCAGCCCACTCTGACGAGGGAAGCATTTCCATGGTTTCACAGCAAACAAAGAGCGCACTATCTTTCCACTTGAAGCTTCAGAATCCATTTAAAGATGATACAGATGTTGTCGACCACTAAATGAGGGTATGATCAGTGAAGGATCGTTTCAATTCCTACAGAGCCATTTTCAGGATCTAGACAAAATGATAAATGGCTTGGGTAATGAATTGGATACGGGTTGTCATAGATTTTCCTACAGTTCTCACTCATAACACCAAGCGTGGCGTCAGCGGAGACGACATTCTTCTTATCTCTCCTGCAAACCTAATCCATTTGCACTCAACACCCAGAAATTACACTCACTCTGATGCTCTGCCTAACAATTATGCCTGCTCAGCGGGACTCAGTATTCATGTCATCTTTTTTAACTACACATGGAGGTCAAATCATGAATATTTATCTCTTTCTTTAAAAAAAAAAGAGCAATGTATCCCAAAGCATGCTGTGCTAAATATGCGTAACTGTTTAGTTTAGTTTGGTTGTGAATCGTAAAAAAAAAAAATTAAATGTAGAACAATGGCAGCTTTTAAGTCTTTCTTTTTTTGGTCACATTGTGAGGACTCTTGAAACGAAGTTTGGCAAGGCATCAAAAGCTTCTTCCATTTAGAGCTAAAAGGCTCTAGGTTGCGTCACAGACAAGGACAATTATTGTCTGTAGCAGGAGGTATGGGGGGGGGTATTATGAGTCAGTGTTGTTTTAATATTATGTATATATTACTATATGATTTATTAATATTTTTTCATCGTATAAACATATGCTGAATATGATTTTATATAATATTTCATATATGTTTAGTAAAGGTGTAGTATGTGCTTTTTATCGTACACTTAAATTAATTTAAATTTAAGTAATTTTGGAATTCAAGTTATACTTTTTTTTTGAAGAACATTTCTCATTTTTGTACATTTTCTAAACTATATATATATTTTTTGTATTTAGCTTTATTTCAACTAATGCAAACTATTATAAGAGTTGCAGTGTAATAAACAGCACATTGAAATAGAAAATTAATTTTAAGTACATTTTAATATCTACTAAAAGTGAATTTGAATTCATCTTTGATTTGGGCCTCTATTTTTTTCTCCTTTTTATTGTTGTTGTGGGCCTTTTTAATGCACAATCTTTTTTTTTAATGCACAATCTATAAATTGGTTTTACAATTTAAAAAAAAAACTATCCAGTATGCATTTACTATATTTCTGGACAACCTTGGGTTGTGTTGCTGTCTATGGAGGGTCAGATAGCTTTCTAAATGTCTTTTTTTTATTTGTGTTCTGAAGAGGGTCTGACTGGTTTGGAACAACATGAGGGTCAGTAATTAATGGCAGAATTTTAATTTTGGGGGGAACTAACCCTTTAAGCGTAGAGGCAGCTCACTAATTTTTAGAACACAGCTAATAAAGCAACCATGAGCATCTCTATAAAACTATATGAGGCTTGTCACCTAAAACAAAGTCATCTGAGCTTTTGCACCAACAGGAAAGGATGTGGCTTATCTTGGTGGGGATGCAGTGCTTTACACCACAAAGACAGCTAAGACACATGCTCTTTCACATTCCACAGAGCCATGATCAATCTTTTAGTTATGGGGCATATTTCAGAGGAACATCTGAACAAGGCTCTTTCCCTCTCTGGTTCTTAGTATTCCATAGTGCCGAGTGAGCCGCATGCGTCATGAGTCACCCAGAGCCAATAACTGTCCAGTCCAGCCCCTGCTGGTGTGCATGTCTTTCACACTTGTGGCTGGATAATGAACATTCTGAATGCTGAGGGAAACAGCAGGGTCTTTGGCGCATGTTTCTCCAGTATCGCTGTTTTTTTTGCCCATTTCCTCCCGCTCTCTCTCTTGCTGTTTAATGCAAAAAGTAAAACTCCCAGACCTACAGAGAGCATTTTCCCTAAACAGGAATTGACACAGACTATCCATATCCGCTTGCAGCTGCCTGTATGTCTGTTTATACACTGTGCAGATGCAAGGCCTCTGGAGACCATGTGGGCTGGATGACACAATAGTCATAAAACAAATATAACAAAATAAATGGCTACAGTCACAAACTGGAAAATACCGTACAGAAATAGTTCATCCAAAATAAGGTGAAAGTCATTATTTACTCATGGTCCTGTCATTCTTAATCTGTATGTATTTTCTTTCAATGAACAGAAAAGGAAATGGTATACTAAGAATGAACGGGAACTGTAACTTTCAAACCGCAATGACACTAAAGCACCATGAAAAGTATCACGAAATCGTGAATCAGTCTTGGGAACGAATCATTATACTAAATTAATTCAGTAAAAAAAAAAAATCTGAAATTGCTGCCTTTTTACAGTGTCTGATCCTTTTTTATTGTGACCTTTTATATTTCTTCGGCCAAAGTGACTAAAAAATTAAATAGAAATAAATATGCACCACTGCTCAAAGGTTTGGGGTTGTTAGGATTAAAAAAAAAAAAAAAAAAAAAAAAGTAATATTGTTAAATATTTAAAGAATTTAAATATTTCTCAGTTATATTTTTCAGGACTGT
>JAUYWG010000038.1:19033605-19050811 GCA_034779775.1 Enteromius afrohamiltoni
TATATATATATATAATAAATGATATATATAATTTATATTTAATATATATATAATTTTTTTATGATCATTATTATTCCAATTTTAAACATTATTTTAATTACAGTTCTGGAAGCCTTCATCAGTTTTGCATTACAGGGGTGTGAGAAATTAATATGTGCATAGTCACAGTGAAATAAATACATATTTTGCATATGTACATGATTATAGTAGTTTAATAATGATACTAATATAGAGACGTAATCCCCAAATCACACTTATTGCGCAAGTTAAAACTATCTGCGAAGTGTGTTACTTATCTTGGTTAACCTGGAAGTGCTGAGAAATGTCTGCGTTGGTTTGAATGGGAGCACAATAGTTTATTTTCTATTTGTTTTTCTTTTTAAAATCTACCAGCAAGATAAAGATGATTTCATTAAAGTCCGTGTAAAGTCAATATTAAATGTTCTGATTTTATCACACCACAGAAAAATGTGTTATTAACCACCCAGCCAGATTTGAATGCTTAAAAGTAAACAAAATAAGATATCAAAATGTTGAAAAAATAAGTCTCGTTCTCTGCTCTCAAATGCTGGGGGCGTGTCCACTGGCTGTGCTGAAGCCACGCCCACTCTTGGCAAAGCTGCCCTCTCTCTCACCTATCTTCCTCAAGAAGCCTGTTTTAAATGCGAAACCAAGCTCAGTTGTTTTGTAAATTATAGCAACCACGTAATGTGACAAATGCATAGCTAGATGGCAAATTGTAAGTAACGGTAATGACAGTAAATCATGATTGAATGGATGCACCACTGAGCAGAACGATCGGTGTTTGACATCAAAGCACCGTGAGAGCAATTCAAAGCATAGCGAGCATCTGCTCTCGCTGTACTGATGTCACACAGCGATTAGTCTGTGCAGTCAGTGTTGCTCTTTTAGTTTCACCCGAGGGACAGTGCTCGGCGGCTCCATTGCGTCACACAGCTTCTGATTTAGACCCGCCCAATAAATCCTGCTCACGAAAATGATGAAAAACTGTTTAACGGTATAACTCCAGCATTAAGTAGTATTATGTAGTTTACAGTCTTTATAACAGCAATGCATTTCTAACATTTATAATGGGTTTTCAAACAATTCTCAAAATTGACTTTGCACACTCGATGAGTACATTAGAATATCAATTTATTCGAGGGGTTACATTGTTGTTTGTGGGCTTAAAAACAGCTGGCACACCAAACTCTGACCCGTGGGATTCCCGAAAAAATGTCAGCCTCTAGTCTGTATTGTGCCTAATAGACCTATTGTAGTATTTGTTGTGCTGACTTTGAGACCAATAGGAATTTTAATAAATAAATAGCATTTGGGCACATGACCTGTAATGAGATGTGGAGCTAAATATATAAAATATATAAATCATATATATAAATGTAGAATATTTTTCCTGATTCTGACGCAGTTGCCTTGAATTTGTTTCAGAACATATTTGTTATGGATCTAAACAGATGTATTTCTCATCTTTTTTTAGTTCCCTTTCACAATAATGATTTTTTAATGCGATGCCTGTGAGACATCTGCTCCATTTATCTTCATTTTTCTCTTAGTGTCAGTAATTTAGGGAAGCCGATGGGCCCATTACCCATGTACCCCGCAGCAGAAGATAATTACGGCTATGATGCTTGTGCTGTTCTTTGCCTGCCTTGTGTGCCAAACATCCTGGTAATTGCCACTGAATCAGGAATGCTCTACCACTGTGTGGTGCTGGAGGCAGAGGAAGAGGAGGATGGCGGAGTAAGACACAGAAATCAGTCAATACATTTTACAAATCCTCAAATACAGCTGGTTTGGTGTGAGAGATGCTGATCCTGTGTTTCTGTGCATCCAGGCGGTAGAGAGATGGTCCAGAGGCTCAGAGACGGTGCCTTCGCTGTATGTGTTTGAGTGTGTGGAGCTGGAACTGACACTCAAACTGGCTGCTGGGGAGGAGGAGGAGGTTACAGAGTCAGATTTCACCTGCCCAATCAGATTACACAGAGGTCAGGAGGTCACACACACAGAGGCTACATTGTAATTGAAATACTTATGTTACGCCGTAATGATGCGTAATTTAGTGGGGATGAGAATCAAATTGCTTTTGGGTATGTAGTAGTGTGTCATAAATTGACATTTCTATAACCCAAACCTCTTTGCACTCTGTCTGGGTTTGCAAGTAAGCATTAGCGACTTTGCTGTTGGCAGATTTGGCCTCATGTTATAAAAATATTTAAAAGAGCTACTGCTCTGCAAGATGCCATGGGTAATAGTCAGCCAGCTTTTAAAAATCCATTAAAAAGTAACATTTCTGGAACTTTTGGCATACTTCGGCAAAATAGTTTTTTCAAGAAATGAATAATACATACTTTTATTCATAAATTTACATCGATTCAATTTGTTATCAGTTGCATAAAAAAGACATTAGTAAAGTTTCTCAAATTAAATCAGCACATAAGATTTTTAAATCTTCTTTGGGAATATGGAACAAGTTTTTAGTGGACTAGAGTTACGGATAAAAAATATGGTTTTCATTTTTTTATGATTACTTGTGTATTACGTTTGCGAAAAGAAGCATTATTTGTTATTTTGAACAGTGAATTAAACTGTAATTGTACTGTAATGCAAAGCTGAATTTTCAGCAGCCATTACTTTAGATATTTTAATATGCTGATTTGACATTTCTTGTTATTACCAACGTAAAGATAAGCCGTGCTGCTTTTCTACAGGAAAATGATTTGGTGTAATATTTTCATGAATTGATCAAACCCCCTCTGTTTCAGACCCTCTGTGTCAGCACAGGTACCACTGCACACACGAGGCCGGTGTACACAGCGTAGGACTCACCTGGTTCAAAAAGCTGCACAAGTTTCTGGAGTCTGGCGAGTACAAGCTTTATTTGTGAGATTTAAATATTTAGAATTACATGGTTTTCAAAAAATGTGTTTTGGTGTTGCAGATGAGGAGGATAAAGACAGTCTGCAGGAGCTGGCGGCCGAGCAGCGCTGTATAGTGGAGCACATTCTGTGCACCAGACCTCTTGCTAATAGGTAAAGAACATCAGTGCCATGGCACCAGAAGCAACGGTTAAAGCTAAAACCCTGATCTCTTGTGAAACAAAAGCCCAATTTGCAGACGTTTTAGCAATCCTTAGGGGATGATGAGTAAGCGCTGTGGATTACTGGTGCTTATTTAAATTCCCCTCTCGTCTTATCTGTCTCTCTCAGTTTGCCGGCTCCTGTTCGTGGGTTTTGGATAGTGTCAGACCTGTCCCTGGGAGCCACCATGATCTGCATCACGAGTGCCTACGAGTGTCTCCTGCTCCCTCTGCTGTATGTGACAAGCACACCCTATTTGTTTAGGGCAGGGTTTCCCAAATTGTGAAGGGACTGAGAGGGTTTGTTAGTTTAGGGAAAGCTGATTACAAATGACATCAAATGTAAGAATATTCTAGTGACATGCAGGCCAATAAGCAACTAAGTGGTATAACTGCTACCATTGTATTTGTCTGTTAATAATAATGATTGATTATTAATGTTAAGATTGATCATTTAAAGATTAAATTAACAGCTTAGGGATTTTTTTAAATGTCCATGTAGAAGCTCTATACGTGCCCCGTCTCCTCCGTTGCTCTGCTCTCATCCGGGGGCGGGGTCAGGAAGCTCTCCTCTCCGTGGATTGGCTGAAGATTCCTTCGAACAGCATATTCGCAACATCCTGGCACGCAGCTCCACCAATCCATTAATGCTGAGGTTTGTTTGTTATATTGCATTGGTTATATTAAACTAATATTTCTCATTCTGAATGGATGTTTCCTATACTTTATTGAGGTTGTCACATTTGTTTGCGTGTGTGTGTGTGCGTTTTAGGGCAGGTGACAAGGACTCGTCTCCTCCTCCTCCAGAATGTCTGCAGCTGTTGAGCAGAGCCACACAGGTGTTCAGAGAGGAGTACATCCTCAAACTGGGCCTGGCGCATGAAGAAATGCAGAGAAGGTAAAATAGTTTTAGGATCACTTTGTAAATTGTATTTTCTACTGCGGTTTCAATATGTGTCCACACATCGCCTGTGTGAATGAACAGACGACCTTCTTGGCACGATGCATAAGTCTTTTTGTTTTTCTTTTACACAAAATGCAGTGGCCCTGCTAACAGCAGAAGCAATGGTACCATTCACCAAACACTTTTATCGGTCTCTCACTGGAGTTGATACAAACAAGTAAACAAGCAATTCTACACTTAAAGTGTCCTACAAAGACATTTCGAAAATAATGTTCTTTTTGTAACAACTACGCTAGAGCACTGCATAAAATCACTGAACTAAATTATACACGCATGCAAATCATATTTCTTATTAATATTTCTTATAAAAATAAGAAAGATGCACAATACAAATTCGTCGCTGTAAACGAGAAACTGTTAAGTCATGCAGCATTAAAAAAATATATATTTTAAGGAAAATTTAATATAATTTATATAATATTTGATCATATTTAACATTTACATTAAACATTCATTTGAATTAAAATGGGCACTTTCTGTGTATTAAGCAGATAGAAAATCAGGCGATGGTCAGAACTTCTCAAGACTAGTGATGGGTTGTTCTTGAACAATTTGTTCATTTTGAACGAATCTTTAATGTGACTCCGGAAAAACAAATCGTCTGGTGGGAGTGATTCGTTCAGTCGCGCACGGCTCAGGCTGCATAGGTTAAGTTTATGGGGCTGTCACGTGATGAACAAACAACTCAAAAAACCCGAAGCCTCGAGAGACGGAACGAATCAATTCTGTTTCTGGCTTAGGTTAACATTTCAGCAGCAAAATTATTGCAGAACTTCAAGACGCGAGTAAGAGTGAAGCTGAAATAGACTTGAGACAAGACCCACCTGTTTATGTTGACATTTTAAATGACCTGTTATAATAGGTCAAGACAGCCATTCCTGAAGTGTGTGCGTCACACAATTATCCTGACAGGATGGTGCACTTTTACCATGTTTACATTTGAGATTATTTAATAATAATGAAACCCAGAGTATTTGAAGTAGTTTAAAGTGTTAAGGTTAGATGGTTTATTTAACCCAGTGGTATGGTAAATGTTCAGTGTAAGTTTAAAGTGTCCTCTTATCTGTTTGATACGGCACATTGTGACGCTACCTCACCAATTATTGAAATGGACAATTGTCCACCACTTAGTGATCCATTTTGTTATTATTATTGTTTGTTCTGATGGTGTATTTAGAAAAGTATTTTCTTGTTGCTCTCAATATTTATTGGAATAATGTATAATCCCTAATATATATGTATATGTGCAACAGTTAAAGAACCTAGGACCAGGTGTTTCTTAAGTGAAGACCAGGAGTCAGAGATGAGATCAGATTAATGTTTCATCAGCAGAAGCCAGCTTTAATACTGGCGTTGAGTTCGTAAGCCGCTCTGCGTACATCTTACAGACGTCAGTATATATACTCTAACAGAGGTCAATACATTAGTCATCCTGGTCAGTTCCAAAATATAGCTCATTTTAGAGATGTCCACATATGGATGTAAGAACATGTCAACGTGAAGAAGGTGATCATTTGGGCGTCAGGCCTCCAGACAATGTATGAATATGTAACTCGGACAGCGGCTGGACAATATATTCTTCTCTGCTTCCAAGACACACACATTCCACTAATCTGCTTCTCAAGGCTACCTAGCTCAACCAAACATCTCATCAGTGTGGCTGGTTACACACAGTCTATGCAATATGCATAGAAATACAGGCTAGAACTGATCTCGACAAATTCTCTAAAATCTTATACATAAATGTCACAGTTGATTCTTGATTCTTCAGGACAACATGACCTGAGGGGAGAAAATAACTCGCATACACAGACAGCCAGGCACCATTGACGCATCACAGTTCTAGCCGTAGAGACTCGGATGGCGTTACTTCTTAAATCAAACAGTTCAACGTATGGAATATGGTTATGTAATTTAATGGGTTAAATACTGATTCATTGTGTGATCAAAGTAAAGTGCTCTGGGCAAAGAAAGAGAACTCCTTTTTTCATGTGTCTGATTTGTTATTTGACCTATGATCTTGGAAACATGGCGAATCTTCATGCTGTATGTTGAATAACAAACATGCATTTGCATAAAGCATCCATATGTTGATTAGGCTTCATAGGCGTAATGGTTTTTATACTGTACAGACAGTATGTCCCACACTGACCCTACACCTAAACCTACCCCTTACAGGAAACTACATTTTTAGATTTTCAAAAAGTATAACGGGGACACCTTCAAACCTTCATATTGTAATACCTGTCATACTTATGTCATTATACAAATTTGTGTCCTCATAAACCACATAACCCCCCTCACACACACACACACATGTGTGCATATATATATCAATATTTATATATATATAATTTTTTTTTTTTTTTTTGTAACAATATTTAACAATAATACTGTTTTTGACAAATAATATAAATATAAATAAAAACTTATGGTCTTATGGTGTCAAAAGAAAAAAATGGAAGGGAAAAAAGCATGAGAGAGGATTACCTTCAATGTTTCTTTTATTATTGTTATTATTGTAAACATTTATGTAACACATTCATACATCAACTACCCTTTTAAATGATTTGTGATCCAGTAAATGCATGAGCGTAAGACTTCTTAACAACGCAGTGCTGTTTTATATAGCGCCGCATGCTCTCATTTAAATCAGAAATAGAAATATGCTCAGTAGAGTCCACATGAACAGCCTAATCAACATTTCTTGTTTAGTATTGTGTGAAACTATTGCAGTCCATGTGAATACAATACGTGATGATTTATTTCATGATTGTCACCATTTCAGAGTAAAGCTCCTGACCGGCCAGAAGAATAAGCAGCTGGAGGATCTTGCCTTTTGTAGAGAGGACAGGTGACCTCAGCACTGCCTGAATAGCACTAATCACAACCACAAATACAGAAACACATTTAGCTCCATTGAGTCACTGAGAAGAACTAAATGAAATGGAAAGGAAAAGCAAAAGCTGATGTTATTATAGAGTATGGGAGACTATGATTGACACTGTGATAGAGATGGTAAATGTGATGTTGTGTTGTAGAAAAAGCCTGAGGGAGGCTGCGGAGCGGCTGGCTGATAAATATGAAGATGCCAAGTACCGTCAGGAAGCCATCATGAACAGGTTCAACTTTTAGATTTAATAGAATGTTGAAATGGACATGTTTTATGAATGTTCTGAACTCAGAACTCACTTATTGTAACTAAGATGCAACCACTTACGTGTGTGTTTATAGAGTAAAACAGGTTTTGGGAAGTCTGCGGAGTCAACTTCCTGTGCTGTCAGACAGTGAGAAGGACATGAGGAAGGAACTGCAAACCATCCACGATCAGCTCCGTCACCTTGACAACGGCATTAAACAGGTCTGTCTAATGCAGTTGGTAGTGTGTTATTTAAGCTGCTTCACCATGTATCCTAGTTAAACCTGGTTTGTTCTGGCAGCGTTCCTCTGTTGCCGTAAGCAGAGCGGATGCATGTCATTTCCCCAGTGTCATTGTGTGCTGTAATGTGTTGTCAGGTGAACATGAAAAAGGAATATCAGAAGAAGCAGATGAATACAGGAGCATCTCCGGCTCGCTCCAGTCTCACACTCAACGCCCACCAGAGGAAGTGTGTCCAGGGAGTGCTGAAAGAACAGTAAGTACATAGTTCACACGTACTCAAAGCACCAAATGTCAATGCTAGCACCGTTCATACTGTAAAGCGTGAATTAAAAGATGCTTTGTCTGTGATCATCTCTTATTCTGTTGCATGATTAGGTCATATTATACCCTGAAACTGACTGAATAAAAAGAAATGGCAGATGAAAGAAATAGAAAAAATCTTATCCATTATACACAAAAAAAAATCTGTTTTCAAAAACAAGTACCTGTTATATATATGGCCTGTAACTCTTATGCAAAAAAATAAACAAATCCCCATTACTGTTACATGAGACTTAGTGCTGTTACGCACACAAATTCCTGTTACTCTTTACTCTTTACATTTAAGGGTTAACCCTGTTATGCAAAAACTCTGTTACCGGTATACATCCTTGTTAATAAACCCCCGTTACACAAAAATAAATCTATTACTGTTTTGCAAAATAAAAAAACAACATTTACACAACAGATTCCTCCTCATTGCTGTCACAAAACAAATCTGTTACTGTTACGCAAAAGACTCATTCCTGTTACTCCAAAAAATCTGTTACTGTTATACATGGACTCATCCTTTTTGGTTACACCACAAAAAAATTAAATCACCGTTCGCAAAATTTTTGTTACGCAAAAAACTTCATCATTTCCAAATCTTAACCTTGTTACTGCAACAATGGAAAAAAAATTATATTAAGAGTGTGTATATTTTTATATATGTATACACCTAACTTCTGTTAGTCCAGTGATCCTGAACAGCTTTCTTTTGTCCTGCAGGGGAGAGCACATCGCATGCATGATGAAGCAGATCAAAGACATCAAGAACCATTTCAGTTTCTGATCATAAGTAAATAACAGTCCTCAATGGCAAATAGATGATCATTTTTATGGCATCCAATGAAACTACAAAAGAACCAAATAGCATCTCCGTAGACCCCTTTTGAAGTGTAGTATTTGACGCAAACTGCACATATTCAGAAGAAAATTAGCTGGGATTTTTGTATAAACTATTTTTTTTAATAAGTGGTATGTACATGTACACATCTCCTTGACAATAAAGAGTTTTGTACTTTGAAGTGAGTCTTTCCTGTGTATGTTGCTGTAAGAGTTTATCAGCTGGGAGACAGCAGCGTTGGGCATTGGCGTTATTTCCTGAACTGAGACAATGGCTTTTCTGGAGAGGTCATGCTGGATGTGAAGACTTCTGCCTCTTTTCCTTCCCTCCTCTAATCACAAGACAGAGTGTGACCATGTCAAGGAGCTTGGATATTTACTGTAGGGAATGAGAAGGAATGTACCGGCTTCAGTAGATCATGAGCTCAACAGTATCTCTTGGTTATTACCAAAGTTAAAGGGACAGTTCACCCAGAAATGACAATCCTGTCAATTACCCACCCTCATGTTATTCCAAACCTATAAGACCTACCGGTATGTTCATCTATTGAATACAAATTACTTTCTTTTTTTTTTTTTACCCTTTATTGACAATGCAACTGACACATTTATTAAATACATAAACACATAATTATTAAAATGTTAAATGCAGTGTATACCACAGGTCTTAAACATTTGTCATCATAGAGAAACGAAAAGGGGAATGAAACGACAACTGACTTCAAATGCACATACGTTTCAATTTGTTTTATTATAGATATATACAGGGATATGTACACAGTACAGCATATAAATCTGCAAGGGCTTCTGCATTTGCAACACGGCATGCAAAGAACAGAAATATAACCGCTGTTATTGTGAAAGTATCTGAACTATCAGTTCACAAACCCAGTAGAAATGACTCGTGAATTATAAACGAAACTGAAGTCTTTTTAAAACAATTTTCATTAAAAACGGTAGTTTCTTGCCCCACATCAGTTATTAGAGTTCAAATAGTATCTGCTAATGAAAAACGTAGTTCCCAAAGATATTCTGCCGTCAAGACTACAGCGAAGTGAATCGTTTCTGTTGCTCTAATGAAACACGACGCCATTGAAGCAGCAATTACGTGAAATTTACGCGTGTCTGCAACGTGAAGACGGCACGGGACGCGTGAGCGTCATTAAGTGCAACTTACAGATAATAAAATCCACAATACACATGTTCTTAATATGATGCACATATTCACACAGGAGAGCTTCATCATCATCATCGGCTCACAACAGCAGCACTCGTCATATAATATAGTAGCGTTGTTTAAGTTCTGTGTGACTTACTCATCAGATGTAGTTGATAGCGGTGAATTTCTCTCCGGAATATTTCGTCTGAATTAAAATTTCCATCTTTCTAACAGTTACAAAAGCAGCAGACTGAATGTTCAACATGCAGGTAGAGGACTTGAATTATCCTTTTGTTTGGGGGGTTTCAGAATTACAGCCAATTTTCAATTAAGCCACAGACGTTTTAATCAAGACTTTTTTTTTTTACAGCCTGAATTTAAAATATATATTACTTTACTTTTAAAAGACCACGCCCAAAATCACATGCCATTTCTGGTCTTGTAAAAAGTGAACTTTTTTTTTTTTTTTTTCCATTTACGACTAAATATAAATCACACACTTGTTTCCTGTAGTTGAGTTACATCTCCTGGTATGTTATTTTAAAGTAAACATGAGCCAGAAAAACACCTTTAACCCTTTCCATGTTTTCAAATGATGATTAAATTAAATGATGAGCATGATTAACTTTGGTTGTGCAAATCCCATACGCCATTCAGTTCACGCCACACCCAAAACAGACAGATTATCATACCCTTTTAACAAGGTACACAATGACTGCAAATCATAAACAGTGTGCTTTCATTAATACACAAACAGCAGGACGATGGATAAAACACAGTTTCTAAAACGATCGGTGTAACTGCTGTTGCCGTATACTCAACACAAATGAAGCGAATATCAAAACCAGACCAGACGTTAACTGTAAAAATCATCAGATGTGTTTGCAATATCCTTCTGAAAGAAAAAACACACACACACACAGAAAAATATGCAGAAACATCAGTCTGATTGAACAAAAGTAGCAGTGACTTCAAGCAAAAGTCACCAATTTTGTTAAATTGAGAGAAAAAAAAACAACAGACTGTGGAAAACTTGGAGGGTCTAAGAAGATGGATGTTTATGAAAAGTGATATGACGAAGCTATTAATTACATCCCAGTGAAATGATTGGAGGACGAGGAGAAACAGTGTCGCTTGTGAAAACGTAGAAGGCGGGTCAAAAAGGGAATCACAGTCTTGTGTATTAACTTAACTAACGCAATATACACAAATAATCTGTATACAAGTATGTACATAACACTTCAGAAGTGTCCGTTTCCTTCATAGGTCACCGCTGCTAGCTTAGCAGATGGAAAGATGAGGAAGGAAGAGAAGGGAACTGGGTCAGTCATGTTAGTTGATCCTTACGAACCCATTTTCTCATTTCCTGAACTGAATGAGGAACAAAAGCAGCGTTTGTTGAGAGACTGGCAGAAATCCGGTTTTTGGAGACTGCATGAGGGCCAAACCCTTCACTCTAATTGAGTCTTTGCATGCTCTTGAGAACGTACGTACGAGCTGGATAGCAGTAGTAGGAGTCAGTAGTGTTCAATCTAGTCTTCCTCACTCATTCCTCATTTGATTTGTCTTGATGGAGTCAGGCCGAAGATCTGGGGTACAGGTGGAGTGCGTGTGTTTATGTGCACAGTGGAGTCATAAGGGGGAAGTGGCATCATGTCTCTGGAAGCTGGCTGATGTCTGTAAGGTTGGTGTCGTTGAGGATGGCACGGATCCGCTCTAACGAGTCCGCTTGCCGGATACGCTCCAATTGCACCTGTAGAGACAACCAGAACACTGTATCTACAGCAAACAATCAAGTGTTCATTCTCTTCGTTTTCTTTTTTTAAATGAAGGACTAGGAGTGTCTTTAAAAACAAACAAATTTTCGATTGATAATGCGTTTAATTTTCATGCTAAAAAAAAAAAAAAAAAAAAAATTTTGAAATATTACTACAATTAAAAACAACTGTTTTAATATATTCTAAATATATATATTATAATAATATATATTCTAATATAATTTATTCCAGGAATTACAAATTGGTCCTTTAGAAATCATTCCAATATTCTGATTTGGTGCTCAAGGAAAAATCCTTCTTGATTTTAAAATATCTTTGACCATCATTATAATATGCCAAGGTTCATAATAACAGCATTGTGATGTAATGATGATTTTTTTTTTGAAATACAATATTTTAAACTTTTACAAAAAAATTATATCTATGTATATAGATTAAAAAAAACAACAACTGAAAAACAGACACATAAAAAAAAAATTGTTTAACAGTGCAGTTAAATATAACACAAACCACTTTTTAAATTGGACAAATAAATACATTTAAATAATTGATTAATTATTTAACAATTCATTTATTAATTCATGTTTGAAATCATTACATTCACACTCCTATTTATTACAACATACACTCACTTGAGGCAAAAAGGAAAAGCATTCACTGAAGACACTCCTAGGTGTGCATCAAAAACTAATTTAAAAAATCATGTGATTTTTGAGAAAAAAAACAAAACAAAACAGAAGTCAAGCTACTCTCATCTCTAAGAACGTCTAGTAAAATGTGTTTACCTGAAGGGTTTGAGACAGCTTGACGAAATCTCTCTGGACCTGCTCGCTGACATCCAGCTCTGTCTGAAGTCTCTGCGCCTTGTCTTTCTCTTCAAACACCTGAGTCTCCAAAGCACTCTACAAAACACACACACACATACATGCTTATATTAATTAAAACAAGCATCTTTAGTTTGAAATAAATCCAATACTCCAAAACTTTTTTCCCTGAGATTCTGCTCATCTTATCAAAAGATCCATCGCATGCACAGGAAGCACCGAGTAGAACATGAACTTCGCACCTCATTTTTTTATGAGAAACATAACTCAAAGATTAGCAAGCAGAAGTCTGAAGTGTGCGAAAGCAGATTGCGGTGATCACATGAGGGTTCAGACCTTGCTGCCGAGGGCATCTTTTAACCGTTCCTCAAGACTGTTCTTCAGGCCTTGGACGCTCTCCAGCATCTGCCTCTTCTCTGTCAAGCTGCTGTCCAGCTGTTGGAAAAAAAAAGAAAAATCAACAGATCGGTCAACAAGAACAGACCACAACAAAACATTAATGATAATGACTAAAAATACAGTAGGACAAAGATTCCAATTATTACTACTACTACTAGTAACACCATGCAATTTAAACATGACTTATTACTATTTAATACATTATTGAGAAAAATGCAATTTCATAAAGTTCTTGACCCGTTTTGTGACATTCAAGCCAATAAAACTCAACAGTCGGCCTTGAAGTTCTGCCCTACCTGTTCCTTCTCAGTCTTCACTCTTTCCAGTTCCGTTTTCAAGCTGGAAAAAGATGCTACATGTTGAAAGACAAAAAAATAAAAAAAGAAGCGAAGTCAAAATGCTGTTGCTGTGATTTGCATTAGTCAATGCATGGCTAGTTCTTCTATGACAAGAAACAAGAACAAGGCAAGCCTTCTCCTCCTCTGTAACTCAGAGTCATTCTCTCAAACATAGTGCTGCTGGACGAGCCAGAATGCTAATTGAAAAATTGTGACTGGACAATGAATTCAACATGACTTGAAAATCACAAGTAAATAGTTGTGGGTGTATTTTATGAAGGTTCTCCTTGAGCTTGGACTACCTGAGCTTGTGTCTGCACTGTGCCACATAAACAACTCTTACAAGCAGTATTAAGGTTGCTTCTGAGCAGTTCTGGGGACTAACTGAAAGATATGTAGCTGATATTTCATTATTCAGTAGCATAATATGATGTACTGCTTCAAAAGAGTGTATGAGTGTAGCAGTTTGAATTACTTTAACACTACTGTCATTCATCATGCCTTAGACTTATCGTAAAAATGAAGGCTTTTCTAGTTGTATTTAGGAGTAAATTATTATGACTATTAAGAAGAAGAAGAAGAAGAAGTATTATTACTTAAACATTTTTTTTGTGCAAGGTAGGTACTGCTAAAAGTTATGAAAAACGAAAAAAAAAACAAAAAAAAAACGAATTAATACAAATACATGTCCCACCACAGTAATGTTTGTAAATTACTTCTGTTCAGTTTGGGGTCTGTAATATCTATGATGTTAAAATTGTACAATATTTAATTTTACTGTATTTTTGATCAAATAAATGCAGCCTTAGTGAGACATTTCAAAAGCAAAAGCAAAAACTAATCTTAAATCTTCTTTTTCCCAATTTCAATGTAATTGGCTACAAAACTTGGCCACAATTGAACTGCTTTAAATCCTAAGCTTGACAACAGTCACAAAGTCATTTCCACAGCACTTACAAGTATTCAGACATCATTTCCGACACGCAGAGAAAAGTGTGGGGTGACATTTCTATCATGTCATGCACATTTGTAGCAGCATGACCATATCCCGAGTCAAATTTCTCTGAACTGAACCCAACATCGAGTGAAGATATATTAGTATAGTGTAGTGCACATCTAAATGAAGCAGTGATGCGGATGTGATAAAGCAGGTTGTGTGCTAACGGTAACACAGTGCTAATGGATGGCATCAGTGGTGTCACTACAGACAGACACGACCTAGACAAACAAACAGTCAGGCAGGACTCATACCTTCCAGGATGTCTGAACACAAGTCACCAGTGCAGGGAGAAGTGGAGGAGAAAAAGACAGTATTGAAATCCAAGTAGGTAAACGTGTGCACTCCTCTGATTGAAGGAGTTTCACAAGCCCTTCAATAATGTGTTTAGATTTGGATCATGATTTGGGCTTGGTTACATTTTTCCAAACCACTAAAGATCTTAATGCCTCAGTGTAAGCTTGTGCCGCTGAGAGCCGCTTTGATCTTTCATAAGGGTCAGCGGTATAAACAAAAGACATTTTATAATGAAATTAAACTTGAAAAGGTTATTTTTATTATAACATAACCATGAATTTTTAATTATCTAGTCAATGAAATGCTTAAGAAAGGAGCTGACAAAATCAATCATTTACATTTTTCTTATTTTTTTACTTCAAAAACACATTTTATTGGTGCTTAATATGAATTATAAATAAATTATATGAAGTAGCCTATATAACTGACATTAATCATTTTTTTCCGATGAACTGTGTAGCTGACTGCTGTTCCTCAAATCCTAATCTGGTGGGCCAACGCCTTGCAAAGTTTAGTGCCAACCTTAATTAAACGCACCAGAACAAACTTATCGAGGTCTTTAGGATTCCTAGAAAATCCCAATTAAGCGAGTTTGATCAGGGCTGGTGTTCATCTCAGGGCAGTGGTACTCCAGGACCAGATTTGAGGAACCTCATGGCATCCAACTGTAAGATGTCATTGATTATCCAACCAAAGCGAAATCTGCAGTGCACTCACCGATCTCTTCTTTACAGCCCTCTATCTCCAGCTGTAGTGTGTCCTCCAAGTTCTCTTTGAGACACTGCTCTGCCTGAATCTGCTCTTTCAAGAACAGAATTTCAGCCTTTAGCTTCTCCTCCAAATGCTCTGCTGCTGTGCGCGCAGAAACAATGTCCTCCCTGTACTGCAGCACCAGCTTCTGAAGTTCCTAGGTGGCAAAAGGATATTAAAAAACACATACAATAGATCAGACTGTATACTCGGATTGAATGAGCTCAGTATCCAATATATACACATCTGTGACATATTGGCACTGAATCAAATGTTTAGTGATATTTTACAGTTTTATACATTTTCCATTATTAATTTAATTATTATTCTTAATGTTCTAAGAGCCTTTATACTTTCCCTCGTCATTTTCTATTTTACATTTAGGTACCAGAAAAAATTTAGTGACAAAAATATTATTTCCATAAATTTTTCCTCATCATTTTTGAATATTTTATTAATAAATAAATGCTTTTCATCACCACTTTTCCTATTTATTCTAACATTTTCCAAGTTTTCCAAAATTGTATCAGTTTTCCTTTTTATTAAATATTTTTCTTAAATTCAAATAATATTCCTGATCAGTTTCTATCATTATATTGAACATTGTCTCTTGGTGTAATTATTTTTTCCAAGAAAATATTTGCTCATCCAGCTGACAAAAAAAAAAAAAAGAAAAAGAAAAAGCTGCACACTTCATTTTAGCCAATAGTTGCTTCCTAATTTTTTCTTCCCCTTCGGGTCATACCTAACAACAGTCTACAGAATTACTGTAATATTTGACATGTTTTCTTACGATGCTGCAAAAGGTGTGGGACCAATTAAACAGGGTGTCCTGAAATGTTAAGCGGCTCAGTGGAACTAAATAGAAGGTGCATTTATACAGTAGGTGCAGTTTATATATGTAATGTAGTACCTGTACATTGGTGGGCATGTGAAAGTTCTCTTGCTGCTGCAGCGTCATGTGAAGTCTGTGTTTACCCTGGAGACTCTCATTATCTCTCTGCAGTCTGTTCAGCTCTTCCGACACCTGCTCTCTGGACTGTAGCAGCACAGCCTGAACACACACACCACTTAGCCTAAACCCACTGGAACCTACAAATGGTTTTCTAAAGTATATATCCAAGTAAAGTGGAAAAAGATACATTATAAAAGAGAGTTTTTTAAAGAAATCGGCCAATGAAAATATCAGTGACACTGAGAGATTCACCATGCATTCCTCAGGTAATAACTAGCTGACAGAAACCTATGAAGGGTGATTTATTCAGGTGATCACGTCACCACAGAATCAAGTTTATCATCTTAATATTGCAACTTCAGATTTGAAACAGATGTGCATGAATACTGAATGCCTAAAGTTGCTTTTATGCAGTAGTACAAATCACATAGTCATGAATGACACATTTAAACTAGCACAATATCTAAATCAAGACATGAAATATTTTTCAATGAAAAAAAATTGTGCTTTAGGTAAAGCAAGTGAATGTTGTTGTTTAAGAGTGTGTGTATTCGGTCATACCATCTGTTCCTGGGTGTTCCTCTTGGCTTGGCTGAAGGCCTGTTGGAGAGCGCTTATGAGAGACTCAGACTCCTGAACTTTCTGCTTCAACTCGGAGATCTGTGCAGCAGACAAAAGAACATTTATCAAGTCATTTGTTTTGAATGTACAGTAATATTCAGAGTGGTCCATACGTTGCTCACATTTGTGAAAAACTGATTACTGATAATGCTGAAATCTGTATTTCTCAACTGATTTACAGTATACAGTGCAATCTGACAACATATTAAAACTAAATTGTACCAAATTAAATAACAGTAACATAAAATTAAAAAGTCAAAAGTACAGATAAATACTTTTACTGCTTATGAAATAAAACTGCTTAACGCTTCATTCACGTCTGGTGTGAACGCAAGAATTAATGTTTTGTTATTTATATTTATATATGAAAATGAATAAAACACATTGAATGAGAAGGTGTGTTCAAACTCATTCAATGTATCTTCTTTATTTTCATGAGCATTTACATTGGTAGATTCTCACTGAAGGCATCAAAACTATGAATGAACACATGTGGAGT
>JAUYWG010000038.1:19063489-19077462 GCA_034779775.1 Enteromius afrohamiltoni
GATGGGTCTGTTGCTAGAACTCTGTGTGGCATTTATCTGGTCTCTGATCTGAGCTGCTGTTAACTTGCGATTTCTGATGCTAGTGACTCGGATGAACTTGTCTTCAGAAGCAGAGGTTACTCTTGGACTTCCTTTCCGTGTGTCGGTCCTCATGTGTGCCAATTTCCTTGTAGCGCTTGATGGTTTTTGCGACACTTGGGGACAAAATTTAAGTTTTGACAATTTTCCGGACTGACTGACCTTAATTTCTTAAAGTAATAATGGCCTTGCCATATAATGAATTTTAACAGTTGTCCAATCGGACAATAATGCCTTCAGTGAGAATCTACCAATGTAAATGGTCATGAAAATCAAGAAAACACACTGAATGAGAAGGTGTGTCCAAACTAAAAAGGGACTAAGATTGAAATGATTCAATGCTGTTTAAATGTGAAAGTGGTTCATTTAGAATAAATCGGAGATTCTAGTGTACATATGTGAAAGAGAAATGACTAGGGTGAACTAATTCAATAGAGTGAATCAGACTTGAAAGGCGTGAATGAATCGTTTATGATAATGAATTTAATGAATGAAACTTCACATTGATTCAAATGTGTGAGAAAAGTCTGTTCATGTGACGGTGTTTGTTGTTTTTCTGACATTAAAAACAGGCAAGCAGTGTTTGGTCACAGTGACCCATTGGAAAAAGCTGTTTGCTAAAGCTACTTTGACACTTTGCTTCATATTAGATGAATTTCACAATATATAATGTTGTAATTTTTCTGTTTATTAATGTGAAGCCAACAATTGCTATTGTATAAAGCATTATATATTGTGACTTGACCTGGGAAAATAAGTCAAAAACTTAATTACGTCGTCACGTTACAGAAAAAATATAAAGTTATCAGCACTACTACTTTAAGCATAGTCTACTCATGGAAAACTTTAATAACCAAGCATTTCCAATCATTAGATTACACTGAAAGATCATTTTCATTCATTTAATTAGCTGTAACTAATGAATAACTAGTAAATTACATCAGTAATGTGTAGTCAAATCTGTGTTATACAATTTAACTTTCAGCAGTGATTAGCATGACATAAAAGTTAGCTTCTAAAATGAAAAAAAAGGGTCATTTTTAGACTTAAATCTTGACAACATCAGAAAGTACTGCAGTGAACAATAAATAAAATATGCACTACTGCCTTGAAAACCCCCATTACCCCCGACCACGTCTTTCAGAGACCGTCTCCACCAGAGGCAAACATACTTGAGCGTATGAAGTTCAAAGCATTTTTTTTTATCCTCCTGTGGTACAAATGGGGAAAGCGAGAAAAGACTGAATCCATTTCACTCAACTTAGTTAACACCAAAACTTATATTCCCTCCTGATTTATACATGTGCCTACCAGATAATTTGTGCAAGGATGTATGAAAAATATGCTATCTTAAAGTAATTGCATAATATGTATAATTTTTTTTTTTTAGGTAAAACCAGACTGTGAGAGACGTCAATACAGCCAAGCAGCTCATGTGGGGAATCAATAAACTCTTGAAAGCCCTGCTTGCAACAGCAAATCTACTCCTTGCACAGCCAGAATGAATCAATTGTGCATACAGATTATCCATTTTTTAGCCAACTCAGGTTTTTCTTAAAAAGGCTTTTTAATAAATCTTTACATACTGATGCAATCATCAGCAAAATATAATTTTATACATTTATATTTCATTAAACATGCAGTCAATATTGCCAAACAAAGATATAAGATGAAACATGATATAGTTGTCGTGTTCTCTTTTTGCATTCAGCACAAGTGTTATTGTTCAAATCTTTGAAACAAAGAGAGCACTGCCCACTCCTGTCCCTGTTGCATTGCATCACACCATCGTTACAAGATATTTTGTTGCTTTTGGGATGGTTGAATCATCTGAGGCAGGGCCTCAAAGTTACGTGAAACAAAACCTTATGGCACTATTGATTTTTACAAAGGTAATGTGCATCATTTCTGAGCTAAAAATAATCTCTCTTTAGCCAAGCATCAAGGATGCTTACTGAAGGTGTGTTTTAAATGTTCATAATGTTCATACCAGGTCTTTATCCAGTACTTCTAACAAACTGTGAGTTTACAAAGATTAACTAAGCATAGTGCAGCTTCCAAGGGTCCTCAGAAGTTTTAACTGTGGAGTCAACTCTTAGCAATGTTTTATTTGGCTAAAACTATCAAGACTTCTGCTCAATTAAAGAGATAGGCTAGGTCTCCAAAAAATTAAAATTCTTTCAGCATGTATGTCACCTGCCTTTCTTTTTAACAAAATATTATGTTACCAAACAGTTTTGATGACCTTTGACTTAGTTTGTATGGGTAACAAACACTGAGGCATTTCTCAGTATCTTCTTTTTTCTTTCACAAAGGCGGAGTAAATAACGGCAGAATTTTCATCTTGGGTCAACTATCCATTTTTAGAAATCCGAACAAGCTCTTAACCTCAAGGTTCAGTACAGTTTAAGCTACAGCTGCAAAACCTACCTAACCAGTATATGCTGTTTTGTTTCAGCAGGGGTGGCAAACTTTCAGCAAAATGATGTTGCTTCTTGAATACTACAAGACACTTTGAAAGTAAAATGTCCAATGAGTGCGTAAAAGCATGTAAAAGTTCTGTTTTATCTGCAATGATTAATTACATTGGCTTTAGTGAAATGCTCATGAGTGACGCTAAATGTTTTATGCTATCGCATTCCACCTAACATACCACCTGGTTAACAAAAGCTAACATTTTTGCATCAT
Source organism: Enteromius afrohamiltoni (assembly GCA_034779775.1). Taxonomy (NCBI): domain Eukaryota; kingdom Metazoa; phylum Chordata; class Actinopteri; order Cypriniformes; family Cyprinidae; genus Enteromius; species Enteromius afrohamiltoni. The sequence goes on from JAUYWG010000038.1 coordinate 19,066,256, forward strand.
ATCACGTTTTTGCTGAGGCAACTATGCCGTGTAATGTACTTTTACAAAGTCTCTTTTTTCGTTTTAATGTGTTTCACAGGATTTATACTTGAACACGTCACATTGCAACACTATACCAGGTGAGGTACTGAGCAAGTTTACTATATCAAAAAAGCCATACATATGGAGCTGGTTTTGTGACGCAGATATCAAAATTTATTCAAATCATGAATCTGCCGTTGCTTCCAAAAATGATATCCCAACAATAAACGTGGTGTTATTTCACCTACCCCCCGTGTGCAGTCTGCTTCCGTCACACCTATGTACTGAAGGTGGTTTTAAAGCATCTTAGCTTAAATTATTAGATCTTTTAAGTGTTTTTCCTGCCCTTATTTGTTGCACAGTGGTCTATTATGTAACCATTTTTCATTCTGTTGTCCAAACAAATATGATTAGTTTTGGGTACTGCCCTCATGAAAAATACGTTGCTAAAATCTCATGCATGGCACATATAAGCATTTGTTTTGTTACTATGATGTGTAAAAGTGACTGTAATCTGAAAAGAAAGTATTAGATCTGGGCTCATATAACCTGCCATTTTAGTCCATAAGGTTCACTACGCAAGCTAAAAGGTTACTCATACTCTTAAAGGGACAATTTAACTCAAAAAAGATAATTCTGTCATCATTTATTTATAAATAAAGTTGTTCTAAACCTGTATGAGCATACAGGTTTTAATACAACGGAAGTCAATGGTCAAAACTGTACTGTCAAGATAAAATATGCCCATTTTTCCTGCGTAAATAATCTTTTTTTCCTCTTTTTGCCCTTGCATCAACACTTATAACTTGTCACAGTGTAATTAGATAAAACTGAAATATTTGGGGCCTCCCAAGCAGCTTTATTAATCCCCAAAAATCTGGGTGAGGAGCATTTCCACAGTGCGCCCATCCCTTGGCCTTCTGGCTGTAAGCAACAGGAGTGCATTGTGGGTGGGAGAGCAGTCTTGGCATATTCTGGGGGACAGCTGGTGACAGACTGTTTGTTCTTCTTTAGGACGACAGCCCGGCGCAGTCAGGGAGAGGTCACCTTCTCCACGCTTTACCGAGCTCTGAGAAGCCTGAGATTCAGATTCGTCTTTCTATCCATTGTCCTTCACATTTCTCAGCCTGCAAACTGGCACCAGGTACAAAGTACGTGCCGAGATGCCTTGATCTTTGTTTCCACAAACACTGGATGAACTGATATCTCATCCAGCGATATAAGCGGATTAAGATGGAAGACAGGCAGAAATATTTTGTTTGAGTGAACGACAATGATCATGATGATTAAATTACATTTTTATCTCTCACTGTTTCCGATTTGAGATCTGCTGAAAAGATCAGCATAGCTGGTCAACAGCTTATGTTTTTGATGTTGGTCCCCAGCATGGTATCCTGGTGTGGTGTATTTATTAGGGTAGTTTAGTAGTTTAGTTTAACTAGTTTAACCAGCAACAGTGGTTAAACCACTGGACTTTTTATTACACAGAACTTGATATATTTACAGTACAATTAATTTTTTTTTTGGCATTTATTTGATAAACAATAAAGTAAATTAGTAGTATTGAGAAATATTACAATGTAAAAAATATATAATTTATTCTACAAAACGTAATTTTTAGAAGCCATTACTTCAGAAGTCATTAGTGTCACATGATCTAACATACAGATTTGATGCTTAAAAACACTTTTTATCAAAGTTGAAAATATCATTTTGTTGAACGCATGACACATTTTTCAGGATACGTTGATGAATAGAAAAGTAGGAAGTCCAAAAGAAATTTGAAATCTGTTGAAACATTATAAACGTCTTTACTGTTATCGTTGATGTATTTCATGCAGAATAAAAATGTAAAAAATATATAAAAGGGAAAATATATTTCCTTGCAGAATTATAGTACTAATTATAAAAAAGAAAGAAAGAAAAAAATGTATCTTACCGACTCCAAACTTTTGAAAGGTATAGGTGTAAATTTTCAAAGAATGAATAAACAATAAGTTGTGATTCATAAGAATTTCTGACACTAATGGATTTTTAGGCCTATAATATAGGGTTACAACAGTAGCTATTTACAATAATAATTAATAAGCATTAGAAAAATTTAAATCTGTAACTATTTTAGGAAAAACATATTATTTATACATATTATTCAAATTATATTTTTGAATGAAGATTAGTGAAGATTTTTATTTTAAAATTTGGTGATTCCCCCAATTTCCAAATTGACCAACACTTACCAGGATCTAAACCAGACTGTGCAAAAAAAAAAAAAAAAAAAAAACTCTAAGCTGGTCCTTTAAGAAAGGAGTGTGTGTGTGAATATGCACACCTCTACCTATCAGCACAATAGAGGGGCGGCCCGGGCTGTAGAGCAGCAATAATGAGCAGCTCTAAGGAGGTCTGGGGCTCCTTCTATATTCTGTCACTCACTGAGGGGGTGTAGAGCAATATCCCGCCGCACAATTATCCCCCCTCAGAGTTAACAAAGAACCCTTAATGACAACCCCACTGGCACCGCTCCAAATACAAGTGTGCAAAGCAGGACAAGGTGGATGACTGGGGCTTTCACAAATGTCTGTCTGACCATTTGTGAAAATGGGGGCTTCATCCATGCGTGGGCCACTCAATATTCATATGCGTGTTTAACCAAAGGACATTTTGGTTGTGATTTGTTTTCTGTAATAAATGCTGTATTTAGAAAATGTAGATATTCAAGTTCAAAAGAAATTGATGTGAAACGGAAATGTAGTGTAAACGTCTGAACCTACATTTTTTACATGTAGGTTTATCTTTTGTAGGTTTATCATCATCTTTCTGAATTTGAGTATTCATTTTTTCATCTTATTCTTCTTCAGATCTTACTTTTCATCAATTTAATTTGAAATCTTATTGCATTACAGTTTCCACAACAATATTAAGCAGCAAAAACTCATCAGCCACCAGGAATAATTGATATTTGTAAAATACATATGTATTAAAACAGAAAACAGTTCAATTGTAATAATATTTCACAATATTATGGTTTTGCTTTCTTTTTAATCAAATGAATGCAGCCTTGATAAGCATAATAATTATTCATAGTCCAATTTAATTTGGTGCGTGCGTGTGTTTCAAATGTGGTTGACCCCATGTGTTTGCAATGATGCTTCTACTTCTATAAGGGTCTCTTATGGACGGTTTTAAGATGGTGGTCTGCTGCTCTCTTCAACTCCTTCAGAGTGTTAATGAAGAACTTCAAAGGTAAAACTGTCCCTTGAGGTCACAGCACACAGCTACTGTAATTGAAATACGTGAAATGCATGTGTTCGAAAGCAGAATAGAGTTACAAGAACATAGCTGGGACGAGGGGTTCAATTTACATAATTTAAAATTGTACCTGCAAACTCAGCAATCTCTGTTTTGGAAATGTACGTCTATGCATTTATTTAATTTGGTGTGTGTCACGCTCTTCTTTGCCGATTTGCTGTTTGGAAACAGACAATTAAGGTACAATGGGAGAACTAAAGAAATGCTTTAAATCTGTCAGTCAAACTTTGTATCCACACAGGCTGAATTATTAAGTTCATTTCATATAAATATAATGAAGGTAGCTGTTGGATGAATGTAGTTGTACAGTAGTTGAATGAAGGACGTTCGTTTAATGAAGAACAACATTAGCTTTCCAGTTTATCAAATACTGTGCAGTATTAATCATTCATGCTTAATCACTTTTTTCTAACACATATTTTTCAGTCATACATAGCCAGACTTCTGCATGCGTACGATTTCAAATATCTGTCATTTTGAGGTTTATAAAAATAAACAAAAAACTACACACACGTCAGTGCTGCAGTGCCTTCAGGCTGATACCATCTGTAGCACTATGGCACTGGCATCTAATGGCAGCCATTTGAAGACATGCCCTACCTAAGAATGGGATCTCATAGCAGTTGAACTATGTGGTTTGGTTTGAGGCCAGGAAGAAAATTGACCAGGTGTTACTCTGCTGTGAACAGCAATGTAATGATATAATAAACACTGCGTGTTTAATCATGCTACCTGGCTACACTGTGAAAGATGTCTTAAAGTAAAAGAAGCTTATGATTAAAAACCAGTACTTAATCAATTTAAAGGCATAGTTTACCCAAAAGTGTTTGCTGAGAATTTACTCACACTTAACGATAACTATATTTGCGTTCACACCAGGCGCCTCTGCCGCTTTAAATTTTCAAGAGCGTAATAGGCAGGATAGATTCTGATTGGTTGTCAATGTTTCTACGGTTCATCAGCTGGAAATAATCGTTATGAAAATGATTCCAGTGATATAGTGATATGGTTTCTCTGTACCTTTATCGTTATAGTTGTGGTGTGGACGCTGTTATTCTTTAACACTGAGAACGAATTGTAGGACTATATCTTTATCATTATCGATAACGTGCTTGGTGTGAACGGGCCAGGCTGCCCAAGATGTATGTTACGTTAGATGTGTTTGTTTCTTCATCAGAACAGTTTTGGGGAATTTTAGCAAAACGTCATTTGCTCCACAAACACCCTACAGATGTTCTGCAGTGAATGGGTGCCGTCAGAATGAGAGTCTAAATAGCTTCTAAATACAATATAACAATCCACAGTGCATTAATTATGGTCTTGTGAAGCTGCATGTTTGTAAATAACGAATACATCGTTCAGGCATTTTAACTATATTGTTGCTTTTGGAAACAAAAATACAGGTTCTAATAAAACTTCCTTCAGTCAATTCAGTGTTATCTCACATCAGAAATCAGGTTTGAAGTAATATATGTCTTGATGCTTTTGTTTCTTATGATTGCGTAGCTTTTCACTTCACAAGACATTAATTCATGGACTGGAAACATGTGGATTACTTGTAGATTATTGTTATTTTAGCAGTTTGAAAGATCATTCTGATGGCACCCACTCGCTGCACTGAATTCATTGTTGGCCAGGAGATGTAAACGATAAAAGATAAGACAACTCATTCTTCACTGATAGAAGAACATAAGTGAAAATCATTTTTTAGCGTTCTTGTTTTGAGAGTGTTATGTTACTGAACAATTAGAAGAGATAACGGTTAACAACAGCATTTTCGCTGCATAATGAACCTTAACAAGGCAGATAAAGTAATAATTTTAACACCCGTTTGTCTTTTTCTTCTGTGTGACGTCATTCAGCAGTGGTTCAGACTTTAGTGTCACATCATCCTCTTAACACAGCACAGATAATGAGTCAGTAATTCGATTCATGCCATTGTTCTGCTCAGATGCTTCAGGCTACACAAATGTAAAAGAATGTAGTCCACTTTATTTTTTACCAGCCTGTATAATTAAGACTAGGTAGCCATTCTACCCATCTCTTCTGTCAACATGTCTGGTAAAATGTCTTTTGTCAGTTTGGCAAATCATTTTACTGCTCAGAGGAACAATTAGTTGAATTTGAATATTACAGTAGAAATAAAAAAGCCTTTTCACTCTTTCTGTCTTCCAATACCTTAGCTATTGTGATCATTAAAGAATGGTGTAATAAAAAGTCTTGGGTAATAAAATATTTCTTGTGTATGTGTTAACAGTGTTTTAATTGGATCTTATTCATTACTGTTCAATTTTTTTCTTTCTTTTTTTTTATTCATCAAGTCCAAGTGACAGTAAAGACATTCACACTGTTAGAAAAAAAATATTTCTTTCTTTCATTGATTTCTGTATATTTGCTGTTTTTTTTAAATCAAAGAATCCTGAAAAATTAATGAATGGATGAAAAAAAATTAAATAAATTCAATCTACATTTCAAGAAATAACAACATTACATATAAAAGAATCTTATTTGCATTATTGTGTCTGAAAATCCAACTGTGTGTTGAATATCTTTGAATTCTTAGAAATTCAGTAAACTGCCTGTCTGCCATGCATATTCAACATCTTGTGGGTGTGGTGAATTCATTTCATATGCACACTCATGAGTTGTAAAGGAGCCGGTTCTTAAATTATGAATTTTGTCCAACGATGACCTAAATCCACGTGGACAAGAGGTTCCCTTTAAATGTGAAGCTGATCAACAACCACATCTGAGATTAAACACCGTTTGAGAGAAATTCATTATGTGCACCCTTTGTTAACATTAAAATGATGAGTTCCCTTTACTAATGGAAGTCTTTATCACATTATGAGTCTGAAAAGCCATTAGGCCTCACGCTAGTAATTTATGATTTATCTTGCCTATGTGATTGCCCTGAGGAAGTCTGTAATGGAAGAGTCTAAGGCCTCCTTTTGACAGCATATGCCTCTCACCCCCCTCTCAAAATGCCATTTCTGAAAGCCGGCTCATTTTGGAAAAGCTCTTATCAAATAAACGCACAAGTCAAATCTGTGGCTTCTAGCTGTGCCATTCGACTGCAGCGGTCATGTGATTATGCCCTTCTACTGAGAGTAAGGGCAATTCCGCCCCTCCTTGCAAAAGAACATGGCTTTCCGCAAAGAAAAGATTGTGTTCAGGGACTTTTCTGCATGTGAAATGGTCCCCACCTACTAAGATCTAGTGTTAACATATCAGCCATTCTGCAGAGCTCTTTAACACTGGATCCAAACAAGATCAAGCCTGCATTTGGCCTGCAGATTAAAAAATACATCTTATGTGCTTCCCTCTCATAGCCACGCTGCTGGTTGCTGAGAGGGGCATATTTTTTTCTCCATAAGATATTTAAAAGAGACAAAAATGGGCGCTAAGACAAACATCCGTTTAATTATTGCATAAAGCCCCCAAATAAAATTTTGCTGCTGAACTTGTATAACGCAGTTTGTGCTATAAAGACAGCAAGGATAAAAATACTAAGGAGTAAACTTAAAAGAAAAGTTTGCTCATTTTTAACAATTTTATGTTGTTGCAATGTCAATAAAATATGTAAAGTAACAATATGCACTCTTTCCTCATGCTACCTGCACCCAGATATTAGTTTATTTGTTAGTAAAAGTTCAGTGACTTTTGACAGCTTCGGGGTTTTTTTTAAAGGTGCTGTATATAACTTTGACTGTACTAAGCCTAAAAATAGAATATAAAGATGCTACAGCCAATTATTCTGTAGCATTTTAAAAATAGTGAGCTCTATTTTGGAATGTCTGTTTTTGATTTTATCTGTTTGATTCCACCCACTGCCAATTTCACCAATGACATTTCGGCATCGGGTTGCCAGTTGGTGCAAAACAATATATAACACACACACACACACACTATAAGTCCTTTACACAATCTGACATGTGCTTAAAATTGAACTGGAAATTAGGTGCTGGGTGTCCGGCCAGAGGAGAACTGGTCCCAGCTAAGCCTGGTTCTCACACGTTTTTTTCCCCATTCTCTCATGGATGGGGTTTTGGTTCCTTGCCGCTGTCGCCTCTGTTTGCTTAGTTGGGGGCACCTGATTTTGTCGTCTTGACTACAGAGATCGTCTCTGCATTTGCTAAATAAATTGTTTAATTCTTGTCACCATCACTCTGTTCTCCATCTTGATAATGTTCAGTGCTTTGCTACAATCTGTATTGTTAAAATGGTTTTCTTGCATGATTCTTTAAATGTAAATGAGACGCTACTTCCCGCCCCCCTTTCCTCACTAGGACCTCTCTCACCTAGCAATCTCTTAGCACCTTTATTTATATATATATATATATATGTATATATATTGGTGATCCACTGATTTTTCTTTAACCAAACTCCCAGAACCCCTAGCAATCTCACCCTTATATATATATATATACATATGGGTGATCCACAGTTTTTTCTGCTTTTTTTCAAATGGTTTTTATTATTTTAATTAATTTATTATTATTCCTTACTAATAGTTATGAATTACAAGATTACAATTTAATAACTTATTTTTTAAAAAGTGTCTTAAAAAGCTGAAAATCATGATTTCATGAAATCATGTTTTTTTTCCTGTATCATGCATCAATGTCCAATCAAAACATTTTATAGTACTTTTCTTTTGGCAACATTTTATTAATTTTATTTATAAAAGCCCTAAATAGTTACTTACTTTGTAATTCTACCACATTAAATAATTTAAAATACATTTTATTTCTTAGAAAAATGTGTGTGCCTAAATCATGTGTCAACTCTCTTACCACACCATACTCTCAGAATTGTGTAAATTACAAGAAATGATGTTACTTTCACTCACTAATAAGAGCTGAAACTCTGAAAAGTATCTGTGCTCTCTCTGAGAAAATATTTTAATCTAAACAGTTTTTTATTTTATTTGATGGTATGTTAACTCTTTTACCACAATTTCATAAGGAAAAATGAATTTATTACTGATATTACACTATTGTCAGCATTGTTAGTCTACCAAGGTAACACGGTGACACAGGGACACCAAATGTACCCGCAATTATAGAATGAGTCATATATGTATATATAAATATATATATATATATATATATATATATATATATATATATATACACACACACACACACACACACATACAAACAGATAACCACGTGTATGGTTTCCCAAAAAGAATGACATGATGCATTTTTGGAAATCCTTCTTTCCCTCCTAAAAGCCTCATCTCTTTTCTGACAGCTGTTGTCTGCTTCGGTCTTTTCTCCACTCCCCCGCTCTTTCCCTTGTCTCCACCCATAGCAGCTGCTCTCTTCTTATGGGCTACCATGTAAAACTGGCATAAACTATCCATAAAATCCCTTCACCATTCTTTGCCAGTCCACCCCCATATCTCTGAATGACTCTTCTGCACTTAACAGGATACAGTCTTTATCTCAACACCATCCTTTATAGAATATACAACATAAAACTGGATGCCTTCCAGACTGTGAAATCAACATGAATGTTTAGCGGCTTTTAGTCCATGCTTTGAGGTCATCTATATGCTAATGTAATCCCAAAACCTGACAAAATTCACTTTTAGCAGAGATGTGTTTAAAATTTACAGTCTGGGAGAACAGACCAAAATATTTATGACTTATGCAGATGGGTAAAAGCCTGTTCACACCAACACAAACATTCGGCACAGAAATCCTGTCCTCACAAGTACTTCTGGTCAGGCTAATGCATAAAAAACAACAGACGGAATGAATATTCAGTTTCACTATTTGACGGTAGGTGACTCTTAGAAAAGAAGCTAAATGAACTAGATAAACAAAGCTTTCGTGCAGATTTCTGTAGGAAGACAAGCAGTAATTGCAGTCGTAGCGAATGTAAGCAAAAGCGCAAATTCTTATTGGCAGGCTAGCTTTATTTGCATCGAGACATATCTGTAAAAAAAAAATCTGGAAAATATATGTTGCGTTGATCACATGCAAATGTGTGTCTGAACTTTGTATCTGAGCCAAATTTTCTAATTAAAAGGTTTATAGCACCAGATGTTTGCGCTGAACATTTGTCTTTGTGTCAACTGGCCTTAAATCTGGGTGAATTCAATTTTGTTCCAAGTTTCATACTGTTAATACCCTGGGTCAGAGTCATACTCCTTCAGATGTTTGAGTCAAATGTTGTCTTTTTGGTATTTTCACAATTATTTGCGAATCTTTTGCATACGGAAAATGAAGCCCCACATGTATATTAAGAAACACAATATAGAATTCCAATGACATATTATTTGGTTCCCTCATCTTAGTAAATATTGGCCATATTGTACTACTTAGTTCTCCTGTTTTGATTTAATTAAATTCAAATTAGTTCAACATGGCCATGATTTTGAGAGAACAAATTAATAAACCGTGCCACGATTTAACTAAAATTAAGAAATGAATTATTAAAACAAGTGAGCAAAGTTTTCATTTGTGGGAACAAATATTTCTTAATAACTTTTGCTATGTCTGTGTCAAGGTAATTTCTGTCTCAGGTGCAGCACGTTTCTTAGCAAGACCTCAACAGACACTGATTCACAAAATTCACCGATGCACTGTCAAACTAAAATGTTTATAATCTACAGAGTATGTTAAAGCCAGAGTGCAGGATGATGCAGCATAATATTATTAATATTCTGCTATAGTGATAGAAATGTGTTAATAATGCATGTTTTTTCCCTATGAAAGAAAGGAAGCAGTGTGCAATAAAATTGAAAAGATATGGAGAAGTAGCCTACAGCATGTAATGAGCAACCTGTTCACATTTAATGGAGTTAACACTCTGGCTTCACAGTTCACCATTTTTTACTTTCTCTCAAAAACACAGCACAAAAGCTTCTGCAACTATACAAAGTTTCAGAAACATATGTATTTTAAAAAGCATTGTTTCACATCCCTGAAGTAAATTAACTGTTTTATTAAATAGTTACAAATAGTTAAAGTATGGTTAGTGTAGCAAAATCATGGTAAATTTGTGGTTACTATGGAATAACTATACTAACCATGTTTTTACTGGTTTTATTACCTTTCTGAAATCCAGGATTAGCATCGCACAGTTAGCAGTGTTAGCATAGAACAAGCGCTAACTCTGCTCCTATGAGTGTGCACTAAATTATAACCTTTGCTTTACCTTCTCAGTTTCTCTTTTTATATATAAAAAAAAAATTGTATGGCCAAATTTGTATGGGTTTTTACTTTATTATGTGAACATTTACTATATGAAGAACATGTTATCTGTAGCTGTGTTTGATTTGCAGCCATCTGTAGTTTCCCCGAGCTAGTCTATTTCTCTGCGCTCAGTCAGAAGTCTGAATGAGATTGAGTAAGTAGAGGTACAGTTCACCAAAGCCCAGAGCACAACGCGCTAATGACCGCCGCTGCCTGCAGGCCGCTTTGTAGCACTTACAGCAATCACTGCTGTCACTGCTCCACCGACTGTAATATTAGCCATATTTGTTTGCTGAATTTGTTATCTCCTGGGCTTTGTGGCAGACCATGTCCCCTGAACAGCTGAGCTCTAATTGCTTTTCTCGCTTGATGCTCATGGCCCACGCCGAAGGCAGGGTTCTGCTGATTTTGTTACCCTTGTCAATTGGGGAAATTGGGGACCTTGTCTCGGACATCTCAGAGGAGCCCACGGGTTGACCTGTGCCTGCAGCTTTTTTCGTTTCTCCTCTAATGGGTTAAAGCCAGATCGGTACAGAATAGCAGTCAGCATGTATATGCCAGTACTGTACTTAATAAATATTTATTATATTTATTATATTTCTTATAGCTATTATATAGCTAGTCAAGGTCTTTGCACATCGAGTCAGAAATTCTTGTTAGATTTTTTTT
>JAUYWG010000038.1:19081832-19111206 GCA_034779775.1 Enteromius afrohamiltoni
TTATTTTTTTTAAGTGAACCATCTCTTTATTAGAGGTCTTTGTTTTATTTTTAAACCTTTTATGTTGTATACGTATCCTCAGCCCCTATATAATGGAAAAAAGACAAATCTGTTTATGTTAATCACTTTCAAGAACTATATGAGAGTAGTCATGAATGAATGTTGTGTTGTTATGGCCCAGTTTTGGGTAAAAGGCACATGGAATGATGGCAAGAGGCTGGGGAGACAGCTGGAGTGACAGCCCTCCACTGCCCCTCTCTCTCTCTCTCTCTCTCCCTCTCTCCACACACACACACACACCCCTCCCTCTAGCAGCTGTTAGTTGAGGTGATGGAGGAGTGGTGATAACAGTAGAGGTTGTTAACAACCTGCATGCTGACACATTGGGGTGGAAGAAGTCCCCATCCTAAAACAACACACACAACCATCAACAACACCTCCTTCCAGAACAATGTGAAACATTTTTTTCTCTCTTGTAGAGAGAGGTCTTTTAAAATCCAGCCCCAGGAAAAACTCCTGACCACTGACTTGCCAGATTTTGCATTATTTTGTACATTATTTAACATAGGCATACCTGAGATCTGATTTATTTAACAATTCAATATTTAATGCTACAATCCATCACAATTTGCAGTGATTATAATTTGTATAATTCGAAATCAGTTTTATTTGTGCATTATTAACAAGGAAAAACACAAATATCACACAATCAACAAAGGACCTGCACAAAAATACTATGGTGGTACCATGTTATGTGATTATATCAGATGGTAATTAATAAAAAGAAATTAAGGTTTGGTATCCATGGTGCATGGTCCATTCTACAAAAGGTACACTTGGCGTTCCTTATAATGCAGAAAAGAGTTCTTTGGATTTAAACAACGTTCAATTAAACACCCTTTAAGAGGGAGTCGAAAAATGGTTCTTCTACCTTTGTTTTTAACAGCGTACCATCCATATAACACGGTATTTACACTGAACACGAAACTACTTCAAATATTACATGTCCATAATCGTGGTATTAACATCCTAAAGCATCCTAGAAGTGCACTTTGTTGTTGTACTGTATTGTAGTATTGTTATACTCTTTTACGCGCGGGTAAAAAAAATCAAGATATAATAAGAGACCAAAAAATATGATTTTAACCTTATTTTGTAGGGTGGAGAGCATTAATTGAATGTCCCACATTTCCTCCCACTCGCAGCAAGTCAGTACAATAGCGAACAGACAGGCAACATTTGTGCAACTCGACTCCATCTCCCTCCCTCTCGCGCTCCTCCTGGCCAAAACTGCCGTGCTCCTCTCGTGCGCTTCATTCAGATGGATAACTTCAGGAACATGGCTCTGCCAAACACTTCACTTTTACTCATTGTTCTTCAAATGTGCGCTCTTGCTTGGCAAGGTAAGACACTTCCGTCTAATCTTTCTATGCGGTTTTTTTTTTTTTATGTTTAATTCTGTGAGAAACTTTTTGGAGCGTTTCGGACCGCGCGCGTTTGAATGGGATGCACGCGGATGTTTGGGGATGCTGTAGTTACAGTATGCTGTACGGTCAAAATGTGTTTAAACCGTTCTATGTTTAATAGAGAGATATAGACGGTTTAAAGTTACGTAGACTCCATTTGTAAAGCGTGTTCGCCTTTGAAAAGAGTTGAGTTTGTTTTCAAAACACCCTGCACGTGAGCCAGAAATATGTTTAGCTTGTTCAAACGTATACATAATAGCCTACATGTTTGTAACGTAATACACTATTAAATACACGACCTGCATTTTATACATGCAGAAGTCTATTTTGGAATTTCCCATATCCTTATATGTTCAATTTGCAAAAAATAACAAATAAACAAACAAAAAACGTTACATAGACTGTAAAAAAACTGGCATATATGCCTTGATAGAAAACAGCAGGTGGACTAAGTGCTTTGAAACTGACTACTGCATACTGCAATAGAAAATGACATAAATATACTATTTAGTCTACTAATTATCCTATTTTACCTAGTAAAGCAAATATGTTTAGTTAAGCTAATATTTCAAACAGAGGTTTTATGTTCATAATTAGCAAAATTGCCTCTGGTTTTATTTTCATGTCTGAAGTGGTTCAGATCATGAGACTGATCACAAATACAGGCTTTGTGTGTCTGCGTTCAGATACAATCTGTGGAACTCTTTTAAAGGGCGCTCAAAAATGTGATGATATGAGAGATTTTCGCAGTGATAAGAAAGCAATTTGCAATATTCAGTTTTTAAGTCATATTTTATTATGTTGGCCTGATGCTCAAAAGAACCCTGATAGTGCTTAAATATGTGCAAATTGCCCAGCAGGTCTCATTCTGTGTTGCACTCTCTTTAGTACATGACACAGACAACTACTGAACTAGCCCTTCTCATTAGGGAACAGATGATGGACCCCCACTGCATAATCCTCTCCTTCTCCATCTCTCTTTCTGTCTCCTATTGTGTTGTCCGTCTACTTTTTTGTCTACCTTTCTACACTGTTTTTCCACCCTCTTCCCCTTTTTTCTCTTTCGCTCATTACATATTTGCTAGATGTGGAGCAGGACTGTACTGTAATGCTGGTTTCTCTGAATGGTTTAATAAGCCCCTATCCTACCTTCTGTTCACATTCGTGTTAATAAGGTCCCTCCAGTTTCCTAGCAGATGAACCAAAGCTGTCTGTCCTGGGATTATTGACTGAACACCCCGTTAGATAACAGCCCCTGTGATTAAGAGGGGTCACCTTGCTCTCTCAATGTAGGGGGCGATTTTTCATCCAAGAACTTGACATTGAAAGTGTCATCCTTACAAATTAAAGTGACTGTGATGTAGATGATAAAATACGTACTGTAAAAAGGATATTACTATCATTATTATTACTTGTATTATTTATTAGAAATTTTCCATATACAACCCAATATATAACAACCAATATACAAAAACAATAACCATAAATATTCTAAAATATTATATATATGAGTTTCTAAATGGTTACATTATTGATATAGTCATTACTCATTCAATACTCATTTTTGACCTTTTTGTGTAAATCATCAAATTGACAACTTATGTAAATATATTTGAAATACATGACCCAATACTAAAACACTTATATAAAATGATTCGTATTCATATAATTATATTAGAAATATTATTACTGATAAAATTATTCATCAAATTAACTGACATATACGGAATTAAAATAGGAAATATCTTTATATCGAGGCCCTGTCAATCAAAAGTGAAAATCAGAACTTGACTGAAAAATCCTAATATAGGACATCCGCCAAAATATGCATTTTTAGCCCAGATGTCCATACTCATTCCTTCAAGTTCATACGAGCTGCATTGTGTGCCAGCGACAAAAATGCTTTGCGTTAGACTTCCTGCTTCCCATAGCAGCCCGTGACCCACAGTGGAGGCAATACAATTGAGTGGCTGTTCCTGGTTTGAGAGGGTTTCTATGCCCACAATCCTGGGTTAAGCCCCTGTCTGTCACTCTTGACATTGAATGTCATGTAAAGGCCTGTGGGCTTATTGTTTTGGCTTGGCAGAAGTTGCAAATCAGTGAAGACCTCTATGTATGGATAATCTGCATTGTGTTGTTTTGGTGTTCAGCTTCAATGAACATCAACACGTGGATTAGATGGTGGTTGAGAACGTCACACAATTGGGTTAATTTGTCATTATTTGCAGCTATGTGAAGCTGAACATTGCTGATTATGCACGGTTGTGTGTATTGGGTACCATATAATATGAAACATCACTGATGCCTATTAAATCTGACTGACAGGAAAGATGATCTTGAGTTTAAGTTAATCTATCTAATCCATGACTCTTACCAGCAGGGGGCAGCAAGAGGGCAATTACCTGAACAAAACTAAACACTTGTTATTGATTGTAAACATGCAAGCACGCAACAGATATCCGTTATGCATGATTGTGTGCTGGAGGTCCTGAATTGTGCACTTGTCTTTTAGTCCCTCCTCACCTCATATTCAATTTTACTGCACCATTGATGCATATTTTAGAGCTCAATTCGAAGCATGCAGTGCTACTTTGGAGTGAATAGCTGCAGATCTTATCAGAATCACATTCGTTCAAAAAGACATTAATGTGCGTGCTTTTTAAAAAGACCAACATACATCACCAGAAAAGTGTTGTTTAACAAGAAGATCCAGATATGACATTACAATTAAGTAAATTAATTGTAATAATATTAAAGTTTTTACTGTATTTTTTATTAGAGTAGTGCAGCCTTTGAGAGGCTTCTTTCAAAAACATGTCAAAATTTTACCAACCCTTTTACACTCTCAGAAATAAGAGTACAAAAGCTGTCACTGGGGCGGTCCATTTTGGTACCTTAAAGGTACATATTAGTGCTTAAAGTGTACATATTTTAACCTAATGGGTAAAAAATGCATCTTTTCAAAAGGTAGTGCCACAGTGACAGCTTTTGTACCTAGATTTCTGAGAGTGTTGTGTATATATAGATTTAATATTATGTATTATAAGTAGGGAGCACATAAAAAGTACTTAGATGCACCTTCATGTGGTTTATCTTGAGGTAAACCGTACAAATACACAAATTTATATGAATCACTGAAAGGTCAGGCAGTAACAATGGTGAGCATCATGAAATATTTTACACCTGTTAACAATAGATTCATCCCAATGACACGCCTCAGTGCTCAATCAAAGCGAGATAGCTTTGCTTTCAAGCATAACTCGGTATTAGATCTCTTTTGATCACATCCCTGAAGTCAAGGTTTTGATCCTTATACTAAGATTTCCCCACAGTGATGAGCTGAGACACAGGCTAGACGAGTGCACCGCGGGCCACTCCTTGAAGTCACTCGCTTTGAGTCCAGCCAAAACAATGGCATGACATTCCTCGGTTAAATGCCCTCATATCTCTGGGTAGGGAGCAGAATGGGGGATGGTAGCTGGAGGTGTGCGTGTCTAAGATCCACAGGTGAATTTACAGGGTTAGATCACTATCTGATGGAGATAGTGCTTATCAGAGCTTTTTGTGAGTTGACAATTGTGTTGTTGACAGGAAAAGGCTCTGTGTTTGTCATCTAGTCTTCATCTGAGCTGTATTTGAACAAGAGGATACCTTAAAAGCACTGACTGTTTCAAGAATGAAGAAAGCTGTGTCTAGCCATTTTGTGAAGGAATCCAGCCTGGCCCAGTCTGGCTTGGCAGCTCCACATTTTTTGTTGGCTTAGATTTTAATATTAGTATGGTCTGGGAAGTCTGTCAAAAAGTTGCCGTTGCCATGAACTGACAAGGGCCGTCGGAGCTGCCAACGTGTTTTATGTTACTTCATTCAATGATCTGTGTAGATTCTTATTTTCAGGCAAGCTCTGTGTGGCACAACCTGCCATCAGAGATGTGATCCAACTATATAATACATTTGTGAAGCTGTGGGCTTACGTGGAATATTGTGATGGCATGTTTATCAAAGTCAGATGTGGAGACTGACCACATTAATGAAGCGTGAGAATGAATAACAATTATCCAAGTGCAACGAAGGGGGTGAAGAATTTAAAGTGGACGGATGCCAGCTCTTTTTGCCTCTCTCCCTTTCTCACTGAATTTTTTGAAAGCTGTAAGAGGAATCCCAAATTAGGTTTGCCACACTCAAACCAGAATTTCCCAGAAAGAGTGTTTCATAATAAAAAGAGCAAATACTCTTATCATGAATGAAAATCTGTCATCACTTACACTTTTTATTGTTATTTCCAAACTGTCTGACCTTTTTTCTTCTTTGGAGTACAAAAAGAGATATTTAGACGAATATCTTGGCTGTTCCTTTCCATAAAGTGGGATTCTGGATGGATGATGTGATGAAAAATGAACCTAAAAAATAGGTTTAAATTGGTCAAAAGGGAAAGAAAAACTTACATTGTACATTGCTAAGAAAATGTCCTTTTTTTAAGTTCTTTTGAACTTTATATTGGTTAAAGAATCCTGAAAAATGTATCAGTTTACAGTAAAATATTAAGCAGCAATAGTAATAATAACAAGAAATGTTTCTGAAAATTCAGCTTTGCCATCACATGACTAAATTACATTATATGTTAAAATAACAAGGTTAATAATAATAATAATTTTGACCAAAAAAATGCCACATTGAGTCTTTTTTCCAAAACGTTTGCACAGTGTGTTTTTGAGCATCTCCTTTTGTGTGGCACAGAAAATGTTAAACCAGTTTGAAATAACACAGGTAAATTCATTTGTAAGTGAATTATCCCTTATTATTATTCTACTGGTTACTGCTTTCTCTATTCCTTTATTTGACATGGGAAATACAAGAACATTTTCCTCACCTATTAATTCAAAATAATCTCCTTTCGGATCAATAGCAATTATATGCTTCAAGCAACAGTGTTAAGGACACAGCTGTAGAGAGTTTCCTAAAGCCATTAAAATAAATGGGAAATACGTAGTATGCACTGATAAAAGGCTTTATTTTGCAGACCACGTCCCATGTGATTTTTGGACCTTATCTCATTATTATTCCCCACACTTATAACCAGCTTAGCGAACCCTTCCAAAATGCACAATTTAATTGGCTGAATGCATCCCGTCACTTTTGGAGAGCCCCATCTGTGGGACACGTCACTGGCCAGGAACCGATTCGAGATCTGGCAGAAGTCCTCACAATGCAAGGGGGATTTCAGAAGTCCTCGGATAATGTTTTCTCCAAAATCTCCCTCTAAATCACTACCTCTCATCCCCCTCAAACCTGTCCGTCTTTATCGCTTTCCATCTCTCTGTCTTTCTCTGTTTACCATTACATCCACAGACAGCTGCAAACACCTGGTGGTTAACTCATTTCTGAGGAGGCAGATGTGGAGAATTTTTTTTCTGAGTTAGTAGGTTGCTCATGTTACCGAAATCATACACCACAATAGTAGCACCTCCAGTCTTGCTGACTACCCCCATCCCCCACGGTCCTCCCACATCTCCCTCATGCTCACATGCCCTTCACTCAGGCTTGGCTACCAGCCCATTCAGCGGAAGCCAGGGGCTTCAGGCCCTTCGTATGTTTTACTTTCTCCAAAATCTTTATTAATTTTTGCAGACATTCCTGCAGTTGCTGTGTTTTTGTTTCAGATGGTTGCAAAGTAATTCTCTGTGGCCACGTCCTGCCAAATAAGCAGGATGAAGATTGTTTGCATTTGCGTTTGCATTGTTATTTGTTATTAGTTCATTTGATTTTTGTGTTTTTGGAAGAAACTCTTTAGTGGGGTTTTGCGAGGGCGTTGCTAAGCAGTTTCCAAGGTGTTGTCAGTGAATTTCAGTGCATTGGTGGCCAGTTGCTTGCCTTAAAGGAAAAGTTCACTCAACAGTTTTAATTGCCCACTGACTGACACTGTTTTTTGTCAAAGAGAAAAAACTTGGTTTTCAGTTTTTTCTTTGCGTGGACTACATCTTTTAATAAGAACCACTTATGAAAGTTTCCAAACATACGGAAGTACTGAGGCCATGCATTATTAATTCTTTTGCTATTTTAGAGTCAACGATGTGACCGGACATTTATTTTTTCCGGATCTACTAATTTTTTTTTTTTTTTTTAATTATGTAAAAATGCTATTCATGTATACAATGACCCGAATTCACATCTTCCATGATGAGCACAGTTTAAGCATTAAAATTCATTAAAAATTTTCCTTGGGCATAAATGTTATAATTGATAGGGTGATAGATTATAATGAAGAAAAACACATCATTAATAACTGAACACAATGTTCACATAGTCACGTGATGCGACCAATAATAGGCAAAAGAATACATTATACAGTTAAATTATATAATAGAAATAGCTCACATTTATGAGTTAATAATTACTTTTTGAAAAACGTTTTTGAAAATAATAAGATGTGTGCACATTATGTTTTTTAGAGTCATTTTTAAATGTAAACTTTTTCGTGAAACCAACATGAATACAAAACGCTCATTTATAAGAACACGGTACATGAATTTTAAAGATGAAAGATTTTCCCTCTTTTTTCCGTGTACACCATTTTTTTATTGGTTCAGTTTTGCACCGTTAGCATGACAGAAATTACACACCTTTAAATATGCTCGATATATCACCATCAGCTCTTCAGGTGTTAGTGGCATGTGATCCTGCACACGTCTTATTATGCGGTGGAATGCCAAAAGATGTATTTCAGTGCTTTTTGAAATCTGATCAAGACAAATGTCATCCTGTGTGTCTATATGAGTATCTTTTTTGACAAAGGAGCTGTCGAGACATTCATTGTAATCCTCTGCTGATTACTGAAGGCAAAAATTCCTCCAGAAGCACCACACCCTTCACATCTCTTTGTCCTCCAACATGTTGCGCTCTGCTACTGTCTTGTCTTTGCTTTCTTTCCATGTCTTTTACAAAACAAGTCATTTCATCATTCCCAATATGCAGAAATGTGCTAACATTTCAACCAAACTTTACAACAGAGTAATGATAAAAAATAGTGAACCAAATCTGAGACATATTGAAAGATGTTCTACCAATAGAAACCACATGATGTTTTTTTTTTTTTTTTTTTTTTTTTACCATTGTACAGTATTTACCAAGAATATGTTTCATTGCATTATTAATAATGCGTCACTGCTGTTATGTGGTCAGTTGTTTTTGTTTTTAAACATCATATATCTTTCAGTACCATATGCTGTAGCAGACACCAGATTGTGTGGGCAAATGATCTTTTGGCTATGAGTGATGAGTACACAGTCGGGTAAAGGTTAGCGCTCACTTACTTCAGTCAATTCAGTAAAACAGAAGCAAACAGAATGTTCTTCATCTCTGAAATGTCATGCAGAACCACACAAACAGTTTGCCCTTTCTCTCCTAGAGGTACATCTTGTTAGAGTCAGATTTTGAGGAGCGTGCAGGCACACAAAAGAAGGCTTTCGTTTCTTCCGTCAAAGATACATAAATACAGCTATTCCAGCTGGGATAGATTTCCCTTTTCTGACCAGAACATTGCCACATTGAAAGCCCATATGCTCTACAGTGGTTCTGACTAGACTGATTCATGCTCAGTGTCTCGCATTCAAACTCGTACCAAAATAATGTAGGAGAAAACATGTAACTGATCAGAGATCTGTCGAATGGGGGGGTGATATCACCCAACACCCACGGCGGAGGGCACTTTGCCAACATCCTGCCATCAGCGGCCCTCTTTTCATTCTTTCCCGTACTCCCCGTAGATCTGATAATCAAGCATAGTGGGTTCATACTGGCAGATCCCATACCTAGATACGAGTGTGTGCATATGCACATGCATATTCAATAATGTACTCCCAGAATTCATAGCCCCACGCAAACCCTGCTGTTGTGCTAATGCAGGTCTTTGTAGTTGCTCTTAGCTGGGAATATGACTGGTAATGAAAGCCTGTATGTAATATGGTGCCACTGGACTGTAATTTATAGACATTCTTCAGGAACAAAGTCATTGAGTAAAGACCACAGCAAAGATTCCCTCAGCCATTTTATGTTTTGTGACAGTAAGTACATTTATATTCACAAATCTGTAACAATTGTTTCAATTTCTTTTGTAGAGTTTAAAGCTGAATGGTGCATATTCCTAGCTAAGCAAGCATGGCAGGGAGCATCAGATGAATTA
This sequence comes from Enteromius afrohamiltoni, assembly GCA_034779775.1. Taxonomy (NCBI): domain Eukaryota; kingdom Metazoa; phylum Chordata; class Actinopteri; order Cypriniformes; family Cyprinidae; genus Enteromius; species Enteromius afrohamiltoni. The sequence continues at coordinate 19,091,475 of JAUYWG010000038.1, forward strand.
TGATTCTTACAATAACTTGTAATGTGATGTAAACTAAATACATATTACTTTTGACTAACAGGTGGCTGGGGTGACAATGATACACACAAAGTTCGGTGTCAATATACCAAAGCATTGCAGAAATACCGACTTGCAGATTTATTTTGGCATCGTGCCAAGACATTTGAGTTCAAAGATGAGTTCAAAAAAAGTTTTCGATATCAGAAAGCTTGGTAAATGTGTTTGTAAATTTTGTCAGGCTTTTTTGCCTAGGAAGACACTTATGTTTTATATCGATACACTACTGTGTCTGTAAAATGAAGCGTTTTACTACAAAATTCTAAATGGCTGACACCCAAAATGGTAGACATACTGGAGGAAGATTGGGCACTGTCTGACTCTCTGTCTACTGTGTGCCACTTCTAAAATGACCAATGCATCTTCATGTTATGACATGCTATGACGTACCAAGTTTGCTATGAATACGCTAAAATGCTGTGGAGGTATTGCTTCACATTTGCATGCTTTTTTTTTAATTTGTTGATGCGCTATACTGGTACAGTTTGGTCTATCGAAAGCATTTAGTAACATTTTGCCATCACAGTCTTAAAGTTACCTGCTTCATCCTGAAAAAGCCATATTGTCGTACACTAAAGTGTACTAGTGTACTTGGTGGTGGTTGTTTCTGCACGGTGGTTAAATGCAGTGAATGTACTGTGACCATCAGTTCACTGAGTACATTTAAAATATACCCTCACGGAAATCAAACAAAGACCAAACGGATCATTAATGGCAGCATGTCATATTTTACAGCAGCATTGTCAAAAACGGGATGGTTGCCGCAAGCCTATATATTAATACTTGGCATTGGCCATTTTTCTTCCAAGGTTCCCCTGAATTCTGGACGAAACTTTTGTTATTCAATCCCTTTGTTGACATGATCATCTTTTCTGGCACTGAAAGGTTATATTATACAAGGAATATTTTACACTGAGGCCAGGGATAATCTTTGTGGTGAGGTAATTTTCTAAAGTTAGGAGTTACACAAGCCTTACACAGCAAATGTGGCGTTATAGTGTGAGAGGAAAAGTACACTTTTACTTGATGGATTCACTTTAAATTATTTAAGTGTTGTGTATGCAAAAATTCCCAACTTTTCGGAATGTTAATATGAGCTAAGGTGCCATTTAAACAGAGAAAGATGTGATGTTAACAATACATGAGCTATGCACCAGGCTGTATTACTCACATGGAAATGGTTTCCAGTCAGAACAGCTGGATTCAGCCAAAGGAGACGTCTTACTCTAGCCTTTTTTTCACTGAGAGCATATCAGACCAGACATGACATGCAGAATTATGTCAAAGCCATCGAAAAGAATTGAGTTCTCGTGTACAGATCAGACTGTTCAGATTATTCCATGTCACTTATGCTGATCATAACTGGCAGCTCAGACATTTTAGCTCTGCTTGTAACAACAAAAATCAACTGAGATCTTTTGATTGTTCCAAATGAGACTACATTAGAAGTATACTTAGATTCTTCTTCGGAGAAAAAGACCCCATAAATCTAACACTAGAGTTTCAGATGACATCCCAGTCCCTAAAATGTCTTCAATATGAAATTTGTCATTAAATTATGAATGGTCTGAGTTTTATTTTATAACACTGTATTGTCAACAATTTGTCACGAAGAGTTTTAGGGGAAACATCTGATGATATTAAAACATAATTGAGAACACACATTACATGTACTAATTATTTGGGGTCGGTTAGTCTTTATAATTGCTTTAAGTTATTAAAAGAAGTCTTTTATGCTGACCAAGGCTGCACTAGCCTGGGCCCACCCATACTTCCTGTGACGCTACATTCAATTTCGCGAGCAAAGTTAGTCTGGCAAAGCTGCCAGAGCTTTTCAGTCTCCAAAAAAGTGGGAACCCCCCCCCCACTTTAATGCAGTAGTTAACATAGTAACCTTGACAGAAGAGTTCATAGAAAGGCAGAAATAAAGAGGAAAAGAGAATTAGGAAAGTTCAACAAGAGGGGCAAGAGCATCAAAACCCTAAAGGCCTTTTTTCCCAGAATGCTATGCGTTCAGTAGTTTTAGTTGTATAAACAGATTCCTTCTAAATGAACTTCATGAACATCAAACAAATGCTAGATCAAAAAAGATCATTGATTCAGTAGAAATGAAATCGAATATTAGCAGAGGAGATGAATGACAAATATCAACAGATACAGCTGTCCCGCAGCTGTCACATGGCTCCCTTCTCAAGATTAGAAGGAGACCCTTGTTTTTAAGACACTAATGTACTGTTCATCTTTACACTACCTCAACCAGGTGGTATCAACTACACACATGCATTTAAACTCTTCATGTCAGGCTTAATCAAATACATGCCTCTGGACACCAGCCAGGGAGGACTTGAGTTGAGCTTACCCATGTTGACAGAACTTATTTTTTATGAGTAACTCAGTAAAGCTGTGAGTATGTTATTTGGGCTGGGAATATGTAACAGAGAGGTTCATCAGTGGAATGGATAGCTAAATAAATCCTTGTTGATAGTGAATAAGTGCAGCCTTGGGAGTGCATCCTTTCCCTCACAAATTATGAAGACGCATGGCGCAGGTCTTCTTGGTGGGTCTTAGGAGCCTATATTTATGTCTGATGTCTTTTGTCTTTAACCTCTCACCCTATAAGTGTCTGCTTACTGAGTCACTCTCATGGGCCCCTTTTTGTCCCTTAGGGGCCAGATTTATGATCTGCCGTGTGGAATTTCTTCCAAATTTGCCTTATCTCATACACTTTATGTCTGCAAAGATTCTGTTTTTTTTGGATTTAAATATATTGAGTGCAATTTAGTTTCATTCTTCGTGCAAGCAAAATTAGTGAACCAGCTTACACAAATGACATATGATATGTTTAAAAGTAGTTGAAAAACAAAAATCTGTGTGCAGGCTTCTTAGAGAAAACGTGTTGTCATTTAGTGTCACAAGTAAAAAAAAAATAAAAATATTTACTTTAAACCATTAATACATACACCATCACTGAAAAAAGGTAACATATAATGTAATATATTGCAAATACCCAAGTCATAATTCATTCAAGCATTATGAAGTGCATTTTTGAGATTTTTGAATACATAGATCCGGACCAAAAGTATGAGTGCATGACATGTCATTGACCCAGATGTCATCTGACACTCTATTACGAATTGAAAGTATGTGCATATTATGTGTCTTGGCTGCAGTATGACCTCACACCTTTACTATCAGGTACTGCTATCTGCTCTGATATATGATATGTGGGGCAGAACTGTCTAGTTGTCCTTTCACAAAGGCAGTAGGTCTTTTATTTTTACATATTTTTTTAGTAAATGACAAGGTGTAGTGTGTCATGAATGGGGTGATTGAGACTGTGTCCAGTATCTGTTAGACTTTTCTGTCTAAGACCTTTCCTCTTGGTTTGATTGGAACACTACCTCATGGACAGAGCCATTGTGGGGTATTGTATAAACTTAATTGATCAGAAATGATCATTAAAAAGCAAAGCCTATTAAAACCTTCTCCTCTGGCTTTTGAGGTTTATGTTCTTTTTGCATGTTAAGCAGGCTGTAACCTTTGTGGTCTGCATCCTATTTAGTTTCATCAAGGTTGCTATAAACGCAATTTATATGCAATTTGTCACTGAAACAAAGCCTTTAAAGCACTTTCAGGGCCATATTCAAATGGTTACGAATTTCTGTTACGAACACTTTTTGTTAACTGTAGTAGGTTAGTAAAGTTAAAGTGAGAAATCGTGGTATCTTGGATTGTACAGTACATTTTTAAAAATCTCCCATGTCTCTTACAAGCTGCTGTCCTTGAAATTAATTACAATGACAATGTTATAGGTTATGCTTAATTACATGCAGCTAACCTTATGCCAAACCCTAACCATATAGTAAGCAAATATAGTAAATTAATATTAGTCTATAATTAGACTGTGACAAGGACCCCATAAAAGTATTGTAACCACAAATTGCAATATACAGTAATAAATATTTTATGATAGAATTGCAGAACTAATATTGGAGACTTTCTCTATAGTGCATAGTATGTAAAGAAGTGTTAGGTTCAGTGTGAGCCTTAACATCAGTTATAAATCATTCACAGACCCGTGCAGGCTATGAGGGACCTTGACTGTGTCAAGACTGTCAAGTGTAAGAGTATTGACATAAGAAAGCACCCTCCATATCAGTCATGATTAACACCTGATAAATTATTCATTTTTCTGGAGGGAGCACAGCTAGTTGCTGTTCATCCTTGACGCATAAGGAATTTTATCTTGTGGTTTTTCGGACACAGCTTAGCAAATTTTAAAGTATTGTATTAAATGTTTTTCGCTCTTTGAATGGCTGCTGATGTAGAAAAGAAGCACTGAACTATTTCCAAAGCATGATAACGACAAAGAAGCACTTTTTTTTTGTAGCTTGGGCCCTAGGGTATAGATTTCTGTAAAGGCCAACAAGTTGGTCAGGATGATGAGTCAGTGTGTGAGTAGTCACAGCACAGCAAGCCGGCTCCGCCTCCGACTGACTGGCATCTGCTCTCACAGCTGACGCCAGGAACTCTAACACCGAAAGAACCAAAACAAACACAGAGCATCATAAAATATTTAATTATTGCGACGAGGGAAACAGGTAAAGGAAATCACTCCTCTCCAGTTGGAAATTGGAGTGAGAAACTCATTTGAAGGACTAATATCTCTTTTTGAGTCATTTAATGTTGTGAGAGACACCTGTGGAAATTTTGCTGGATGCTACAGTTCAATCATCTTCAGCCTGCTGTCAATTAGCACAGAACTGTACACTGATGTTTAGGAGTTTGGGGTCTTTTAAAAAAGACTTCATTAGCTTGATTTATAAAAAATAGTAATATTAATGTTTTCTATTTTAATATATTTTAAAATGTAATTTATTCCTGTGATGACAAAGCTGAATTTATAGTAGCCATTAGTTTTCAGAAATCATTTATTATTGCATATTTATAGCAGTCTCTCCATATTAAGAGTTATTATAATCTATTGAAATATGAATATAATTATGAAAAATAATATTAAAAATAATATATTTTTAATATAATAATATTAGTGACTGTATTTATAAAAATTAAAATATTAAATTAATACCCAGTAATGATCAATAACTACTTTAAATAGGTAAAATGTTTCATATTTTGATTGTGGTAGGCCAGCTTTTACATCTATTTAAAATATCCAAACATTTTTGATGCTATTCCACAGATTTTCTCCCACTGTTAGTGCATTTCCTCAAGGTGGCCGTACACGGTACGAATTCAGACAGTCAGAAGAACATATGGCCACGCACGCTTCACGAGTGACTTTGTTTATGGAAGCAGTGGTACACGGCACGATTTTAAAACCTGTCGATTTCCGAGTCAATCACAAGTTCTGCGCCAAAAACATGCACTCATGCACTCGTCTCGTTATTTCTCACACACCATACGAGCCCCGACCATACGAGAAGAGAGAAAAATCGCATGCGAGCTCGTACAACCTCAAAAAACGTACCGTGTACGCCCGCCTTTAGCTTACAAATGTACTCCCACCTCAAAATGGCAATGTAGAAAACTTTAAAACTCAAATAACAAACATATTTCCTAAAAAAAATCATCTCTGGTTTCAAACCTCTGAGTACTCTTGCCTGCTGTGCTTTGACTGTGCATCACTGTAAACATGTGCTTTCTTATTTTTTTACAAACTGAGCAGTAGTTTTCTGTGTTAACTGAAAGCCGACAACAAATGCTGTTGGTAGACCTTAACTGCAATCTTTTCAGCTCGAAGGACTGCTTTAACATACAAATTAAAGTCACTGTGATATCTAGCTGCTTAAAATGGAAATTTTTAATGAGAGGACAGGATAATAGATAAATGGGGCTCATTACAAAACATTACACTTATTTTCCCTAATGCTTTCTCAGCTGAATCAGTAAAACAAAAGCGACAGTCTGAAGTTCAATTGCCTGATGAAACTTATGGAAAGTATGGAAATGTTTAGAGTGAGATGAAGATTTTGATAAGCTGTTGCCATTTAAACTGAACCGACTGAAGATGTATTGTTGGGAACAAATTTGTCAAATAGATAGAAATATACAGTCATTAAAATTCCAGAAAGTCTTGGAAAATGAAACATTGAGAGTGTACCAAAGAAGAAAAAGACGTCTTTCAGCCTTGACTAGATCCCAAACAGCTCTTTGAATTCACTCCGTTTCAGCAGGGTGGCAAATGAATTTGACACTGGGACTGACGGAGTCTAAATGAATTGGCGAGACTTCACAGGACGACCTCCAAGACATATTTTATAACGGTCTTGAATAGCTCCAAACCTCATAGCTGAGGATATCTATTGCAGTATTGTATGAGATGCTAATTCAACAGCTCTGGATGCTAACAAAGCAAAGTGCCTTTCAGAATAATACTGATGAACCCAAAAATGCAATCATATCTTAAAAAAGAAATTGACTGCTCTCCTTGTTCTCAGGTATTTTATTTATCTAATATGCTTATAATGAAGGACATCATTCAGCTTTGGCCACACAGAAAGCAACGCTCTGATGTAGAGAGTTTTTTGGCCCTCAGATGAGGGTGATTGGTGTTATCTTTGAACTTGACGTTCGAAGAGATAACTAAATATCACATGCCTCTCCCTTCTTCAAGTATTAGCTGGTGTTAAAAGATCAGTTGTAGAGCAAAGTGACATGCAAACATTCAAACAAATATTTTTGAGAATTACTTAACGTGATGAAGCTGAGCAAATGTTGTGCTAAGCGTAAAGAAATTAGCTGGAGCTTAATTTCTATGGTTGAATGATTTAATGTAAGTATACCTTAAAGCAAATCTGTAGCCTACTACAGAAAGAATTTGCAAGACGCATTTACCAATATTATCTAAACTCTGCAGTTTTTTCCATGCTTGTGTCACATCCAGGCAAGCAAGAAGGAGATTTGAGCTGGAGAGCAGCCAAACCGTTAAAACTTTGCTAAAACACCTGCTGCCAGGAGCACAGTGGGGACACCGGCCAGTTCCGGATTCCACGACGGCGATGCCATGAGAGAGACCATGAATGAGCCGTCTTCCTTCGGCTACATCTTTGTTACAGAAATAAAGATAAAGAGCGGGAAAAACAGGAGAAGAGCTTGTCACTCATAGTGTGTGGTCCTACCCCCTGCCTGTGCACTGGCTTTCTCACCAATCCCACAAATCACTTTACGAACGGACAAGCAACAGGTGTCACAAAGGAAACTCCTTTTGCCCAGCTGTGACTGTCCTTTACGTGGGAATCAGAAAGATGAGGCCATTGTTTGCCACCATGTGTCATGTCAGGGTCACCCTGTCTCTGGTGCTCAGAGCTTAAATGCTGTGTTTATCCCATAAAGCTCTTTCACATCGGTTCTGAAGCGCAGTAAACACAGTTAAGCCTAAACAGAAGCTTTTATCAAGGCTATTGATGCCTCAGTGTGACTTTGAGACAAGACTAGCACTGTTGATGTTCTTGATGATACAGATATGCACACATCATAGTGCGCAAATGTAAAAGTCACTTGCTAGTGTTATGTTAACCTTTTACTTAATAAAAATAAAAAAGAGAATGAAATTAAACAATGGAGTAAGTATATATAATGGTAAGTTTGATGGTGTAATGGTAAGTATCTAAAAGGTAGTCGGAATAGATTAACTAAATGAGTAACCTATATTACTAACTACCGTTTTCATAATGTAATCTGTAATCAGTAATAAACTACAATTTGTAAGTAATCTGTATTTCTATTAATTGAATGTAATAAGTATCATGTTTAAAGGGTTAGTTCACCCAGAAATTAAAATTAGACCACGTTTTACTTACCCTCAAGTCATCCTACAGTAGGTGTATATGGCTTTCTTCTTTCAGTGGAATCTTAAAAAATATTTTAGATTAAAAAACTGTTGACTGTTGTTCAACAGACCAAAAAGTAGTCAAATAAAGCGCACACATCCATAATTAAACTTGCCATGCTAATCCAAATAGCATACATGGTTCTGTGTCAGCCGTACCACACAGACCACGAGCGCTACGAAAATGTTTTCTTTGCATACGAAAAGTATTCTTGTCGGTTGAACAACTGCTAGCAGATTTTACCTGGCAGTCAATGGAATTTTGGATTTCATCTAAAATGTCTTCAATTCTCTTCCGATGACAAAAAAGCTTTTACGGGTTTGGAACAACATGGGGGCATATGATTAATGACAAAATTTTTATGTTAGGGTGGAGTAACCCTTTCAGCGTTCTTTGCATTTATCATTAGGTTATATTCAGTCTGGTATGGTCAGACAGTCAGTAATATTGTCGTAAGTAACAGAGCGGTGAGAATAGATATGAGGTTTCTGTATATGTCTGTGTTATAATGAGTGTGTTATAAACAGTGTGAGTTTGTTGTGAGTACAGATGGGCTCTGCTCTTGTTTTATCAGTGTGTTGCTGAGGTCTGTTGCGCTCTGAGCTGGAGGGAACAAGAGTTCACAGTGTGGGCGTTTAAATAAAATGAACTTAGCTTGGGGAAGAGCAGCGTTAAGAAAAAAACAATCGTTTATCTTGTTGCTCTCACCTTGAGGCACTGAGTTAATGTATAGAGATCACCCAGAAATCTCTTTTATAGTCCCAGACTATCCTGTGGGGCAAGGAGCGCAGAGGTAGGAAGGACTCATAATGTTTCCTGTTTCGACTGGTTTGTTTTTGAATAGATGTGACTGCTGCATTGAACCCTCAGTGATTACCTTAATCACAATTACTCCCAATTCTCCCTCTTCCCAGAAGCAATGAATTTGCCTGAACTTGCACTAGAAAATAGCATAGACCAGTACAGCTGCAAAGGTTTTCTAACTAAAATTGTGGCTATAAAATATAAACTGAAATTGTAACCCTGAAAAACACTGTCAGTGACACTGCCAAAAACATTTGCATTTTTACAAGTTTTAATAGACAGAATAATTTTACTGTTGAAGCCAGCTCAAACCAGTTCATATCAAATAGAATCAATACGATACTGATACCATAAAATAAACATATTTCATTTCCATAACATGAAAATTGTTTGATAATTGTGGATCCCTAGAAATAATACATCACATGATCATATAAAAAGGCCTACTACATGATTGGTTGATTGGCTAGCGCTTTTGTTTAGTTCAGATTTTACATCACCAAAATAATATTGTTGATAAAAAACATTCCGTCCTGATCCTTTAATTTTCAGATGGTTCCTGCATTCCTGGACTGCACAAACAGTGCAGAATGAGTTAAGAGCTGAGGTTTAATACTTGCAGTTAGGGTTTGTCAACAATCCCTAAGTATGAGTAAAAATAGGAGTCCATCAGGAACACAAACCACTGACACTGTTGAAGGCGGTTTTTAATGATAATAATAATAATTGTAATAGTAATGATTTTAAAGGAATAGTTCACCCAAAAATGAAAATTATTCCATAATCTACTCACCCTCAAGTCATCCTAGTTGTATATTGCTTTCTTCTTTCATATTACTTTCTTATTTCAGAATTTAAAAAAATGTATCCTGGCTCTTCCGTGCTTGGTAATGCTGTTGGATGGTGACCATGAGTTTGAAGTGCCGTAAATCATATATATTCATTGTGAAACTAACCTATATGTCTCCGGGGGGTTAACGCGTGTCTTCTGAAGTAGATCGATGGATTATTGTAACAAAAATATTTCTTTTTTTTTTAAATATAACTCAATTCACTGACTTCCGAGTCGAGTCAACACAGTCGAGTTCTGGTTTCTTGGCTGACCTCTGACTCCACATATGACGTAAGATGCATTCGTCCTCATAGTGAAATCTTTTTTTTTAACTTCTTTTTTTGACATTTAATTTGTTACGTGCGTTTAGTATTGCTCTATCCTCATTCATCTATTCTTTTCTGAGCTTATGCTACAAATGTGGCTTACGTCATACGGCGAGTCAGCATTACCAAGCTTGGAAGAGCCAGAATAAATGTTTTAAAAACTCAGACTGTGTTTGTCTTAAAAAAAAAAGTCATATACAGCTAGGAAGGCTTGGTGGTGAGGAACATATGGGATAATTTTCATTTTTGGGTGAACTATTGTAAATACAGTAAAAACCTTAGTTGGTTCCCCTACACAGTGGAAAAAAAATAACAAATGATCTTATAATTTATAGTTAAATTCCATTTTGATGGTTTTTCACTGAAAGGTTTTTACCTCACCTTGTGCAAATACTATTTCTGTCACAGGGCGGTCCTCTGTGGCTCCGTCCGACCGCCCACAGGGGGAACCTTCCCCGGAAGTTCCTACCCGGACTCATTTCGCCCACGTACCCCAGAAGCTTCCGAGCTGTGTTCACGCTCTTTTTCCATTTAAAAGGCGGCGTTCGAGCCGAACACAGTGCGAAGTTTTGTTTCGGCATCTCTGAGCGATTACCCGGACTTTATTTGGACTGTTTACTGACCTTGATTTCCGCCTGTTGCCCCGACCCTCGCCTGGATTTCGGACTCTGACCTCCTGCCTGTTTACCGGTACTGTCTTTGCTCTGTCTTCATTGTACTGTCTGCCCGTTTACGACCATTGCCTGTACTACTACGATATTATTAAACAGCTTGCTTATGGACCAACCGTCATCTGAGTCAATGTCACAGAAAACTTCGCCAGACTCTGATCTGTGTATCAGGTGGCCCGTGAAGTTACACGCCAGGGCCAGCAGCTGAGCACTCACCAGCAGCAGTTAGAAAAGCTGACGCGCCTGACGGAGGAGTGGAGCAGACACTCCTCATGCTCAACACCTCCGTCCAGACACTGTCACCGCGCTCGCCCAGAGCCCCGCCAACGCACCAGTCGCGGCCGCCGCACCACCCGCTCCAGCCCCAGTTCCCAGACACGCCGCTCGCCTGTCATTGCTCGAGAAGTATGATGGCACCCTAGGGAAGTGCAAGGGATTTTTAATGCAGGGCAGCATTTACATCTCGCTCCAACCCAACCTCTTCCCGGATGACGGCAGCAAAGTCTCCCTCATCTGTTCCCTCCTGACCGGTAAGGCACTGGAATGGGCAACTGCGCTCTGGGAGGGACAAAGCATGACTTTCACGGGTTACACTGCCTTCATTCGCCAGTTCCGTGAGGTGTTTGACCATAACACTGAATGGCTTTCTCTACAACCACTGGGCACTATGAGTATCAGGTGATGCCGTTCGGCCTTTCCAACAGTTCCTCCATCTTTCAAGCTTTAGTCAACGACATCTTCCGGCCCGAACTCATCGTGTATATAGACGACATCCTTATCTGCTCCAAGTCTTACCAAGACCATGTCCGTCATGTCAGGACGGTACTGCAGCGCCTCATCCAGCATCACCTGTATGCCAAGGCCACCAAGTGTGAGTTCCACCAGACCAGGGTATCCTTCCTCAGCTATGTCATCAGCCACGAAGAAGTCGCCATGGAGGAGGGCAAGGTTTCGGCTGTGTTGAACTGGCCCTGTCCTCGTACCATTAAAGACCTGCAACGGTTTCTGGGGTTTGCCAACTTCTACCGTCGCTTCATAAGGAACTTTAGTCAGGTAGCCGCTCCACTGACTTCCATGACAAAGAAGGGGCCCACCATCCTGCACTGGAACCCGGCGGGTGTACAAGCTTTCGCCGACCTCAAGGCCTGGTTCACTTCGGCTCCCATCCTCAGACACCCAGACCCAGAGAGGGAGTTCATAGTCGAGGTGGATGCCTCCAGCATAGGGGTAGTGTTGTCCCAGCGTCATGGGGACCCCGCTAAATTACACCCCTGTGCCTTCTACTTCCGCAAGCTCACCCAGGCTGAGCAGTACTACGATGTGGGCGACCGGGAGCTCCTAGCCATGAAGGCCGCCCTGGAGGAATGGCATCACTGGCTCGAGGGGTCCAAGCAGCCATTTCTGGTACTCATCGACCACCAGAACCTCAACTACATTCGCAGCGCCAAATGACTCAATTCCCGCCAGGCACGCTGGGCGCTGTTCTTCACCCGGTTTGACTTCCACATCACCTATCGACCCAGCTCCAAGAACGGGAAAGCCGACGCTTTCTCTCGTCAGTTCGACACTCAAGCCAACACAAGTCCTCCAGAATTCATCATACCACCACCTAAAATCGTGGCACACCTCACCGACCCTCTGCCACCAGCGTGTCCCGGCGACCGGGTCTATGTCCCCGAGGTCCTGCATCAAAGACTGCTCCATCTCATCCATGACTCCCCCAGCTCGGGCCACCCGGGGGATCGTTGCCACCACTGAGCTTAAAACCAACCGCTACTGGTGGCCTGCCCTGTCAGCAGATGTAATTCACTTCGTCCACCACTGCCCTACCTGCAATGTAACAAAGACCTCCCACCAGAAACCTGCCGGGCTACTCCATCCTCTGCCCATTCCCCAGAGACGCTGGTCGCACATAGCCATGGACTTTGTCACGGACCTACCCGCCTCACAGGGGTACACCGCTATATTCGCCATCATTGACCACTTCTCGAAAGCCTGCTGTGTCGTCCCCCTCGCCAAGCTACCATCAGCCTGGGGAACCGCACAAGTAATAATGGAGCAGGTAATCAGGTTTTACAGTATCCCAGAGGACATAGTCACGGACCGGGTACCCCAGTTTACCTCCCACCTATGGCAGGTGTTCTGCTCTCAAATGAACATTAATGTCAGCCTCACTTCAGGCTACCACCCCCAGTTGAATGGTCAAGCAGAGAGGCTCAACCAAGAGCTCACACGTTTCCTCAGGACCTACTGCCATGCCAACCAACAGGACTGGAGCAAGTACCTGCTATGGGCCGAGTACGCCCAAAACTCCCTCTCCAGAAACCAGCCACTGGGATTACTCCATTCAACTGCATTCTGGGTTTCCAGCCACCCATGTTCCCCTGGTCCGGGGAGCCCAACAACCTACCCACCCTGGATCACTGGCTCCAGCAGAGCGAAGAAACCTGGAACCAGCACACGTCCACCTCCAAAGGGCCGTGCGGCACCTCACTGAGCAAGCTGATCGTCATCGCCGACCCAATCCGACCTACGAACCTGGCCAATGGCTGTCCACCTGGGACCTCTGCCTGCACCAACCCTGCCGGAAGCTCAGCCCTAGGTACGTGGGTCTATTCAAAATCACCAGACAAATAACTCCTGTCTTATGCAGACTTGAATTACCTGCCAGTTATAAAATCTCACCCACCTTTCATGTTTCTCTGTTGAATCCCGCTGATGCTCCGGAAGGACAGAGGGACCAGGACGAGCCCGCCGCCCCAGAAGCCCACGTACCATGGAAGTTTCCGAGCTGTGTTTGCTCTCTTTTGCCATTTTAAAGGCGGCGTTCGAGCCGAACACAGTGCAAAGTTTTGTTTCGGCATCTCTGAGCGATTGCCTTGTGGATTATTTGTGGATTTCCCAGACTTTATTTGGACTGTATACCGACCTTGATTCCCGCCTGTTGCCCCGACCCTTGCCTGGATTTTAGACTCTGAACTTTGCCTGTTTCCCCCGACCTCCTGCCTGTTTACCGGTAATGTCTTTGCTCTGTCTTCATTGTACTGTCTGCCCGTTTAAGACCATTGCCTGTACTATTACGATATTATTAAACAGCTTGCTTATGGATCAACCATCATCTGATTCAGTGTCACAATTTCAAGCACTCAAATATTCATCTTCTTTACAAAAGACACAGTTCACCCAAAAATATAAATTTTTCTGTTAATTTACTCATGCTTGGGCCATTCAAGATGTAGGTGAAATGTTTCTTTAGAGAAACAGATTTTAGATGTTTTTATAATTCATAAAATGCAAGCAACTTCAAAAAATGTCTGAAAGAACCGACTTCCCCTTTTGCTTAAAGCTATGGATTACAGATAATAATTGTTAGTTTATTGCACAGACCAATGATTTCACTTCTTAAAGACCATAAATGTGACTCTCAAAAATAATGGCAGGCAAAGTCGCTGCTTGCATTATAGTTTCAGTTAAATATTTTGGTTGAACTGCCCCTTTAATATGCTTGTCAGTATATTATAAAACAATTATTATAAACAGTTTTACTTGCTTTTTATTTTAGGGTTTTTTTTTTACTAAATATTTTTACTAGAAATTTTAATTCAGTCAATATAATGTTTCTACTGTACAGTAAAATCCTAGAAAGCACAGCTGCTGTTTTTTGCACAGATGCATGATAGACTGTAGTCACAAACACTGAAGGAAGCTGAATGAGAGGGTGTGTTACAGGAGGGGTGGCTGGAGCAGGCAGCCCTGAGCTCATTAGAGATGGAGTGAACCTGTGATCACTCTGTAATTCTCTTTGAGGGCATTAGACTGGCTCTGCAGGGGGTGGCAACATGCTCGCTCACTGCAGTACAGTATGGGGTGCACTTAAACCCCCACCCTGGCCGGAGCTCTCTGATGGGTGTGATGAAAGGCATGATGGGATGTGGATCTGGCTTTGTTGTGTGCTTGTTAATATTTGTCAGAATATAGAGTGAGGACTGGGGGTTATGCACACGCTGATCGCCTCAATACCTCGAGCGATGGAGAGCCTAATGATTGACTGGGATGTGGTGTACAAGGACCTTAGTTAGCCCCCAATTCCAGATTTCAGACTTTTTTTATCTTCCAGTCACTTTCAACTTCATAATGCTATTCCACATGAAAGCCACAACCCATAAAAGTCGCACTAGGGCTGTTATGAAATATACAGTAGAGCAGAAGCATTGATTTTTTTCATGCTGTGAGCGTGGTATTCTGTTATTCTTGGACCAAAAGTCTCTGCCAGCGAAGGGTCCCTCACACCCTCTTCCTCTCTCCCTGCTTACCAATCCATCACCCTTTTAAGCACAGTCTTCCAGACAAGAGAGCCTTTTGTTAAAGTCCTGCTCGTCATGAGAGTTGACGTGATACAGGGCCGCTATTTATAGGGCTGTAATAACAGAGAGCCAGAGCGGCTGATATAGGTTTTGTCTTAAGTCTCATTTTACCTGACCTTCTCTGTTTAATGTCAGCAAAGCTTATTCTCCATGGTGTGATTTTTAAGAGGAGATAACTTGAAAAATAACTTCACTTTCCACTGAAATGCCAGGTTTGTTTTCTGAGCGTCTTAACGGACCTGAAGGTATAAAATATGAAATGCACAAGCAGGTTTTGGTTGTTTCCTCCGGTTTTTGATGAATCTTTTTACAGTATTTTATTCAAAAAGTCAGCAGTGATTTCAGTTTAAGTGCTTTTTTAAAACGAACCTAATAATATACAAAGTATACTTTTACATAAAACTTTTTGTTAATGTAATGCTGAATAAAAGTATATATGTATTGCAGTATTTAGAAATTGTGGTTGCTACTCTTGATTACTGGAAAATAATGTGAAAAATACTTAATGGACATACAAATATATTTACTTTTTCTTTCAGCACCTTAGCTTTTATTTTCAGAAAATTTGAAAATATTGTTTTGCAGTACATATTGTTCTGTGCTGCTTTTAAAAGAAGAAAGCTTGAGTCTAAATTGCTCATGGGACTGAAAAGTGATATGAATTTTAACATGGAATTCTCACTTGTGGTTCTGCCCCATTGGGCAAATAACTTCACCCTCATCAGGGGCTTGTAATAGAGCAGTTATTATTTAATGTGCCTGGGGGGGTATTCCTGATTGGCCTCCTTTGTTATGTTAATCAGGCTATGATTGGCCTCTTGGGATCAGATGTGGTGCTCAGCTGGATCAACCTATAACGGCCCAGAGCGTCATATCAGTACGTTGACATTGTGCTGAATAATATCATGTAGAAATGTAAAATCCATGTAAACTACATTTTATTGTTCACCAAACGTTTGCAGTGTAACATTTTTGGCTCGATTGTATGGCTTTCACTGAATGTATATCGCCATAAATCTACTTTATGTCTCACTGGACACTCAGTGGAGAGAATATTGATTCAGCAGCATATTTACAGTGTGTTGTCTGTAAATAAAACATTAATTTAGCTCAGCTTGCAGATAGGCCACTGAAATATTCATGAGGAGGCTGCACCAGAGGGAGTAAGTTTACTCTTTTAAAAACAGCATTCTAAGCAATATTTTGTGCAAAACTTGTCATGACAAATAGAAAATTAGTGATGCATTAAGTCTGGCTTGTTATTATGGGAGTTCAAAATGCTAATGATAATAAGACAAACTGCCCTGTTGCTAGCAGAAATACTGTGCACGTAAAAATGTGAGCTGTGATGCACTGTTCAGCAGTGTTTAGAGAATCTGATCTGACGGTGGGCCGCTCAGACGGATTTGTGTGTTTGACTGAGCATGGAGGCGGCAGACACTGAATGGCCGTTTCACTCAGGAAGCTCCATCGTGAAGGATTTGTGCCAGTTCTTGCTTCACAAAGACAGACTGGAATCTGCACAGCTCAATGTGTGCATGTGTGCATTTCATTGTGGGAAGTATCTTAGATCTGACTCATGTTATTTCTGGATATTTGTGTATAAGCGTAAGATACATATACCTGGAGGTCGAATGCATTGCAGAGTCTAGCTCCAACCCTGATAAAACTCACCTACCTGTGGGTATGATCCTCAAGACAATGATTAGCACGCTCAGGTATGTTTGATTAGGGTTAGATCTAAACACTTCAGGGTAAGATTTGGCTTTTTGGTTCCCAAAAGAACCTTTCCCTGAACAGTTCTTAAAATAATTTTTTTTCTTATTGTCAAGATGAAGAACATCTAAAGACTCCTTTTCCACTGTAAAGAACCTTTTGTGGAATGAAAGGGTTTCATGGATGGTAAAGGTTCTTTGTTGAACCATTGATACCAATAAAGAACCTTGCATTAGAAAATTCTGTCATCATTTATTTACCCGTATGTGGTTCCAAACCTGTATGACTTCTATGGAAAGCAACTTTAATTTAGACCCTATTAATTTGAACTAACCCAATGAACTAGTTATTTTGTAATAAAATAAAAACCATACAAGCTAATGTTTGGGTGAACTCTCTACAGCGAGGCAGTAAGGCATTGTGTGTGCCCTCTTTGATCCCAGGTGTGTGTGAGGTGTGATTGGTGATTCCCTCCCTGTCACAGAGCAAGTCACGCTTGCCTTTTTTCTGGTACTCTTCACCTTTCTCTCAAGGCTTTTGGATTCTCAACTCAGCAAACCTTAAAGAGACAGGTGAAAGACCCTTGATTTAGAAGGTCTGAAGCTATAGATTAGCAAACTTTACTGGGATTTCAAGATCAAACAGAAGCTATTGGCACTGAGATAGTTCAAGATTAGTTAATCCTTCAATAGGTAGGTTATCTTTGAGAAAACAGATCGAACACAGAGGTTCATTTGGTGCCCAGTCATGCTAATGTGATCTATATGGGAGGTCTGTTGTGATACATTAGTGCCAGAGGGGGAAGGTGGGCACCATGTTGAAAAACAGCCTGCTCTCAGCATAAAGCGAACAGAACACAACGCAGAGATGGAGCTGAAGGGATTGTTCAGCCAAAAAAAAATTTGTATCAACCCTCATGTCATCCTAACCCATATGAGTTTAGTTTTAAGTTTACCTAAAATGTTTCAATGTGTTTCAATACAATGTTCAATGTGTTTCAATACAATGAATTTAGTATCACAAAATAAACACCAAACAAAAGTAAATAAAGTATTTATTTGAAATTAAAAACTTAACATTATCTCTTATGTAAGTTCTAATTAAAATACGCTTAAGATATTTCCTTTTGTGTTGTGAAAACAGAAAATAAAGCTGGTATGTACTTAGGGCTACACAATAAAAAAAAGTAGTATCATTGTAAAACAATAATAATTGTACTTTTACAGTAGTACTGTAAAATACAATTATTATTATTATTATTATATATATTTAAAAATAAAAGCATTTTAAATCCCTCTTTTTTTCCCACTTTTTAAAATAAGAATCACACTTTTTTTCCCTTTTTGTAAAACTAGGTAAATGATGACAGCTCTTTCATTTTGGGGTCAAATGCTGCTTTATCTAGTTTTATTTTAAAACGTTTATCATATTGGCAACACAGAGCCTTTTCTATTCAAAAAGATAGATAAGGGCCGTTTACTTATCACAGATCACTGAAGACTGACTGTCTCCAGACTCAAGTTTGAGTTTGTGTTTGCTTGCTGGGCTTTGCGTTTGTCTTTACGTTTTGGGAGTCACAATGCAGGAATAAAAAACAGCTGGAGATGTAATTCATCTCAGCTGGGGCTGAAACAGAAGCTGATCTTCATTGTTGCTGAGCAGACAGACTGGTGTTTCCCACTTTTGTGGGGACACAGTGTATATGCGGCAGTATAATTGTGGCAGTGTACACCGTTATTAGGATATCTTGGTTTTTAGAAGAACTTTTTTTGAGCTTGTTGCCCACAATTTCTCCACCCCTGCGTTCTGATACACACACAGACACGCACATAGCTGGTCACCATCCTGTGAAAACAATGTGGTTTCAGGCATCCTTACTCTTGTTATTTGAAACTCTGTCAGCACGTTCAAATATTCAGCGGTGGTTTCCAGACGTGGGTTTGCAGGGTACGTAGGCAAACTGCCCCGAATGTTAATAACACAGAGCAGTGATTTGACATAAATGGGCCTTAGGTATATCTGTTGCCTCTCTGTCTTGTTTTATTTGGTCAGCGACATGACACACATTTTTTAGTCTGGATGTGTAAATTTATTCAAAAACACATTTAGAATTCCTGCATACATTAACTTGAATACATGAAAAACATAAAGGGAACATAAAGCACACATTACCATGGTTTTCCCTCAATAAACTCCTTATTTCTGCTTAATATGCTTAATACTCCTTATCAATGCAAAGTAAGGTAGTTGTTGCCATAGTCAAGTTTAGGAATGGGGTAGGGTTAAAGGCACAAAATGTAAGTTTTCGCCACTAGATGTTGCATTTTCATTACAATAACAGAGGCGAAGTTCTATGACGCAAAAACAGAGTATGGAACACTGGGAGAAGTCGTTTTCACAAATCATGTTCACGGATGACAAGCTCATTTATATCTGTTTAATCGCCTATAAATGACTATTACTTATACAATGAATAATATATATTTGCTTACCTGTCTATTAAAACATACGAGGAGTCTCTGTCCAGTCCAAGGTCTTCGCAAAGCTCCCTCCATTTCGGAAATGTCACAACAAAAAGTTTCTCATTTATTTGTTCCAATATCTTCTTGCCTCAGTTTGTATACATCTACATTTTTTGGGATTGAGGAGAGTGTAATCATGATCCATGATGCAGAAATGCACAATAAATAACTACCACCTCTGCATTTGTCCATGTGTGTTGCCGTAGTAACACATATATTGGGTCAATGAAAGGCGACAATGAACAGGGACAGTTCACTATTTAAATCTGGAATTTCTTTGAATTTACAAATCCATCAGATCTTTGTACAAAACTGCATGAAATATAGAACACAGCGCAAGTGGGTTTAGGATATTTTATTACAAAAATCTTACATATTGTGCCTTTAAGGAATCTAGAATATGATCATGCACAATAAAGCCTTAGTATGTGTTTTAAAAGTACTTTTGGACAGCTGATATGCTAGTAAAATGCATGCTAATAATTAGTTTATAGTGAATAGTGTTCCCTTATCTAAAGTGTTATCAAAAAAATGTAAATATATAATATATAACTTAGTAGTTCATAAAAGGAGCCCTAAAAGGTAGT
>JAUYWG010000038.1:19111306-19124039 GCA_034779775.1 Enteromius afrohamiltoni
ATCTAAAGTGTTATCAAAAAAATGTAAATATATAATATATAACTTAGTAGTTCATAAAAGGAGCCCTAAAAGGTAGTTAATAAACTATTAAAATATGAAAAAAAAAACAATTGTTTGAGTCATGTGAAACAACCAACAGGTGAAACCATCAGACAGAAAAATATACAAGAGGAAATGATTTCATAGACAGGACCCCAGCAGGCACAAATAATTATTTTGTATTTTCATGTGCTTATCTGTTTACTTGTGTTTATTATTACTAAGTATTGTTTCTTTATTCTGCCTTTTGTATGCTTTTTGAATTTTTTTTTTGTTTAGTTTAGTGTTGTTGTTGTTTTCCATTAAATGTTGCTTCGCTTTGTTTAGGTTTAGTTGTTTTTGTTTTCCCAGTCTTTTTGCATAATACAAAATGTATAACAAGGCATAGTTAGTTCAGGTAGTAGAATATATTAATTGTTATCATTATTTGGTTTTTTTTATGTGAAAGGTGGTAAACATTTCTTGAAAATGTTTGCATTCCTAAGAACTTTGCCGAAGTTTTTTTAAAAAGCTCTTTATTGTGAAGACCCTCAATGACCCTTTTCTTTCTCTCTCTCAGATAAGAAAACACCATGTAGGTCTTTGCCTCAGATCTCCTCTGACAAGATATTCTTCACCTTTGCTAATCTGATTATCCAGCCATGTTTAAGGAAAAATCATTGTTAGGTCGTTTGTTCCAGGCTATTTCAGAAATGTTTGTCGGAGAAGATAAGAAAAACACCACTTGAGGCAAACAATGAACTTCTGTTCACCTTTCTGTTTACCTGAAGACTTAAACAGGGACATATGTGAGATACTTCAGGATGTTTTAAGCTTAGATAAGGCTTGGAGACAGTCGGGGAGAAGGAGATTTGCTCCCCAGGTGTGGGAACAATAGCTTGTATCTGAAGGCCATGGGTGGATGGACGCAGTCGGGGGGCCTCAGTGAAGCTGTGCTAAAGGACAGAGAGGTTTGAGCAAATAGGGCCAGCGTCTTAGTCACAATGAGTGAGGCGGCTGGGGTGGGGTGGTCGAAGGAGGGGTTGAGAGAGAAAGGCAGCAGCCCTGAAAATGGGGTGCGAATGCAGAATGGGACCAGCGGGATGTGACTGTGAGTTTAATAAGGCTTTGTGTGTGTGTGTGGGGGTGGGGGGGGTTGTTAGGGGGTTACACTTAGCTGTACTTTAGGGACCAAATTGTGTAAAGACACTACAAACCCTGACAAAATCTCCCACTGGGGAAATCCTCAAAGGTTAAAATGGTTATTTATCTTTTTTATACTCTATATAAAGAAAAAGTTCATTTTTAGAAGCAGGATGTGGATTTGGGTTAGTCTGGAGTAATTACGATCAGCTTTATATAGGCTAAAAACTGTGTTATGGTATGTCCACATTTAGATAGCTAAACATGTGTGCAGGTCTTCAGATTTTACTAGAATATCCATATGTTTCTGTGAAATTATGTTTTCACTGTGGCATTTGTGGCTATAATGCTCATCCCGTGTAAAAAGCCCTTAAGTATATCAGTACTTTTCTCTTGTTTGTAAAAATAAAAAATATCTAAACTAAATTAATTGAATCAAATTGCATTAAAAAAATAATTTTTGAAAGTATTTGTTTTGACTTTCAAAAATATATAATTTATGATGGCATAATAAATGTATTTTATATTGGTGTAGTGGCATGTTTTTGAATTCTTATAAAGATGTACTTCATAAAGCGCATCGCTCATAAGTATTGATGGATTTCTTAGAATTGCCACAAGAGGAGCTATAGGCATTAGCGCAAATTGTCTTCTTTTATGGTTGGTTTTCATTTTTTGGTTAATTCATAGGTTGAGGGTTTTGCTGATTAGCATGGCTGTTAGCCTCTGCTGTGAGCTCCAGGGTTGTTTATCTAGGATATTTGCTTTAGCTCAAGCCATCAGTTGTCATTATTTCAACTTATGTTTTACATAGTCGCATTTAACAGTTGAATCCCTGCAGAGCCAATCACATAATAGCTCCAGCCTTTCTCATGAAGCACTGCAAATGACGTATTACATATACTGTATATATGCATATAAATACATTTATTCTATATGTACACAATCAACAACTTTAAATGGATATTTCTCCATTTAAAATATATTGGTTTAGGGCTTATATCACTTTTACAAAGACTTTTTAAAAATCTTATACACTAATACACTCTATTCAACATCATACATTAGTATGTACTTTTTAAATCAGTGTTTAGTGTTATTAATTGAACAAAAATAGGGATTAAGGATAGGTTTTGTGCAGCGTCGAGGTGAAATCCAGTTAACCGTGTCTCATTGATCACTCAATCATAAACACACTGTGAGCTTCGAAGCCAACCCATCTCGGTGTTGTTGACACAGCCAGACCCCCTCCTTCTAGCAGTAGCTATGCCACTGACCTCATGCCGCTGAGGGGAGGGAGACGAGTGATGGGGTTGTTGTGTAGCCGCTTCACCCCTGAACCCTCGCCAACGTCTCTCTCCTCCACCAGTCACTCGCCAAGGACATGGAAATCCCATAATAACCCGTCTCCACGGCACCCCACCAGCCCAGCTCCCTACTTCCCAGATGTTTCCAATTAAAAAGGAGGCCTTTCAGTCCGAGCCTATTTTCTGCATGCTGAGAGAAAGAGTGAGAGAGGGAGACAGAGAGCAGGTTGGAGAGAGATAGAAGAGCTGAAGGGAGGAAAAAATGACTTTCTTTTAATACAAAAAGGCCGTTGAGGGCAGAGAGTGACATTTGAAAATGTGTGTCACAGTGGCTGGACGCTTGTTTTGATCGAAGATATCTGAGGAACTGAAGATGAGAAGATGAATGGTATTGGTCATGTCTGAATCAGAACAAAGATTTTCAGATTAAAATCACGCCTGTGGTCACAAAATCTGGGTCTTGTTTTTAAAAATGCTGTTCTTTCTCTGCTTCATTGACAGTGACGCTACCAAATATAATCATGACACACAAAAGACACATGGTCTGTATTTTTTCAGTTGGTGCGGTAGCAGCCGCCGACAGGTCTGTGTTTGCCACTCAAAACCTCAGTGTTGCCACAAAAGAGATGGCCAGAAAGTTTAAATGAATACTGCACCCAAAAATGAAAATTGTGCCTTTATTTACTCAGACTCAAGACTTGGAATAGAGTACACAAGCTATACCTTTTAGTAATATTATATCGGACCAATTCAGTGCCTGTTAATTTTCACATTATGGAAAAGAGGAGCTTGGGCATTCTGCTAAATATCTTTTTTTTTTTTTATATATATTTTGTGTTACATTAAAAATTAATGAATGAATAAAGGCACACGACCATTTGAACATTTGGTCTTAGTTAGCTTTTTTTTTTAAAGATGCACTAGCTGCATCCAAAATAAATTTTTTGTTTACATTGTACATATATATTTAAACAGTGGGTACGGAAAGTATTCAGACCCCCTTAAATTTTTCTGCCATTTGCTAAAATAATTTAAGTTAATTTTTTTCCTCATTAATGTACACACGGCACCCCATATTGACAGAAAAACACAGATTTGTTGACATTTTTGCAGTTTTAGTAAAAAATTAAAACATCACATGGTCCTACGTATTCAGTGCTGTGACACTCATATATTTAACTCAGGTTCTGACCATTTCTTCTGATCATCCTTGAGCTGGTTATACACCTTCATTTGAGTCCAGCTGTGTTTGATTATACTGTCAATAAATTATATTTATACTGTTTGATTATTGACTATATAGTCAATATTGGACTTGATTAGGAAAGCCACACACCTGTCAATATAAAACCTTTACAGCTCACAATGCATGTCAGAGCAAACGAGAATCATGAGGTCAAAGGAGCTGATTTCTTCACACCAAGAAACACTAAACTGCTTCCTATTGCAGATTCAAATACTTATTTTACCAAGGAATTTACAAATGAATTCATAAAAAATCCTACAATGTGATTTTCTGTAACTTACTCACTCTCATTCTCTGTATAATACAGTAAAAAAAAAATATATATATATATATGTTTTTTTTTAATAAGAATGTGAAAAAAAAAATTATGTTACAATGCAAAAAGAAAAAAAAAACTTTCTAAATATGTTTCTAAAATAGGCTTTATTCTGAGTTATGCTATTATTTCTTTCTAACCTGGACATCTTTTTTTGTCCATATTTTCCATATTTTTGCAAAGACAATTCACTTTATGCATTATGAAGTAAGTTAATGGGCCATGTTTTATCCTTTGCTTTTCATGAAAATGTATTTGACAGCCATAACATGTAATAGCCTGTATAGGGAATAGCTTGTATAGAGTTAATGATTTTGCCTATTTTCCTAAGATTCAGTCAGTGCTGATGTGGTATGGTGGCCTAGAGCATTCTTTAAAGTAATATTGCCAGCCATGTGAAGCTGTGCCAGTGCGGTTTAGCTTTCAACTTCTGCAAGATCAATGCATCTACAAATGTGGGTCATCAGCAAGGCTGCAGTGAATCTGCCTGCAGAACTACACAAAAAGTTCTGCAGGATTTACATTTCCCAGTCAATTTATGCACCTCTTACACCCCTTGTGCATTTGTGCACTAAATATATTGTCTAATTTGATTATGATTTTATCTATTAATATGAGAATGAGAAGAGCTGCATGGAGACCATGTAAGCTGTCTTGATAACAATCACAACAGGATAACAATGATTCTTTGATGTTCTCAGTTCTCAGCCCGCATGCCATCTACAGTCACTAAATTCAAAAACATGATAACATTTAGTCTCTGACAAACTTGTAGACATGCACCACAGCTTCCGTGTTTGTTTTTCTGCTTTGGCTGATTATAATTTCATTTTCAGTTTTTAAAAAATTCCCTCTTTTTACCATACTAAATCAATCCTAAATAATTTCACCACTTAATAAGTGCAGAGCATGCAAAAATCCCTCCACAAAAACACTCCACAGTTCCAGCAAGGGCCTTGTCATCATGTACAGACTTCAAATGACCCTGAACAGTTTTAACAAAGAAAACGTTTTACTGCTGCTGACCTATCATTAACAGGAGTGTAATTGAGTTTTGAGGCTGTGGCTTAAACATTAGTACACAATCTAAAATGCATTAAGAGCTTGTTAATGTGTTTTTTCACGTGTTGATAAAGCAGCCTTTGTTCTCTCATGGCCTCAAGCTCAGTGTGTTTTCTTTGGCAGCTTGGGCGCTTGTGGATCTGAGGATGGAGGACACTGTAGAGGTTTACATGGACGAGCCTGCAGAAATCCCCTGCCTGTATACCTTCACCGAGCAGCCCATGATGGTCATGGTCCAGTGGTTTGTGGTCAGTCCTGAAAGCTCTCAGATTCTTTCACACTTTTTGATATAAAGGCATAGTTCTCCTTCAAATTCTTTCTTTTAATTTCCAAAACATTAAAATCTCTATTCATCTTCGAAACACGATTGAAGATATTTTTAAAGAAACCTAGGTAACCTATGTCCATGCATACACTACTAATATAAATAAAATGCTAATTGTGACTTTGTATCAAGCAATTCTGACTTTTTATCTTGCGATTTCTCAGAATTGTGAGTTAAATCTCACATATATGATACATTTGCAAGTTATAAAGTCAAAACTGTGAGATATAAACTCACAATTTGAAGAAAATAGTCTTTTTCTCACTCAGAATTGGATTTTAGCTATAACTTAAAAAGGATATGTTAGTAAAAAAGGCAGAATGGTAAGATATAAGCTAAAATTGTGAGATATTGCAAATGCGAGAAAAGAATGTCAGAATTTACAAGGATGAATAAATGATGACATCATTTTTGGGTCAACTATGATTTCTGAATATGTAAATATTAGAGTCGGGATTGTAACGCGTTAATTTAGATTAATTAACACAAAAATATTTTTTTTATAAAAAATCTCAGTTATTTTTGCACCACGGAACGTTTCTCACTGAATGAGTTTCGGGGGGCCGATTATACTGGAGTACCAACTAGCGTAGCTAATGTTCTGAATAGGGATGTCCCGATCTAAATCGGTCGATGTGTTTGCGAGTTTTGGAAGTAAACACGGTGCTGTAATCAGCAGTAAATGCCATCAGGTGCGTGATTTCACATTGAGCCGTATATCCTACACACAGCCGTTGTTCACTGACGAGCTGAGCAAATCCACACTGATAATGAACATGGGTTTGCGCAGCTAGTGAGCAACGGCTGTGTGTAGTATATACGGCTCAATGTGAAATCACGCACGGCACAATATTGGTCGGTTGGACTTGGTTGAACAAAAAGAAACAATATTTTGTTGCTTAAGCTTATGTATTCAGTCATTATTCAATGGTATACTAAAAATCCATATGAAAAAAACGTACTTCACACTGTTCTCAGGCCAAATATTTATATGCGATTAATTTGGATTAATTAATTACAAAGCCTCTAATTAATTAGATAAATTTTTCAAATCGATTCCCGGCCCTAGTAAATATGTATATATATTTTACCTAGATGATATAGAAATGATTAAAATGTGTCATGGACTTACATTTCAATGAGGAACTTCTACAAAATCTACAGACCATTTACCAAGTTTTGCTTCCCATCATCCTCAGCGGGAACGTGAAGGTCATCGGGTCCGAATCTCATTCAGCGATCTGACCATGCAGAAGGTGGATGAGAACACGATCTACAGCGATCGTATCAGTGTGCGATCGAACAGTGATGGAGAAACTCTGACCATTCAGGACGTTAAGCTGTCTGATGAAAGAGAGTTTTTCTGTCAGGTCAGTGGATTGTCAGCAGGCAGTGAAGAGGGCAAGACTCTCTTGAAGGTTTTTGGTAAGTCTCTTCTGTCAGTTGAACATTCTCACTAAACGGCCTAA
Organism: Enteromius afrohamiltoni; assembly: GCA_034779775.1. NCBI lineage: Eukaryota > Metazoa > Chordata > Actinopteri > Cypriniformes > Cyprinidae > Enteromius > Enteromius afrohamiltoni. Next base: position 19,118,193 of record JAUYWG010000038.1, read on the forward strand.
TATTGTAGCTTCTTTTCCTTCATTTCTATGTACAAATGTAAACTTGCTGTTTTCAGACCCCCCAGAGCCTCCCGTCATTGAAGGTGTTCTCACTGGAGTTTCCGTGTCCGGTGACTCCCCTGCTAAGGTACGTCACACACTCAGATTCTCTCTGTGTGCATATATCATATTTCTAAGCTGATCCATTTTTTATTTGATTAGATTGCATCTTGTGAGACCAGAGAAGGCTTCCCCAAGCCAAACATCACATGGTACCGTGATCACATCCCCATCCACCCCACTAGTGGCTGTGAGTAACGAACTGACAGATTTATCATCTGTTTATTTTTGTCTATATGTAATTTAATCTAATGTCTATATATAATGTAGTATAATATAATTTTAAGTTATTTGCTGTAATAATAATAATTTTACTTGATATTTATTGATTTACGACCATGTACAACCGTCCTAAAGTTTGGGGTCAGCAGGTTTATTCTTATATTCTTGAGAGATGTGTAATACTACCAAAGGCTGATTTATTTAATCAAAAAGCAAATGAAAAGTCTAATATTGCAAAATATTAAAATATTGGTGGCAAAGCTGAATTCAGCAGCTATTTAGTGTCACATGATCCTTCAGATATTATTCTAATATGCCGATTTACTTCTAAAGAAACATAGTACCTCTTTTAGTATATGTTAAAAGAACACAATTTAATTTGAAACATATTGCTTTTGAAACAATGTAAAAGTCTTTGTTGTCCCTTTTAAAGTTTCTGACTCCAAACTATTTTTTGTAAGAATATAAACATTCCTTACCCCTGCTGGAAACTCTAGAAAAACCAAACATCCAATCAAAATGAACCATATTTACTTTGTTAATGCAATTTCCTTGTGGTCAATAACTGATAAGTGGTGATAAATACATTTTGGTTCTTGTTAAACCTAAAATCTGATATTAATTGTTTAAAATGACACAAAAGAATGTAGGTATCACAATATTATAATGTATAGAGAGTTGATATTTGGAATTGGCTAAAGATTGCATCTAACCCTTTAATTGTAAGTGCTTGTTAGATATGGTAAATGTGCATGGCCAATGAATTATCTGATATCTTAAAAGCTTAAATAGATGAATTAAAAAATCTTTATTATTCACAATCCACTAATTTTGTTCTGAGTAGCAGATGTTAATTGAGAGTAGTATTCAATGCAGGCTGTATTTGATGCTTGGTCAGCTGGACTGCCACTAGGTGGAATTAGTCTGTTAGACCACTTTGGTCAAGATGTTTTGTGCTGGTAGGCCACACTAGACAAACAATAGTGTTCCAGTAACAAGCTAGACTCCTTAAGAGGGTATGACCTGTTTTTTCCGGCAGGGTTTATATGAAGAATTAAGGTTGTTTCCTTTTAAAGGATGCCACTAATGTAAATGTATGTCTGGTTGTGTGTGTGTTTTTATGTCAGTGGCAAACATGGTAACGCTACTGTCGAGGGAACCCAGTGGTCTATATACAGTGCAGAGTGAGTTGCATTATAAGGTGACCAAGGAAGACAAAGACGCCCACTTCTCCTGTGAAGTTAGCTATTTTGTCCCAGGAGCCGTCAGGACATCCGAGTCCAAAGGCATCAATATTACAGTTCACTGTAAGTCCATCTTTGATTGAGTTATTGATTGATTGATTTAGTGTTATTTAGCTAAATAACTCTCCTTGGATGTTTGCTTTTTTGTTATTTGTTGCATTGTCCTGGGTAGCTCTGTGAAATAAAAAAATAATAATTAAATAAAAAAGACACTATATTTTAAATATATATTTTATTTGCGTTCCTCTTATCAGTCTAAAGTAAAATGTAATTAATAAAAAAATTATAAAAATGAGGGAACTTAAGAAATGTAAGATTTAGTTGAATAATGTGAATAAAATGTAATCAATAAAATAATAACTGTAATCTTTTTGAGCTTTTATAAACATATAATCTAATAATAAGTACTTACCTTAACGGAATACACAATCCAGATCAGTTAACACCCAGCACTGGTTATGATAAATCTCATTTTGAGTTGTGTTTATTGTGACTCCAAGGGTCTTTGCTTTGTCAGCACTGACTAAAGAACTGAACATGAGGATTATGTTGCCTTGGTAAGATACATTTAAATGAAATAGGAATCATGGCCTCTTACTCATTGTGTATGTGCACTTGTCATATAGACCCCACGACCAGTGTGGAGATATGGAAAGAATCGCCCGAGGGCTTGGTCAAAGAGGGGGACACAGTGGAGCTCCGTTGTCAAGGCGATGGGAACCCCCCAGCACCCATCATTTTCAACCGAGAAGAAGTGAGAATAGTCTCTTTTTTTCTCTTTCATTTGGACCTGTTTTTTTCTGAATGGGAGGCTGTAAACCATTGAGAAGAAGCGGACATAGTAGACGTCTGGCCCAGACAATGTGCTTTATATGCTCAGGATAAACAGTACCTTACTGATTTGCAACATGTGCAAGTATGTTTTTAATATGCATTTGTTTTAATGACAACAGCGTTGCTTCTGATGGCAGAAGTAAAGCAAAAATCTATTCCAACTTAGTTTACTGGAATAACTGATTAACTAACAAACCTTAGATTGTTTCCTAGCTAAAACAAATTAGACTAAACCCCTACATACTCACATAAATATCAGTGTTCAGTAGTGTTGACCTACTGAAGACATACAAATTAACAGTTTATTCTTCATCTTACGTAATTAATCCATCAAAGAACCAAACAAAATCATATTATACTCATTATAATTATTACATAAAGTTATTACATAAATCTATAAAAAACATTAGATATAGTTTTAATGAGTGTCTGAAGGACAGTGTTATTTTAGTATTATTTACATAACATCATTTGTTAAATTTGTTGCTCTGTGTTTGATTTTCAGAGTAACATTTATAATTATTGTTTAGGTTTTCATCATATTTATACTTTTTTATTTTAATAAGAACACTGGTTTTGGATATCAGACACTGCTATAGAGCTGTTGAATGTTTAGTTTAGCTTCATGACAAGTCAGACATCATTCAAAACACAGGATTGTATCATAATGTCATAAAAATCATAACTTGTGGTTTTTGGACAGAATTACATACACCACATACAGTTGTAATGTGTTCTAATGATCATTTTCCTCCCATCTTTACAGCTATTTAAGGCATTATTCACTACGTATTATTTTTTAATTACGTTTTACTACTTTTTTCCTTAAATTTAAGTCCAATTCTATGAGCAGACTTAAGATCACTTAATGAGTTAATCTTAATTTCAGTGTTCTCTGTGTCCTGCTCATAACAGTCAGACACGGAGCTGGATTCTTATCAGGGGCTGCTGGTTCTGAAGGAAGTGTCTCGGGCAGATAGCGGTGTGTATGAATGTCACTCTCTGGACTTGGACACTGTGAACCATGAAGAGGTGGTGGACACCCTACAGCTCACTGTACACTGTGAGTTCAGCTTCTCAGTTTTACACACACCCACATTTAGAGAAATGGAGAATCTAAAAAAACACACCATTGTAATCAAGTCATCTATCAGTATTTGTTGCCTAATATGCTGACAAAAAATATGCTAAAAAATAATGTTGAATAATTATTTTAATGTTGATTAATGATGATTAATAATGTTGATTAATTATTCAAAAGTTTGCGGTAAGATTTATTAATAATACTTTTAATCAGAAAGAGTGCATTAAAATGATCAAAATTAAAGACATTTTTATATTACAAAAGATTTTTATTTCAAATGTGTGCTGCTTTTTTCTACTGTATATTTATCTATAAAATTACTCAAATAAAATGAGCAGCACAACTTCTTTTCTTTATAATAGTAATAAAATAAATGCTTCTTGAGTGACAAATCAACATTTTAGAATTATTTCTGAAGAATCATGTGACACTCAAGACTGAATGATTTTATATAATCATATATATATATATTTAAAAAAATATATTAAAATAATAAAGTTTAATCATGTTTAATAATGTTTTTATTATATTTTTGATGCAGCCTTGGTGAGTATAATAGACTCCTTTCAAAAAGTCTTACCAACTGGTAGTGCATATTTTTTCTTTTTGCAGATGCCTTTTTTCCAAATTATTTTAAATGAGCAAAAAATAACATAAAGGAACCAACATTATTAGCAGCAAGTTACACTCTTTGTTGAAAAAAGATCACTAAGTGACACATTTCCTTATTTGTAAAATATAGAAAACTGTAATAAAAGTAATCATTTTAATTATAAACATTTTAAGTATCAGAAAGAAAGAATGATAGCTAGATTCCGTTTTGCTTAAGCAATATAAAAGAAATACTTCACAACAGATTAAGAATTCTGTCATCATTTACTCATGAAGCAGATATAATTCGAGTCAAGCTCACAGTGAGTCTTTTACTGTGAATTATTGACCTCATTGTGTGTGTGTGCTCAGATCTGGACCCAGCTGTGGTGGTGCCCAAAGACTCGGAGGTCATGCTGAAAGGAGAGAGCCTGACAGCCACCTGCAATGCCCTGTCATCTTTAGAGACCTCGACTGTGTGGTTTAAGGTGATTCACGCACCCTTCAGCGGTCTAGACACTTTTGGTCTTCCACGTTCTGTTTAGAGCTTCTTCTCACCCCATCCATTCTTTACTGAATTTGTTTGCATGCGTTTGTTTGTGTAGGATGGGACTGAGGTCGGGAGAGGACACATAATGCAGCTGCAGGATGCCACGTTCGACACAGCTGGACAGTACGACTGTGAGGTGACTGTACCGTCTCTGCCAGGCCTGCTGACCAGCGGTTCGGTCCATATCATCGTACAGGGTGAGGAAGAGGAAGAGCGCAGCTAGTCTTTCAGACTGCTGAAACTCAGCAAAAAGAGCTTTAACTTTGATACTGGATCTGCTCCTCCAGGCCCGCCTCAGATGAAGGATGCGGAGAGGGATATTGAGCTGACGGAGAAAGTAGGGGGTTGGGTGAATTTGAGCTGTGAGGTGAGAGCTTACCCCAGACCCACCATCACCTGGAGCATCACCGGCAGTCAGGTAACTGATTTCCTCTCAGCCCTCTGCTCATGTTACACTGAGCTGTGCACTGACGCGTCTGTCTGGTGTGTGTGTGTATGTGTTGTAGTCTCAGAGCTGGCGTGAGGTTGTTAAGAGAGAGACGGAGGATCATGTCTACAGCGTTGTAATGCTTAAAGTCACCACTGACACTGTTGCTGTGTGCAATTCAACAAACGACTTTGGAATCGAGACCAAGACCTACAGCATCAGGAGCAGTAAGAGACGCTTTTACTTATTCCTCATTAAAATATAACTTACTAAATAAATTCTAATAATAAACATATTTAATTTACTATAAATACAAAATCTATTAAAAGATTACTATGTGTAATTTTATACTTGTTAACACACATTTAATTATGTTTTTTTTTTTTTTCGGTTTAACATGTGAAATCTTTTTTTTGTATTTAGATGCAGTGTGTCTTTATAACCACAACAAAAAAAAAATATATTTGTCTTCAGGCATAAAAAAGCCATTACATAAACTATATATAAACAAATATATTGTCTTAATGTTGTTTGTCCATTCATTTAATAAATGTAAGGATTTAATGTGACATTTTTGCATTGAAAAAAATATTTTAAAAACGTAAATGTTAGGGGTGGAATTAGTTGCAATTCATTTCAGAAAAAATATTTGATTAATTGTAAATTTTTGAATAAAATTGACCACTTGTCATGACTGGGTGTGTGTCAAGAAGGAAACAGGAAACGTTCGGATCCATATGCAAAACTTTAATGTAATCCAAGCTCAGGGTCGAAACAGGCAGGTCTAACAACAACT
>JAUYWG010000038.1:19127390-19154118 GCA_034779775.1 Enteromius afrohamiltoni
ACAAACGAGACACAGCACATGGAGACACAATGAAAACAAAACACAACAAAGACACATGGAACGCTGGGGCGTGACAACTATAAACACAGCAGCCCGCTGTATTACATTATTAAAAAACCCAGTGAAGCACAAGATGCCTCCACACAGCCATTAACAAACACATTTAGTTCTAGAGAGGATAGCACACATATTTGTTGTTTAGCACAATATATTGTAATTTTTTCCCATTGAGAAAAAAACTTGAAAAGTTTTTTGTTAGTGTTTGCTTACAAATTCCTGACTGATTAATTTAAAAATACTTGAAATAGATTGGATAAAAAAAAAAAAAGTAATAACTGGTAGAAATAATAATGGCAGAAAAAATGTGTATCTGTTGATCAAAACTAAAACTTACCGATTATGAAATCATACCAGGCATGCTGTCTTTGCAAATGAATTTTGGTAATGAAGTTCCTATACAAGACCTGCAGAAACATGATCTTCACAAACCTGAATTTGACCATTTTAGCTCTTGGCTGTCTGTCGTGATCTTTATCGGACGATTAGTTGTCACCAACACAACATTTTGGACTAATGGTTGGAGTGGAGCCATGCTTTGCTATGATTCAAACCTCAATAACATGACACAGGGTTGTGGGAAAGATACCATCAGGTACATCTTGCTACGATGACAGGTGATTGTTCCATATAAAGTTACATTGACATTAATCTAGTGTCTGACAAACAATTTTTAGACTCAAAATTATGTGGCAATTTACAACCAACCATTTGGGGCGTATTTGATATGAATCTGATTCATCCTATATTGCATTCAAGCTTTTTCTAGCTTTATGGATGTAAAAAAGCAGAAACTGGGGAAGATGTATGGAGCAGGGCTACTTGGCAAGCTTTCCCAGCTAGGCTGGTTTTGTTGATGGAAGGCAGACTTTGCTTTGTTTGGTCAGCTGATGGTCGGCAGCCCTAGTCAGCATTTTATGTGCCACTCTCAATGGCTTAGCAGAAAATGTGTGCGAGCGTGTTTGTCTCTGGGAGATTGAGAAATTCTTAAATAACTGGTATGCTAAATAATGATCTCTTTAATAACATATTTCTCCATTTTCCTGCTCTGAATCAGATCTTTTCTAGTCTTCTACCTTTATTCAAGCTTTTAATTACAGTCGGCAGGGAATCTTATTTGTTCAAAGTTGATAGCCATTTGTGATTTCCAATGCTGTATTAAACATTTGTTACTGCTTTATTGCAGTAGTCGATCAGAAACATTAACTGATTGACTACTGCAAACTAGGGATGGGCATTTTTGATCATATTTCATTTAGAGTAATCCACAGGTTTGATGAACGAGTACTCGATTAATCGGGGGGGCGGAGTTTAAGCAAGGGGCAGGTTTCTGTCACCGTATACAGTAAACATTAAAAAGAAAAGACAACATGAGGTGAAGAATAGCCTGAATATTTTTACCCCAGCTGTAAAACTTAAAAATTAGGTAACACAACTTTTCTTTCAAAATGATCAGTCGGCAAAGGTAAATATAAAGCTGGCATCATTTAACTATGCTGCTTAAACCTAAAACAAAAACAGCCTGAATAGTTTACCATGCATGGCTAAGAAAATGTAACATACGATATATTTTTATATTCAAAAAGATCATTACTCTATGCTCCGGTCTTGTCTCTAGACCGCAACTTTCTCAGAGCTGTAATCAATCAAATATCAGCCTAAAAATACTGCCTAAATACCAGCATAACCAATCAGAAAGAAAAGAAAAAAAGCATTTTTTAGAGCCAATCGATCTTCATTTTCATGTTCGATCATCGCTGATGGGTTCGAGTAAACGATTAATCGAGTGCCTACTGCAATCCCTACTGCAAACCATTTAGGTTTAATAACTGGCCCACAGCTGATTTTATTGGTCAAGTCAATCACACAGTAGACAATAAGCACTGTTAATATCACAAGAGTCATCCGTGGGGGCGGGGCTTGTGCTAACCTGTTATAGGGAAAAGTATGTAAATAGTATGTGAAGAAAAATGCATTAGTCTATACTACAAACATTTCAAACCTGCTTGTGCTACCGATTTTCATGTGTTATTTAGCTTTTGTAATTCAATTCTTGACATTTGATCAAACACTGAGTCAGGTCATGAAAGATCAATCTTTGTGGATTGAGTTTTGGGATGCAAAATTATGTTGCTGTAAAAAATAAATATAAAAAAATCTATGTACTATATTATTTAAATATGAAAAGTGTTTTGCATCAGTGTGTTGGAGGTGCTAGCACGACTAATGAGGACCCCATTCGAGACCACATAAATATAGACCTGCATTCTTGAACATTTTACCTTCAGTAAATACAAGTGACATGAGAAGGGATGAGTAATATGTGAGCAGTTCCACGTGGTAATTTTGGCCCATTTAATTAAATACCCCAATCTTTAGTGTGTCTGACATGCCTCAGCTTGCTGAGCAGATAGAAACCTGTCCTAATCGAGGCCCACACCCCAGTGAGCCAGACACTGGAGAAGAAGTTCACTTACAGACGTGCTTTATTGTTCATTTCTGAATTAAGAACAAGTGTGCTTCAGAAAGCTTTTCATAATACAAAGTATGATTGACTGAACATATTGGGAACAGAGTTACAGAGAGATTACAGAAACAAATGGAGAGATCTCACTTTAGTCATAAATGAATTATGGCTCAGAGCAGGAGGGTTGGATTTTAAGTATAACAGGAAATGATCTTTAAAAGTTAGAAATCCTAACAAATGTTGCTTCACTGAGTTTGTATGCATGAAGGTCAAAATTGTGATTTGCGATTGAGAAGTGTTTTGACTATACAGTATACAGGGCAAGTATACAGTGCAATCTAGCAACAACAAATGAAAACTAAATTGTACAAAATTAAATAACAGTAACATCTTTACATTACTGAATTACATTAAAATTAAATAAAAAAGTACAGATAAATAAAACATACCTGAGGTGACTTGGGCAAATATATCTTGCTATTCGCGATCAGCAGGGCGTAAGCATGATCTGCATATGCGCCGCTTCCGCGGTGCTTATGCATGCAGTGAAACCGACATGTTTAACGCGGCATTTAATTTGCGCGAATCGCGCTGCAGGATGTCTAATGGAGTCTTTGCATTGACTTAACATGTAAATCACTCGCGATGAGTGATTGTGATGAAATGATGATGTCATCACTCAACGGCTTGACTCTAGTCAGATACCGAGAGTGTCAGACAGTAACAGCAACAACATGAACATACATTATATGAACAACTTATTTTGTTGACACAGATTAATAAATAGTGTAATTATTGGGGAAAAAATGGTCTGATAGGAAAAGCTCTGGTTTGTGTGGATGAGCCCATAGTGAAGTTCTTTGGAAATGTGTGTGTTAACATGTTGCTAATCTAACATCATTATTAATCATGTAGTAGTAGTAGTTAGGGTTGGGTCGATAGACGATGCCATCGTTCATCGCCGATAGACATCACGATGCTGATCGCGATCTTCCTCCCCGCCGCAGCAGCAGCAACCAGCTCGCGAAAAACACACTTAATCTATGGCGGCAACTCCATGCCATTAATAAGCGAGCGCACCACTGATGTTGGCGAGCACGGTAAATCATTTCTGCGAGAGGAAATCAGATGTACATGTGCAAAAACGAGGCCTGCGAGCTCATTTCAAACCCTCGTGCATGCTTGAGATGTCATCCGCGTGCAATTCAAGCACTCGCGTGCGATCATTCCTGCGCTCAATCCTCTTTCACCTGCTCGCACAAACACTGTTATTTTTGTTAGTCGTGGGGCGGGGCTTGGTGTTTTAATTCCCCCACCAACCGCCGCCTACGATGACATCGTCCATCGCGATGTTTCACATTAGACACCGTACAATGCCGCTCTTTTTGTCATCAGTCTGAAGAAACAATCAATCACTTATTTTGGGAATTTGTATATTGTAAAGTGTTTTGGGTTGATTTTTCTAATTTTGTTAGAAAAAACTTAGATCCAAACTTCTGTATAACCCCCAAAAATGTATTTTTTGATTTCTCTTTGAATTTTGATCCTTCTCACTGTAAATGTATTACTAATTTACTGTTATTCCTTGCTAAATTTTACATTCATAAATGTACATTTTCAAAGAAAACCCCTTACTTACTTAAAAGATTTTGATATGTATGTATAATTCTATTGCATGTAAGACTCTTTCATGGTGTAAATCCTATAAGCTATATGCTTTGAATTAATGTAACCCTCATTGTCTTTTTTTTGTTTGTTGTATTGGTTGTTTTTGTATACTAAAAAAATAAATAAATCAATAAAAACATCGTACTATGCCAAATTGGTCGACATCGCCCAACCCTAGTAGTAGTATGCTTTTCTCTAGACTTCGACCAAACAAGCTTTGTACACTGATGACTTGCCTGAGGTAAATAAAATGCTGCATGTCATTTTGTTTACAAGCTATTTTATTGACATCTTTCCGCGGTTGAAACACAAATTGGTCAATTACATTCTTGTTTATTTCACATTAAATCTTGTAGACCTAGTAAAGTGGAACCTGTACACCCCTACAGAATATTCTCCATGGAGAAACAGTTTTCTTTAATACGGGTAAGGCCAATACACAGCTGCACCATTTTACTGACTGACAGTATGTGTTAAATGTTATCTCGGTGTAATTATCATGAGTTTAATAACTAAAGTAGTAGGGCTGTTTAAATCGAAAGGACTGTAGGATGTTAATCTCTTAAATGGCTTTGCTGCCTACGGTTCCCACAGGAAGTGTGGCTGGGGAGAGAGAGTGAGCGAGAGAGAGAGAGAAAGCGGCGGGGTTAAAGACCCGTGTTGAAAAAGTAGGAAGTGGCTGTGGGAGCCAGTCTGCTTTTGGAGGCTGAAGTTATTGGGGCCAGAACAGCACACAGAGTCCTCGTGCTACACACACGTGACAGGCCCTTTGACTCTCCCAGCTGCGTCACCTTGGAAACTGCAAGTAATGTTGCTGCTGCTCGCCGAATACACAGCTCGTCACCTTCTGACATACTGCAGCCTTCGGGATGAGGTGCTTATTGAAGTTTACTGGATTATTGTGATCAGCTACTCCAGATCCTTGTGTGTTTTATTGAGAGTCGGGAAGATTTTTTATTTTTTTTTTTTTAATCCTTCAATCTAGCATTTTCTTAAATGTATATTCTACACTAAGACTTGTCGTGTCATGCTTTAACTTTGTCTCACTATTGTGGTGTTCCCTCAGCAAGCCTGGCTTGCGAAGGGTCAGTTACATCAGTCTTGTTAAAGCATAGACAAAAGTATGTGTTGCTCAAGAGGATCTGATGCTTCACTTTCTAAAACAATCAAAGGAAGAAAGAATATGAGAATGGAGAAACGAATGAGCTTTGAGCTGCTTTTCTCGTTAGAAGCATCAGCCTCAGAGCCAAAGGATTTACGGATTGGCAAAGGTCATTCATGTTGTATGAGACCAAAAGCCAGACAAAGCCAAAAGATTTTAGAGCCACTATACAGCCAAAATGACTCATGACACTGACTGACTGCATTGTGCAGTTTTCCCTTTGGGGCGTTTTTAAGGTTCAATTATTTAGTTCAGTACTTCTGTTTTTCACTACGTTTTTAATTACATTGTGTCAACGTAAATTCTGAAACAAATTCACAATCTCCGTGGATACAAAGATGTGTGTTTGAGTGCGCCACCAACTCCCTTTTTTTATTTTGACAACCAATTTTGGCATCTATACTCTGACTCATGCCACCATTAATATATCTCACAATTGCAGAGTTATTAAGGTTTGGGTAGTATCGGGGTCAACTGAATGTGCCAAAACTGTTCCTCTCCACAGTCTTCATAACATAAGAGTTACATTTCTCTCGTTTCTGTCTCGTTGAGACAGTGGGGTGCTTTGGTATCTGGACCCAATGTTGTTTCCCAGGGGACAGGGACTAAACATAACAGGTACTTCTTAGTTCCCTCTGAACCTGGTCTGCTGTGATGTTCAGCTTGAACGGAGTTTTCAGGATTGCCGGTGCCAGAGGAAGAGGTGTGAAAGGGTGACAGCTGCAGTGTTGTGGGTGAGTCTGGCTGATGGAGGCATAAGGCACTTGGAACTGTGAGGGAGCTGGTGGTCATAGGGGGTTGGGGGGGTGAACCACAGAGGAAATTGACTAAATTCCATTTAAAAAAAAAAAAAAAAAAAAAAAAACTGGTTTAGCTTGTTGGCCATCTCCAGGTCCTTCTTGTTATTCCCCCCAAAATATCCTTAACTTATTGTCCTGCAGCTTGCTCTCTACTTTTCTACTGTTAGGAGTCCCTTCTTTCCCGTGGTTTTAGTTTTCTTAGCATCATTAATCTCTTCCCTGTTTATTTTTTAAGAGTCTCAGTCAGTTAGTAGAGCTTTTGGGGAACCAGTGTTGTCAGGAATGCTGCATACTTCACAAGTGGATACGGTGTTGTCAACACAAATGTTTAAATTAGTATTATTAGTTACACTGCCATCAAACAGGACTTTAAGATTGGTGGTTCAGTCCTGACTAAAATGCCCCTGAGTAAGGCCCCCCCAGGTTGCTCCAGACAGGTTGTACGTGTTGCTGTTATATGCCAACATTACGTGATAGTCAATTCTTGGTTTCACAGACAGAAAAACTGGTTTCACATTAAAAAAAAATGTCATGCTTTTGTTCATGTCAGTGGTGTTGACGTATAGTTAGCTTTAGGAGCACCTGATTGTGTTGTCAGCAGTTGTCGGAGTTGCATTCCTAAAACAATTGTGAGTTGAACATCTACAGATAAGTGCAAGAAATGTGAAGTATTTTAATTGAAGGGTAGATGACGTAATTAATTTCACTAGAAAGAAAACACAACATGGAGTCAGTTTAATGTATTATACTGTTATATTCAGTTTTATGTATTCAGTTAAAAAAAAAATGAAATAGTCACTCCAAAATGTCACTTAGATTAGAATTGGCTGAGATATGATTTTTATCATGTTCATGCATGCCAGTTTTAATTTTGTTGGTTTTGAATCAACATTAGTTTCATGATGAGCATTAGGGAAAGTGTGGACACGCTTTAGTGTGGGTGAGTCAGTTGTTAGGAGTATCTCTGCTGTCAGTAACTGTTGTTGGGCCAAAGCTGTATTCCTGCATCCCACGTTCTCCCCCATCTCCCCGCTCTCCAGTCCACTGGAGCGAGTCTCAACAGGAGGCGCACCCCGATCACTATCTCTGCTCTACACAGCTGGCAACATCTGCTCCTGAGAGGGAGATAAGAAGGGCTTGGCAGCTCCACCCTGCCACACGTTCTACACAACATCCGTGCCCGTCTGCTTCCTGCTCCAATAGACCATTACCAAACCCAGCCACAGAACCATAGTACTGTACGCCTGCCTGCTCCGTCTATGTAGGACTCTCCCACATGACGACTTGACTCAGGGATGCTAACTTGGCTCGACATCAGAATGCGTGTATGACAATAATTAACAGGAAATTGTCATTGTGAATCTCTGCTTTTGATTTGAGCAGCTTGCTTCCACGATTTCGTGTTTGTGGGATGGAACAGTGGGATTTGAAATGCTATATTCTATGCATTCTGCAACAGTGATGAATGGAAGAGTATCCTGTAAGACTTTTTACATTGATTTGGAACATTCCCAAATTTACATCTTTGTTGGTCCTAAAGCAACATTTTCCAATCAGCCAATCTGATTTTGAGGAAGGCTTAGATAATTAAGCAACTATTATATTGACGTATAATTTCCCTTTTATTTTAGTATTATTTAATTTTAGGGTTTGGGTTTGGGTTGCCAGGTCTGTGTAATAAAACCAGCCTAATTGTGTTTTGGGGGCCACTTTCATGTTATCAAAATTGGTCCAAATCGCATTCCTTGGGGCAACTCAAGGTTTTACTTTATCCATTGGACTAAAAAAATCAACCTATGGCAGTAGTGTAAAAGTAGCACATTTCCACTGGAAAACCGTAGACTTGGCAAAACTGGCAAGGGTGTCCAGTCCTGTTCTTGAAGGGCCGAAGTCCTTGAGAGTTTAGTTCCACCCTGCCCAAATACACATCCTTTGAATTGTATGGACTGTAGCAAAACTACAAAATAGTGGCCCAGGATCAGGACAGGGCACCTCTGTGTTAAGGGTTGTGTTTGGATGTGGCCAGTTAACTAGGCTAGTTAACACCATCTCTAAACAATATTTAATGAAAGTAATAGGGACAAGTGGTCCTTGTGATCATACATTGCAGTGCAAGAGTCATGGTGGTATGCGGATATACCTGAATAGGCCCCAGCTGTAGGGCGCTGTTAAAATTTCAGCGTACTCTCTCTCTAAGTAACTAGTGACAAAAGCAACTGCTGAGCCCAGCCTTTTGTTTTTGTTCTCCCAACAAAGTGCACAAGCCAACCTCCCCTGGTGTTACAGCACTGGGGACATGCCTGCGCTACTGAAATCCATCAACTAGAGGAGGCAGAGGCTACCGACAGACGTGGGAGTTGCCTGGAAACTACTTCATAGCCGAGACGTGAACTGAGAGATTTTTGTATTCAGCATAGCTCTCGCTGTTCACAGTCTCATTCCCGCTGCAGCGCTTATCTGGTCTTGAAAGCATTCTTTCCTCCAGTGCTCAGATCTCTTGCTCCCTCTTTTCTCCATCCATGCTTCAAATTTCAACCACTCAAATCAAGCAGCAGTTGTTTTATTGGTTGATGAAAGTTATTTGGCATTTTTGTTTTGGAGCAAGCTGTAGTGATTTATGAGACTGCACAGGAAAACCGTACATTTTTAAGGTTCTACATTCCCTGAGATTTTACATTAAAATGTGGCCATCTGCTGCTCTTCTGTCCGTTGCCTGCATAGGGATCCTAAAACATGCTCTACTCAAATAATGCATGCTAGTGTGTCTACTCAAACTTTATTTCATGCATTGTAGCTACAGTAGGACTGGGTAACATGGCAAAAAATGTCACTTTTTTTTTTTTGACAGATTCTTAAACGATTTTTAACTAGTCAGTTTGACTAGCTTGTCAGTGAACTACAGCTCTGTGTCAATATGCGGTTTGATCATTCTTTTCTCTTTACTGTTAAAGGGGTCATATAACGCCAATTTTCCACAAGCTGATATGATTCTTTAGGGTCTTAATGAAAAGTCTGTAATATTGTTTATTTAAAATTTCTCAATAATAGTGTAAAAAACACCAATTTTACCCTGTCAAAAACAGCTTTTATCAAAAGTTCTGTTCTGTGTACTTCGCTTTAAAACTTGAGTTCTCTTGACCCCACCCCTCTTTTCTGAGGCACTCTCAGAGGATGTTTATTTAGCCGTATTCATAGTCCTAGACATTACATTCATAGTGAAACTTGCTAATTAGCACATTATTAGGAAAGGTGGTTTGCAAAGATTCATTAAAATAGATTACACTTACTGCTTCTGTAGGTGAGGCTGGATCTTGAATGATTTGCAAACACATGAGGTAGATCAAGGGCACATTAATGCAGGTTAACGTTAATCTTCGTATCTTCAGCCACTCAGATGCTGGGAGTAAATGACTACTGCTATGTTCATTAATAAAGACATTGTGAAGAGCGTTGTCACGTGAACGTGTGCACAGAGGCTTCATGGTATATGACCATTCAGACTGAGGCATTGCATTGACCCGAATCAGATTTAGGATCACACATGAAAGCCATTTTGAGAAAGCAAGGATGTGTTTTTTTTTAGGGTTCATTTATTTGCTATAATAAGTGGTAGATGGGTGTGTTGTAGTGGATAGGTTTAGGGTTGAGTAGATGAAGACCATATGACTCTAGCACCAGGCTGTGAAAGGCCAGTGCTTGAATCACCCCTCAGGAATTGTCTGGTATTTTTGGCATTCAAGACATGAGAGTATTGTTGTTGTGCCTTTTTTCTTTGTCGTAATCAAGTTGCTATAAATAGAGCGGGGTCCTGGACACTCCCAGAGACTTTGAGTGCATTTAACTACTGACTCAGTCTCGGAGCGTTCTGGCCAGATTAGAGAATGTTTTTGGGAATTCTGTCATCAAAACCGGTATGGCTGCTCTTAATACGTCCAAATGTCTTACTACGGTTTAGAAATATCTTTATTTTTTCCTATTCTTTGGATGTTAAGTCCAAACCTCACAAACCAACACAACAATCGTAAAGATTACATTTACCACTGTGGGAAACTATAGCACTTCTTTACTATTTGTCCTAATGTTCACATCGCCTCAAGACTTGGGTATACACAGTCATTAACCATGCTTCTGGGACGAAATCTGTTCTCTCCTGTCCTATAACTCTTAAAATACAGCTCTTATGCTGACAGTGCCAGGGAAACATCTGATCTCTACACCAAACGAGACAGCAGCCATCTGATGTTTTTGAGCTTGGCTGAAGCCTGTAGTAGCTAGTGAAGGATTACGTCCTGTGAGTGTTTACCATGAATCTGACGAGTGCTCTCCAGTGCAGTCTCTGTTGAGCTGTGCTAGCTTTGAGTGGAGTTCTGTGAGCTGTTTCGGATGGTATTTTATTACAAAAATATTGTTAATATTACGATGTTAAAAC
Organism: Enteromius afrohamiltoni; assembly: GCA_034779775.1. Classification (NCBI taxonomy): domain Eukaryota; kingdom Metazoa; phylum Chordata; class Actinopteri; order Cypriniformes; family Cyprinidae; genus Enteromius; species Enteromius afrohamiltoni. The sequence continues at coordinate 19,137,974 of JAUYWG010000038.1, forward strand.
CCATATTTTATGACCATTTAGAATTTTCAGAAAATTGCATTATGCTTTTTTTATCATAAAAAATTAATTCCCATTATTCTTAGTAGTTGTTTTCATTACAGTAATAGAATATTTTAAGTAATTTTATTAATTGCTACTTAAATTAACGTTGGGCAATCCAATAAATAGATATATTCTCCGTCTATCAACCTGTGAGAATGCCAAAATGCAATATTATCACGCTAATTAAAATATTTCCTGCGTGTGCCAGATAAGAGAAACATACAAAATGTGTAGAGCGGTGGGCCTAGAGGACTGGAGTTGGGAACGAGCAGGTTTATGCTCTTAAAAAAACACTCTTGTTAAGATCAGTGAAGCTATTTAGACAATATGATGAATACATCTTTATATTTGATTTTGATTGTTGTCTTAGACATGCTCTTGGCATTGATTGCCCTTTAACAGTAAGATTTAAAAGTTTCCTCCGGTATTAATGTGTCTCTTGTAGGGTTGGTGTAGATTTCTGGCTCTGTATACTGTTGTTTGGATTGGCACTAAATGTTGTATTGAGCTCTTTGCCTGTCTGTGTACGGGTATCAAATTATTTCCCTGCTGGACACTCAATGGTTGGCTTATCCATTTGGTTCAATGAACCGGATGGTTCAGTAGGGTTGAGACAGATATAATTGAGCTGGTGTAATTGGAGCATGCTTGAAATATTGATCTGTGAGACGATGTGGGGAATCCCACACGATGCTGCCAAACAACAGACACTGACAGCGACACTACTGTGACAGAGCCAGCCGCTTACTTCATCACTGAATCAGCATAGCATGTATATGCTGTATAAGCGGTCTTATAAAATGACAAAACGGATTATGACTCAACAGTATATTGGAATTTGCAGAAGTGTTGTTATTGATAACTGTAATTAAAATAAGTTATTAATTTTTGTAATTTTAAAATAAAACTAAAATGAAGAAAAAAGTAACCTCTTGGATGCCCTGGTGGTAAGCAGATAAACATAACATGTTCATTTTTAGGTGAACTATCCCTTTAAGATGCAGTCAAATAAAGCCAAGTAGATATATTTAAAAAGTAAAATAAAATTTAAAAAGTTCATATATTTTAAAACCTAGACTAAAATGAAATGAAAATTGGAAAATTATTATTAAAATTACAATTAAAATTGTATTAAATAAATAAATAAGGTAAATAAGTAAGGTAATAAAAAAGGCAATCAAAACCATAAAATTGTAAATAATTAATTAACCCTGCTTTGCCATATTCAGTATATTTATTTTGACAGTTTGGAAACCATACTTCATACTAATAATATTCATTATTATTATTATTGTTAGTAGTACTAGTAATTAATTAATTATCCTTTTTTCACCCTTTTTTTCTTCTGTTTTACAACAAGAATTTTCTTTTCTTATGATCCGGTTTTACCCACTAAAGTTACATAATGTGATATCGCCTAACTGTTTGTTTCTGTATGAGTCCTTAGCTTCACTGAGTAACAGTAGCCTGAGGGCAGACATACAGTTTTAACCATAATGCATCACAAACCCTTGAAGAACTATAATGAGTGGCACACAGAGCAAGTCTCGACTCATGTCAAGCGTGTTTCTTACATGTATGCTGTCAATTAAAGAATTGATTGAGACCTGAAGGGATTTGACCTGAAGAATCTGCCGCATGTCATGAACGCTGTGCTTTCTACACTCTCACGCAACATTATAAATCTTTCTCTCACCGTTGTGACCGGACTGTAACTTCTGAAGTGTAAATCATGTTTGTTTTGAAACCTGAAGCAATTTTTTTGCACTCGTTCTCAAAATGATTAAAGCAAGGAATCGTGTGAGCAGAGAGGGTTCGTGATTGGTGTGAAAAAGCTGTTTTCTGGAGGCAGAATCTCATGTCTGGGACTGCACTGCTATGTAGCCGATGGGCAGCCCAGTTCAGCTGCTGGTGAGTCAGCTGTTTGCCTTGGCTTGTGTTCCTTTAGATTCTTTGACCTTTGACCCCCTGACCTGCCATTAGGCTTAGTGCAGTTTTTGATGTTAAAATTCTGTTCGCAGTTTAATATTAATAAGTAAGCCATTTGCAGGTAGATTTCAACATTGTGACCAGTACAAATAAAAAAATAGATGTGAATTGTATTAGTTATTTTCAAATCTATACTAGAAAATCATCTTGCATAGAGAACTTTAATAATTTCATATTTATTATTTTAAGGTATTCTAGATATTGACTATATTTTGTCATATTTTAGCGTATTTTGTCAACCCCCCCCCCCAATTCTGATGCAGAATTGTCTTCAATAAATATAATTCTGATTTCTTGAATATATATCTAGCTAATATTTATACAGCACATAGCAACACTAATCTGTTTAACTAGAGTGAAGCTGATTACACAAAGCAAACTAATAAATATTAAAAATATTAGTTATGTAATTATGCAAGTTGTTGTTATTATTTGAATGTTATGCGTATCTTTAACACTCCCCCCCCAGAATTTTATTAAATGATCATAACTGTAATTTATTTGTATATCTTTAATTAACGTTTCTTGCTGCTTCTTGTTTTTATTTTACAATTATTAATCAGTAATTAATCAGTAATTATACACTTTTATACACTTTAATTATACACAGCTATTATTATTATGATTACATATTCTAAAATATTAATTCTCAAAAAATTTTAGTTTGAAGCCTGTATTCGCACCGGTCTTATACAGCTTGCTCATATAGTGCTGTTGTTAGCTGTTAAGTAGCTTGTTTTTAAACTGCAGTGCTTAAAACACATGCAAATGAACAAGTTTTTATGACCATGGCACACAGCAATGTGACGTGAGCTCACTAAATAGGCTAAAGCTTGCTGCAAAGCCCCAGCAAAAGTTACAGTGAATGTGTCTGGGGAAATAATGAGGAGATATTTTAATGATTTATTAATAAACTAGTGTTTTCTGAATCAAAGACAAAGTGTGACAAAGATGAAGTTAAAAATCCTGGCTCATTGCATCATTGTAGAAACGCATCTTTATGGATTACATAATGAAAGAGGTTTTATTCGTAATTACAACATCGTGTGACATTGTCTCATTTGATGCTCATAATGAATGCATATTGCATATGTGATAACACCAAAGAATACAAATTGCACCATGAAAGATCTCCATGATTGGCCTGCTTTGCACTTCCTGTTTTTCCCTCCATTAGAATGTCTGTCCAATGAAAGTAGGACCCAAGTACACAATTTCTGGTTCCTTTCCTTGTGTGAATACACCCATACTCCCCCATAAGTAGGCTATCTCCTCTGAACTGTTATTGTTTATCTCTTATTTCTCATACATTTAGACTTCATTTCATAGCATATTGAGTCTGTTACTTTTGAAAGTTGTTTACTAGATCTTGGCTGTGAACGGGACCTCTTGAAACTTTATTGGGATAATTCTGCTCTGTAGTGAAGTTTAATTTGTCTCTTTCCGCTAGTTTAAATTACTAGGATGTTAAAGTGTCACTCAGTTTTCAGCAACATCAGTCTTCACACAGCCGACATGAATGAAAATGACTTTCTTGCAGTGAAGAGTTTCATGAAATCATCGTCTCATCTTCTGCCTCCATGAGCCGTCCACTGTGTTTATTAGAAGTCTGTTTCTTTAGCGGCGTTATGGTCTCAGACCGAAGCATTTGCATGTGTTGTTGACAATGGCAACAAAGGAACTAGACAGAAAAAGCACCGGAGTCTCCCTTTAATAGTCACAGTTCAGCTCTCAAACGCACATCTGCGTTCATAAACTGTCTGTATCACGTCTGTTACACTTTCTCCCGCCCCATTATAAGTTTGTGAACTTGCAGAATCAAGAGAGCTTTTCATATTTCAGCTGTACAAACTATCCAAAGTGGCCCAGCCTCAGAATCACTTTCATTTAGATGATTGAATAGTGTTGTGTACCCAGACTGTTAATTATCTTTATGAAGTCTCATTCACTTTAATGCTTTCAGACCAAGCTCTGCCCACTTACACAGGAAGCATCTGAAAAAGAAAAACAACCAATCACATTTGGTTTTTGCTCTGAATTTACTATTGTGTAGAACTCAGCTCAAGGTTGGAGCTTATGAAAAATGAAAAAAATTTACTGAATGCATCCGATGGGCGTTTGGTGTTTATTCAACACAATCCAATATCTGTTTTAAATACTTCAAGTAAACTATATACATTTTTATGTTTTCAAGTTCAATGCAAATGAAAGGATATGTCAGTAAATAGGTTAATACACTGTACTTAGTATGAATAAAATATATTTGAAATATTACTTTTTCATTAGGGCAGAAGCAATTTAACATATCACAATGTTTTCTGAAGGATCATGTGAAAGTAAAGACTAATTCAGTAATGATAATACAAATATTTTAAAATATATGAAATTAGAAAACAGTTATTTTAAATATATAAATAATATTTCAAAATATTAGCTGTCTTACTGTGACTTAGTCAGCAGAAAAGACTTCTATCAAAAGCATAAAAAAGATTAACCCCACACTTTTTAATAACAGTGTTCAATATGTATTAATTGAATAATAATATTAATAATCAATCCAAAATTCCTCATCGTGGCAGTCATGTTTTCCTGTATTGTTGGCATTGTTTCTGTATCCTGTGGATGTAATGTAGGTTCGTGTTTGTATTGTACTGTTGTGTTTGAATTATCTAGGGAATGAAGAGAACAGGATTGCCTCAAGTTTTAGTGAATATATGTTCCTCTCACCCTGCCCCCACCAGCCCATCCTAATCATAATAAAACGCGAAGAGACAGTGTAGCGTGAAGAAATGTGAGTCCCCGAGCACACTCGTTCTGTCGCTCTCATCGGGTTTATTGGGGCAGAATGAGGATTGCTCTGGAGATGAGACCCCATCCTTCAAGCACTTTGAGACAGTGAAATGGGGCAATAGGACAGAAGGTGTGGTCGCTGTTACATTATCATGCTTGAGGCGTGTTCTGCTCTGATCATACATATTTTAAGACCTGCCAGCCATTCAAGGGAAGTGTAACCCACAAAAGAGATGAAAACAAAGAGGGAGGATCCTAATGTTTTTTCCTCATTAGCAGGTTTGATTGAACCAAATGTGGCGATCTATTTCCAGTAAAGACCAAAAGGTTTTACCATGGTGCATTCATTGTAAAATATATAGTTACATTAACCTTGTATAATCTGATGAAATTACGGTATTTAAATGTAAATTTTGGTTAAAATCTCAAATGTTGCTACCGTAATTTTTACAGTACAAAAATCTGTCTTTCCCCCTTTTAATTTATAATGAGGTATTTTTTACAGTGTTGATGATATCGGTTAGTTACGGTTCTTTAGTGAATATATTCATGGCACTCCAGTACACTTCAAAAAAAAAAGGTAGATGTTCAAAAAACGTGATATCAAACACACAACTATATAAACTGTGTATTACCACGTCACACAAGAAATTCCCATGCTACTGTTATGCTGTGTGAGCATTTGCCATGGAAGCTTTAACATTGTATTGCTGTCTGAAAGCATCATTTGCCATTGTATCACCTTTGGTAAAAGGGTACCACTTTCAAAATCATGACGCTGAGTGGCACTGCATTGTATATAGATCTGTTGTTTCCATGGTAACTAAACAAACCAAAAACATGGTATTACCTTGTGATGAATCATTAAAGGATTCTTTGAATGAACATAGTTTGTTCATATGTGTGTTTTGTATAACATACATTGTAGCAGTGCTTTTGTGGGAAATTCATTGATAACTTGTTTGGTTAAAGTCCAGTCTCGTACTAATAAGCTTAAGAGCTCAGAGAGGCAAAGACGCACAAATCATTTCAAATACAACCAAAAACCCGCAAATGACTCTTTAATCCAGAAGCTGCTGTTGGCCATCAAATGAAGGAAAAATGAGGTGCTAAATGTTTTCTGAGCAGCTTAGCATAATCTTTATTCCCCAGTTACAATGGCATCATATTACAGATCTGCTGCTATTGTTGAGTGATTAACACCACTGCTACTGTAAATCAACTTGCCAGTGGCTTTTTTGAGAGACATGCCTTGGGAACCATCTGCTGTTTGACTGATTTGGGATCAGTAATAGTTAAATGGATTAAGGGTTTGAGAACCCTTTTATTTAGGTTTATCTGAAGTTGTTTTACGGCTTGAATAACTTTTTATTATTTTGCAGGCAAAAATGAACATTCTGCCGTTATTTCTTCCTGCTTACATTGTTTTAAACCAGTGTGACTTAGCCTGCTTTCTTCTGTGGAACTTAAAAAGAGAAACGTCTCAGAATCTGCAAGCTGCTCTGTTTCATACAGTGGAAGTGGTCTGTGCTCCAAAAACAGAACCATAGGGCTCACTCTGTGTCTAACAAAGTCTTAAAGTTGGCATGAAAAGGAAATTAATCCCATTTTGAAAATGCCTATTAATGATGTTACTGTGAACAATTCATCCATTCATGTGTTCAGCATCCTCGTAGCTCAAACAGTAGACAGTGGTGCAAGTAATGCCAAGGTCGATTTCAAGGGAATGCATGCAGTTATAAATTGTATTTACATTTGAATGCAATGTAAGTTGCTTTGAATAAAAGCATCTGCCAAATGCATTAATAAAATTCATAACAATGTTGAATTTTTAGTTTTTCCCATAAAATGACAGACTTTAAGACATAAAATGACCTTCTTACAAACTCAAACTTTTTTTTTCATAATCTGTTGTGTTAGAATGTACATTCATCACACATTGGAAGATATGATCTGCTATGCTGATCTAATAATGTTTCTGTTCTGTTCAGATCAATACCAAAATTTAGATCATTATTTACTTAAAGGTGCTCTATGCGATGTTGCAGGATTTTAGCTCGATTTAATTTGATCTCCAACTGTATGCATAACCCCTCGATCGTCTTGCTGTCTGCCCTCTGAATACACTGGGAAAAAACCTGATCTCGAAAGACAGCACAGAGGCTGCTAGGGTTGGGTTGATAGACATCACACTGCTCCGCCCCGCCGCAGCAGCAACCAGCTCGCCAAAAACAAACTTAATCTATGGCGGCAAATCCATGCCATTAATAAGCGAGTGTACCACTGAAATCATTTCCGCGACAGGAAAACAGATGCACATGGGAAGAAATGGGGCCACGAGCTCATATCAAACCCTTGCACGCTGATGTGTCATCTGCGCGCAATTCAAGCACTCGCGTGCGATCACTCCTGCGCTCAATCCTCTCTCACCTGCTCGTGCGAACACTGTTTTGTCAGTCGTGGGGTGGGGCTTGGTGTTTTAGTTACGTCCATCGCAATATTTCACATTAGACATCGTACGGTGCCAAATTGGTCGACATCGCCCAACACTAGTGGTTGCAACACTGAAACAAACACTATGGGTACAGGATGTTCATCACAACAAAAACAAACTTTGGCCATCCAATCGGCAAGAAGAGGTGGGGATAATGCACACGTTAAACCCCACCTCTTCTTGCCGATTGGTTGGCCGAAGTTTGATTTTGTTGTGATCCTGTACCTATAGTGATTGTTTCGGTACTGCAGCCTCTGTGCTGTCTTTCGAGACCGGGTTTTTCCCAGTGTATTCAGAGGGCAGATAGCAAGACGGTTTGAGATAAAATTAAATCGAGCTAAAATCCTGCAACATCGCATAGAGCACCTTTAATTGCTAACTTTTTAATTTAGCTGGCAAAAGCTGTAGAGTACTAGGTTTTAATAGGAACTAAAGTGTTCTAAGAGTCTAAGATTTTGTGCTCAAATAATGTCAATTCATTTTAATGATATGTTCAAATTAAATTAAAATGAGGCAACAAATTAAAACGAAGTGGCCATGGTTTAATAAAATTAGGCAGCAATATCTATTTTTTCCTCATGTAAAGACTGACATAGTGGAATTTTTAACTGGAGTGTTTTTGTTGTATGGTCTCGGGTGTGGGTATCATTAGACTCTTCACTGGGTAATAAGTAAAATGAAGATTTACTGATAAAATCCTTCTTTGATGAGGAAGATTACCAAGTGAATCCTTTTCTTTGTTAGATTTTAACAATCAGTTCATTTTTTTCCCTGTTCGTTCAATATCAAAACCAGCATTGCGATGTGATGGAAACACTTCTCTATAATGAGTCAATAACAGGTTAACAAAAGACTGAATGACTCTGACAGCTCAGTGGGGAAAGTAACCAAAGTACCATAGAATTAATTCTCTTTTTTCCTCTTAAATCTCTTGTGAACTAGATTATGAAGCTCTTCCCGTTTCCACAAAGGCACGCAAAATAATTTCAGATTTTCCCTTCTTATTGAAATCAGATTTTCTAATTCCTTTCGTTTTCACTTGGCATTAAGAAAAACGTCCAATTGATTTCTCCTCAGACTGATGTTCTCTGCTTTGGCCTGGATCGGCAGTGCTTCAGAGTGTTTAAGCTGCGATTTTGTTTGTTGGCCACTAAACGCTTAAAGACAGTTTTCCAGAGAAAGAGAGTGAAGTAGAAAGCGCGAGGGAGCAAAGCCCTGAGAATTTTTTATTTTGGCCCAGTCCTGCCCCCTGCCTTCACTCTCAGCCACCCCAACCGCCCCTTCCCCCTCCCTCCCTCATTCACACATTCAGGAAACAGGGGACTCTGCCAGAAGCCCTTTCTGTTTCCGGGAATCAGGCCCACAGGGCTGCTGTGTAGTGGGCCGGCTCTGACGTGAAGGCTATTGTTCCCGTGCGCAGCTCCATTGTGCAGGGGAAGGAACAGCAGCAAAAACAAAAAACACCCGCGGAAGGAGCTGAGAGGGAGGGAGGACGAGATGTCTGAGCTATTTATGTAAAGAGGCTCCTTCCCCAAGAGCGGCCCGCTCGCTGATGAGATACGGCGACTCTTGCGTGTTCAGCTGCGGAGTTTATCGCTGTGATCTAGCTCAGGAGTCTGCCATGTTAAAGGCTGACGCACAAATTCAGAAAATACATGTGACTCATGAGAATGGAGGATCTGATGTCTGTGGAAACATCAAACCTTACTGTACACAAGCAGTGTCTTTTCCGCTCTGTGGTCAAGGGCAGAAATCCCTGCTAGAAAAACCGTGTCACACCAGCTTAACATGTTCAGGCTGATTTGTTTATTTTGGACAGGGGAGGGTACAAAAAATACATGCTTTCAAAATCTACTGGTCTTTTTCTTGTTCTTGAGCGAGGCTTGTATAATTAAGGTGATTTCAGGGTTGGATACGTTATGGGTATAAGACCTCCGGACACATTTTTAACTTGACACGCTGTCAGCTCTTGTAGTAGTATGTTCAACAACAAGTGCAAGATGTCATGATGCAACCATTCTGTCTGAATGTGTATGACTGTGGCCCTTTAAAGGATATGAAAAGCAGAAAAAGGCTATTCCAAGAATATTTTACTGTGCAAACCGCCTGGAAGCTAAAGCTGTTAGCATGCTAATTAAAATGTGGTTTAAGGGTTTTCGATCTGAGGACATGGCAAAGGAAAATAAAAGATTTAACTACGTATTTTTAGGGCTGCACAATTAATCGTAATAAAACCAAAATCGCAATGTGGCTTTATCGAATGATTTATGTAAATGCATGTGCTGTTTGTTTCAGAGTGAAGCAGGGCACCCTTTTTTATGCTTAAATACCTAAAAGAGTATAGTAAAAAAAAGTACTGTACTAGTAAAATATAATAATAGCATTAATAATAATAATAAATATTTTGCAGAGGAATATTACAGTGGTAATTATTTTTAGAACTGTTTTAATTATAACAACACCAATAATAACTCCAGTGAAACATTGCAATAAAAGTTTTTTTTTAATTAATAATAATAATGCATTTCCCCAAATTGTGTTGTCTTATGTCGAAATTTTAAGTTATCATATTTACTACATTTTATATTGTTAATTTTTAATTCTGCTTTCTAAATACTGGTTAGAAATCAATAGGTTAATCACAAATGTTTTGTCAATCTCCATACAATTCTGCAAATGTTTATTTACTTTCATAATTCGCTTTGGCTTCAGTTGCAGTGACGATAAGAAAGCTGAGTATTTGTTAATGCAGTGAAGATAAAACTTACAACACAATCAGGTTTAAAAAGTCATTTGAAAGCCCCCTGTTTTGGTCATGGTAGTTGGTCTGCTGGTCAAAAGTGGTGTGTTAGCTCTAACTAACCTGAGCAATATATGATCCACAAGGACAAAACAATATTCACAAGTGGATAGTCCCTTGGTCGACCATCTTGACCAGTTTGGTGCATAAACGTCTTACTATAAACTATGTAAACGAGTTAGTTTATTGAGAGCTGGTTGTTGCTGGTTGTTTTTTTTTTCAGCAGTGTACACCAAAAACAAAAAGTTTTAGCAATTTTTTATCTGTGTTCTTTACGTAGAGGATGAGCTTTTGTTTTGAAAGCAGACTAAATTGTGACAGAGGTAATGTCGGGTCACAGTGGAGTACTTACAGCGGAGTCTGATCCTGGTACAGTACATGAAGCCATTGGCAAGACGCACTGAACAGATTATGGGCGGCACACGGGGCAGGGGAAAGTTTAGGGTGATGGAAAGTCAAATACACAAATTTCTTATGCAACACCACCATCAGCGGTGCAAAGTATCTATAGGCAGTTACAACATAACTGTTGACGTGAAGCTGAGCAAATTAATGGTGAAGCGTGTCATTTTCAGGACTGTAAAAATAATGATGTAATGTTTCTGAGAAAACAAGACAGAAAAATAATAATTCATGGCCCTTGTGGGTTTGTTTGGATATGTTTGGAAACTATCATTAGTGATGCTTGCTGAGCACAGTATGTCAACCACTAGCGATTCCATTGTACTGTTTATGGTGGATTATTATTCACTAGATCATCAATAAATATCTAACATTTCTGGGTTGAATTACCTCCAGAAATGGCTGCATTGTGTACCCTAACCATTTTTAGTTTTTAGTTTTTGCTCAGCTTTTGCTAGGTATTTTTTTAGGTATTTTAATATATAATGTAATTAAATTAGTATTAATTAAAAATTAATTTATTGAAAAATAACATTTCTATTTTATGTATAAATGTTACTGAGATTTGTCTGGTGACATAGTAAGTAGTAATTTCATGTTTAATGTTATTTAAAAATAATATTTGTATGTTTAAATAATGTTTATATCACACAAATACACTACCATTCAAATATTCTTTTTGTTCTGTCATCACAGGAATAAATCACATTTTAAAATATCTTCTCACATATTTACGTTATTTCAAACTGTAATAATATTTCCCGGTATTGCAGTGTTTACTGAATGCAGCCTCAGTGACAAATAAAGTTCTTTCAGCTTTTTGAGTGGTAGTGTACTATGAAAATCTACTGTTAATATACCATTTAGCATTTTTTCCCCAAGCACCTTTTCTAAAAAAAAAAAAACTTCCTTTGTCTTTCAGGTTTCCCAAAAAAGCAATCAGGTGAGTGCAGTGCCTCCTTCCTGTTGCTGTATCCTAGTGAAGCACCCTCATAGTCCCAGAGAGAAGCACGGCAGTCAGACAGACGGCTAATGGTGGTTCTCTGCAGACAGAGATATGGGCAGGTTGAGAGTTGACACAACACTGCTGCTGACCATGTGATGATAAAACGCTCAGATTCACAGCATTAGCTCAGGCTTCACGGACTTGTAGATGTGGACTCTCATCTTCTCTTGCAGTTTTGCTTTGTTTATTTTCTAGTGAGCAGGATCCAAAATGTACACTTACCAAAATGGAATAAAAAAAAATTGCCAAGTTCAGCTGACAGGTTCACAAAAGTCACCAACTTATACATAATCTAGTTATATAAGTCATCATCTGATTGCATTCAAACTAATTTTGTAGGAAAAAGTTTTTTAACACTACTGTTCAAAAGTTGGATGTCTGTAAGATGCTTACCAAGGCTGCCTTTATGTTTTCAAAAATACAGCAAAAACTGTAAATTGTCAAATTATTTCAATTTAAAATAACTTTTGTTCTAAATATATTATTAAAATGTTTTGTCAGAATTCTTTCATGAATAGAAAACTTAGAAAGAATGCAATTTTTTGAAAATTAAAACTTCTGAGCAATTCAGTGTTTCCTGAATAAAAATATTTATTTGAAAATAATTGACTCATCTCAAATGTTCAAATGATAGTGTAGATGTTCTTGCTTTTAAGCTAGCAAAACAGAAGTATGACAAAGAAAACCATAATGTATCTATAAAGGTTGAAGGTCGGCTGTTGGCTCTCGTCTGTCCTGCGGCGAGCGAGGGTCGGGGTTTAGTGTGTTCCACTCGTCGATTCAACATGTTGAATCCGCGTCAGGGAAAGTTAGAGCTCTGACTGGACTACGTGATTTTACAAGCATTCCAGTATGTGAATATTATCATAACAACGTGAGTCACATAAAATGAAGAACGTTATCAACGTTACTGATATTCAAAATAGTAAGCATGCACTGCCTTGTTTACGTTTCATATATCTATCTGTGCTTATCTCATATATCTTTGTTCTGGTTTCTCTGTTTGAATGTTGATTATTTACTTTTGATAACTGCTTATATAGACGGATAAATCATCTCACGCATGCGCAGAACACGCGCGTTTAGTTTGCCGTCAAGACCCCTCGCTGCAGACTGTGGCGCGGTGACGTAGGTACCTGACATATGTGTATGGGTATGTGTTTACCGCGCAAAGTGACGTATGGTATGTCTATAACATGATTCATCCTACCTTATCAGATTTTGCTACCTCCTATGAAAAAATAGGTAGCACAATTTGATTTCAGAAAATGCTACCAGTTTTGTTAATGTCTACACCTCAAACAAACCCAAACCTACCCTTACTGTTAATGCAAATATAGTAATTATGAATGCAGTATTGATGTGCACATGCGCGGTAAACACATACACATACGTCAGGTACCTACGTCACGTATGTATCTGACGTCACCGCGCTACAGTCTGCAGCGAGGAGTACTTGTTGCCGTCGGCTGTAGTCTGTCCAGTGTGTTCGAGCACAGGTTTTTTGTCCGACGTGAGGCAACAACACCGCCGGCTTTCATCGCTTCTAGTTGGTTGGCGTCGGGTTGGTGTGTACCAGCCTTAAAGGACGGTTCATCCAAAAATTGTAATTCTGTCATTAATTCCTCACCCTCATGTGATTCCAATCCTGTAAGACCTTTGTTCATGTGAAATCTGAGAGCTTTCTGATGCTGCATAGCAATGCAACCAGCACGTTTAAGGCCCAGAAAGATAATTGACTTTACCCTCTCTCCTACTTCTTGTTGAAATTCGGACCTGTTCTTATAGAGGACAAAAATAGTCCATGTGACATCAGTGGTTCAACTCATTTTATGGACATGTGCTCAAAGAAAATTAACTGAATTTAGCAATGTTTTCTGTATTTGTGTTTCTGTCAAAGAAAATCAGTTAACATTAAGCTGCATAAAGATTGTAATAGACTGCTGCTTTCTTTGATTTTTGTTAGAGATTATCATCATCTGTACATCATCTGTTTTAATCTTTCATACATGCAAAGATAACCTGAGAATATTTGTTTTCCATTTAAAAGTAGACATTTCTTTCTCTATAGATATATTTTTCATGTCTATAGGCAAATACACATGGAGTTTCATGCTTAGTTTTGCAAAGACAGACAGCAGAAAGTACATGTTTTGCTGTTATTGTGAGTGCACAGAAATAAATGTAGAGGCAAGCAAAAATGACTCCATCTGTCCTGCAGTGAGCTCTACTGTTCAGCTTCCAATGCTACTAACATATTTAAAAAAAAAAGCCATACGCGTTTTGCTTTTGCTTTTAAAATTGCAGCAGTTCGACAACAAGCAGTAGTTTTTCCTCTTTACTTCACTTTCCCTCGCTTTTAAATAGCCTAGTTTAAATCTAGAACCGTGTACATTTTATTTTTACTTTTATGTTAGCAGCAGTTCAACATCAATTGCTTGAACAGCAAAATTCAATGTAGAACATAGAACTTTTATTAACGAAATAAATCAAATACACAGTGCTATATTCTTAATAGAAAATAACGAATGACAAAATTTAAATAGGTACACAAAACGAAAAAGCTGTAAAGAATGAGAAACAAATAATTCAAATAATGTATAACATTTAGCAGAAAAATGAGGAGGCACGGATGGTGTACACTTTGATGTAAAAAAAAATAATGATATTGTTTTGTCTTTTTCACCTCACTCTTGTCCATCAAATAATTTTTTTAAATGTGCAAAATAGCTAAATAATTGCAGTCTTGGGGACAGAAACGATTTGATTTAAAAACAAAAATCACACAGTACGTTGGCTGTCTAAATTCTCTTCCGTCCTTTATAAAGACAAAAATAGATAAAAAATAATAATAATAATTAAACACCATGCTGTCAACGTGCTAACACTTGGAGTGGGAAGTTTAAAATCATCATCTTTATAGTGCCATATTAAAATTTGCTATATGAACAACTACTCGATCATTCTGACCCACCCTTTATAATTGTCAAATTCATTGTCACCAGTAGTTTGCATCGTGTTAGTCAGAAATGTTTTGTCTGCTCTCTCTGGGCCTGTTTTGGGACGGGAGCATGAGTGTGACCTTTTGTAAGTGGATCCACATTTCCTGTCTAGTTTTTGTGTGCTGCTTGATAAGAATAGCATGATGTGGCAGTGATGGTGACCTTTTTTCCTGTTTGTGTGTGTGTGTTCACAGGACAGTAAGTATTCTCAGCAAGGACCATCCACCAGACAAAAAGCCCAAAAGTTACAAGGTGTCAGTCCCCCCATCGCAGGAGTTTGACCCCACAGGTAAGAACTCAATAATGCATAACTGTCTGAGTATTTTGTGGTGCAAAACAAGATGTTTCAGTGTTATTTTGTTTGAAGTAAGTGACCAATTTAATCAGTTTATTTATAGTCAGCTGCGTATATCTGGGTTGTGACAGCTTGGATAGTGTGCAGATACAGTGCACATTGCTCTAAAGACCAGTGAACTGTATGTCTGTAGATTTATTGTAGCTGAGAGATTGAACACAGACCCAGTGTGCTGCTGCTGGACTGCTTCAGTTTGTGTGAAGATAATTACAGCAGGAACATGTCAGCTGTGACATCAGAGGGACCACAGGGACCTCAATCATCATTTAAATGCTGGAGTAGCACCTTGTTTAAAGGCTTAACAATGACTTTGACTTTAACGTCTGGTCACTGTTGAGTTATGTTTTCATGGATCAGACTCAGTGCAACTCTTAAAGGGATAGTTCAACTATAAACAGTAGAACATGCCATTAAACATGGCAGCAATATACACTACTGGTTTCTAATTAGGGGTCAGTAAAAAAAAAAAATCTTAAAAAGTACTATTTTCGGAAAGGATGTAATAAATGGGTAAGAGTAAAAAAAAAAAAAAAAAAAAATCATGTATATATATTTTGTTACAGAAATGTCAAATAAATGTTGTTCTTTTGACCGTTCTGTCCATCAGAGTATCCTGAAAATATAAAGTATGGAAACTATTGTTTATACGATATTTTTGATCTAATAAATGCAGCTTTTGGTGCAGAGATCTCATTAAAAAATATTGCAGTAATCTTACTGATCCCACACTTTTGAAATGTAGCATATGAAAATTAGAATAAAACAACGGGGAAAAGTGAAGAATTTGAAATGTCATGCTTAACATGACACGCATTCAAATTGTTTTTCAATAAAATAAAAATGAATGAGAACTGAGGCTATCAAGCCTAAAAAAGACAAAAAATAAAAAGACAAAAATACGACTAAAAACAAAGTACACGCAACTCGCACAGTACTTTGACTGAACTTTTAATTCACCTAAAACTAGCGCTGTCAAATGATTATTTGTATCTAAATTTAAAGTGCTTGATGTTTTATTATCAGTGTTGGACACTGCTTAATAGTTTTTTTAGGATTCTTTGATCATTAAAATATTTATAAGAAACATTTATTTAAAATAGATAATAATGTTCAGAACGACTGTTACAGTAGTTTACTGTTTCACTACTGTTCAAAACTTTGGGGTCAGTACATTTTTATTCTTTCTTTTTTGAAAGAAATGAATACTTTTATTAACAAAGGATCTATTAAATGAACAAAAAAGTCACAGCATAGATTTACATTTT
>JAUYWG010000038.1:19154975-19170719 GCA_034779775.1 Enteromius afrohamiltoni
TCACAATATTACAGTTTTTTCTGGATTTTTAATCTAATAAATGCAGCCTTGATGAGCAGAAGAAACATCTTTAAAAAACATTACATATCTTACTGTTCTAAAACTTTTGAACGGTAGTGTATATTTGTTTGTTAAATCATTTATATATAAAATAAATTAATACATACACCTAAATACATATAATTCTTTTAAAATAATATTTTTGAATATGTACTGCGTTGTGTGTGTATTTATGTGCATCATAAATATACACAGCACACACACATATGACATAAACTTTCATTTTGGATGCAGTTAATCGTTTTACAGAACAATTAGACAGCTTCACAACAGCTTTCTAATTTTGTTTGCCTATTTAAAACAAAAAAGTGAAATCTAAATGTTTAAGTGCAAATGAGATTTAAAGTTGCACTTTTTTAGATTTTTTTTCTTTTTGTCTTTTTTACTCCTTTGTAAACATATAGCATTTGTAATCCATATATGCTTTTAGCAAGCTGCTTTTTTTTTTTAAAGCAAATAAGCAATTAATTACTGAGCCACCAGTATTTGCAGTATACAGTGCCTCATTTATTAGAAAGCTAAATCAGATAAGCAGGGGAGAAATATAGAAAAGAAAAGGGTTTTATTTTATTTATTGTTTTGATTTTGATTTTTTTCTGTTTGACAGCGAATTGTTCCAGACACTCAAAAGTGAGCATTAAACAAGCAATATAAAAACGGCCTATTGTCACACTGTTAATGTTCACACTCGGTGGAAAAAGCTCCATGGGAAAATATCATTTGTTTTAATTTCTTGTAGGAGTAAAAATGTGATCTTTTATTACACTGAAGTGAATTCATTACACATCTGTGTTTAAAACCTGGATTTGAAGTCGTGACTCATTTCTAATCTTTCTAGGGTTTAACCAGACATGACTAAAGTTATCAAATCAAGCACGCCGGAGCCCATGTTGCCATGCAGTATGGACGTTTAACTCTTTAATTCCCAGCGTTTTGGACTAGATATCTTTTTAGTGGCCTGGTTATACAATTATGTGGGAGGCCCATCTCATCACCAGCTCCGGATGTTGTCACAGGGCTGTAATCCCTCTCTCTCTCTCTTCCTGCCGCAGAGACGCACAGCTGTGCAGCCGTCAGAGAGGGAAATCTCATTTGAGGATGACGGTTTATTTTAGTAAGGGATCTAGCTGAGTCATCAGGAGGATATACAGGGTGTGTCTCAGATGGGTCTGAGTCATCGTTTTATAAATTGAGTCGGGAGGAAAAGGAAGCAATGTCTGTTGGTCTCAAATTTGGTAAAAGTGCGATTTTGTAAACTGGACGATGAAGAGAATGTATAGTTTCATCCTTTTATTATTATCTGTTATCATTTTAATTGTAAAAATCAGTCAGTTAAAGCTCAAATAAATTTGATTTAATTTGGCAGAATTCCACTTTACTTCAATACGGAGTCTGAATATATTGTGTTCTTTTTCTTGATGTTTGTGTGTGTGTGTGCCGCGTGTTTGCTGCTGTCAGAACTGGCTGTTCAAAGTGTAGTAGCCGACGGAAGGCCAGAGTCCTGCGGTAAGGGTCACTGCCGCTGCTCTGGGGGTTTGCTGTGGTTTGTGCGTGTGAGCATTTCTTTTTCTTCTATGCCCACCTTTCGAAATTGGCCTGCACTGATTTCTTAGCATGTCTTGGTGTTGGGCTTTACCTTGGTGGAGCTGGACGTGCTCAAAGACATGTTTAATCACTGGCGATCTCAACCCTTTTACATTGTTGAGGTGGCGTGCTGTGCCTTGTCCTTACACACCTTAACATTTCTCCTGTAGTCTTTTCTCACCGACTCTGTCTGGCTCTTTTCATCTATTCTGTAGTGAGTTCATGCCTTTCAGTTTCTTTTTAATCTTACTTTCCAGCCATCTGTTTGATGTAAGTGAACAGAATGAGTGAGCAGATGCTTGAAACATCAAGATGCTTGAGTCAATTCTTTGTGGTTAATTGAAGTCAAGCGCATCCGTCCCAGGCACTTTGTTAATTACGATTTATTTAAAATAAACAATTAGATTTCGAGCAGTAGTTACACAGTGCATGGGTATACAACTAGGTTTATCTATTGCTGTATAGAATATGTTGTCAGAATAGGTTCCCTTACAAGGGGATCAACATTTTTGGCTAAAAAAAAACGTTTGTGCTTTTGAATTGACTATATTTCATTGAGCCTTTCAAAGAAATACCTGTATTCATCAAAATCAGTATCCGGCTAACAGTCTCAAATTTATATTTAGCATATATTTAGACTGAGTACAATCAGAAAAAGTAAAATCATTGCTTTAATCATTCCAACAGCTTTGAATAATGCATCCACCGAGTTAATTGAGGATGGACGTCACATGCATAAAGCAATATAAATCAGGCAAAAGGCAGGTTGTGTGGTCTGGTTTTATGGAGTATAGTTGTGTATAAATGAAGTCCAGTATAATGGCTACACTTCACCAGAGTGTTTGTGAATGTGTGAGTTTGTGTGTTTTTGTGTTCGCTGCACATATACAGGAAGATGCTCTTTTGTAGTCATCACGCATGAATGGTTTAAGAGCTGCACCATTTAAAGGGAAAGACATTTCAGACTAATCCAGTCTTGTGAGATACTTGTCTGACCTGTTTTTGTTTTTGTACATGTCCACTCTTCACAAAAAAAAACAAGTGTCCGTGTTAAAACTGTTAACAGACACCTGTCTTTTTTTGTATGCATCGGCACATCCTGAATGACAGTATGGTTAAATTAAGACAAATTCAGATTTAAATAAACAAATAAAATCGAAATAAATGAACTTCAACTTCTTAATTTGTATGCTTGGTACACAAGTGGGTTTTTTTTTGTTTATCTCAGCGGCTCAGCACTTTCCATCTGTATTATGATTTATGTTTTTATTTACAAGGACTATAATTTTATGCATTTATAATTTTAGACATACATTTTTAATCAATTCTTTTGATTTCTCGTAATGAATACTTCATTGCTCGTAGTTGATTTATTCTTATGTGATGATGCTGGCACAGAAATGCTTGCTTGATTTTAGGATATGTCTTGATTATGTTTAATAAAAGTGTATGTTTTTCATAGCATTGTACTGATATCTCACTTCAGTCATCTTCGAATCAAAATTGATTCCTTTTGTTTTATCAATATACCTTTAAGGTCCGGTTGTAAAACATGATTTAACACTTTATTCTGAATAAGAAAAGGTGTCTAATCTTTCACCATAAACTTATGACTTTTTTAAAACATCTTTGTCTACTGATGTCATCAAGCCTTTTTATTTTTACATTTTTGCTATATAATGTTAATTTCCTTTCCTCTTGTTGAAAACCAGTTGCCGTCGGTCAATGTCTGTTAGGCTAGTTTTTGAAGTGAGTTCCATACGTTGGCGGGATTTTGCCCAATTCATATCTCTGGTTGGATGTTCAGTTTAGCAGCACAGACAGAGGCTATTCTAATGTTACGTTATCATGTCCAAGAATTCCAGTACGTGGGTATATTAGCCACTTAAATGGAAAAAGTTACCAGCATAACTGATATTCAAAAGGGTGAGCAAGCACTGCTTTATTTATGTTTCATACATTTGCATATATCTCATATTCTTGTTTCGTTTTCTTTTCAATGAAGAACAGGCTATAGAGTTAATTGAGTAGTAGAGTTATTTTTGACACCTCTAAAGTCAGCTTGATGATTTCATGCTTTGATATACTAAAATCTTTTGAGGATTGATTTATTTTTTTTTGGTTTAAAGAAGTCACCAAGGATGTTTATTTTTTTTCAAAAATGCGGTAAAATGCAGTTTAAAGTAACTCTTTTGATATATTTATAAGATGGCAAATCCTTCAAAAAATAGTTTGAGTATGATGATATGCTGCTCAATAAACATCTTTTATTATTAAGAATCGATTTGTTTTATTTGAAATAGTGTGTGTGTTTTGAGTAGCTTTCTTACATTTTCTCACATGGACTTCCTGCGTCAGGTCAGAAGTCACAAGCGTGCCAGAAAAGAAACAGGTTTTTGTTGTTTGTGTCGTTTCTGAAGCTCTTTCATGACTGAATGCATTTGGCATGCTCCAGGCCTTTCAAGAAATCATTTTTGGTGTGTTTATCCACTGTCTCCCGGCCGTTTGATCTGGCTTTACATACACACAACCACTATACCGTATGTGACCAGGAATAACACACTCTTCTCCTTGAGTGCCTCTTAGCGAGTCCTCATCCTCTATCTTGCACCCTCCAAATCCTTCCATTGCTTCATCCCCCTCTCTCCCTCTCTCTGTCTCGCAGGGCTTGTGCAGCGTTGTGTTATCATCCAGAAAGATGAGAATGGCTTTGGGCTGACAGTGAGCGGCGATAACCCTGTGTTTGTACAGCTTGTAAAAGAGGGTAAGAAAGACATGCACATGCAGAAGAGTTTCACGAGTGACTTAAACACACACTTGTCTGCTTTAACTACCAAGGCATGGATAATTATCTGGTTGTGTAGCACCACAACACAGTATAATTACGACACTAACAGTGCTAAATACATAGTTGCTTTTCCCGTAACTACAGTGAGACAGTCAAAATGTGTATTCAAGCTACTTGTGACCATCCTTACTCTGCACTAATGATGTCAGATGGCACCGTAGTATATTTGTTTCATTTCAGCAGACTGCATGATCTTTCTCTTTCTTGTTTTGCATGTAGATGGAGCTGCCATGCGCGCTGGTGTTCAGACAGGTGACCGGATCATAAAGGTGATCAAGGGCTCCACCACGTTAACGGTTCAGATTTATTAATCGGAGAAGTAGATTTTAATATAGATTGTGCAGGTTCAGTTCAAAATGAGCACAATCTGTTATTGGGTCTTGTGTCTTTAAGCCCCGGGGCTGTCATACACTCATCCTCTCCCGCCAGCTCACCTGATGTCTTAAGGATGTCTCTGGTGCTGTGCTCTGCCTCCTGCTGGCTAAATGGAGAATTATAGATCTGCAGGAGTTTCTGGCCCTACCTATTTGTTCAAAAAGCACACATAAATACACACACATACTAAAATATAAAATATATTTCTATTTACTGTTCTCTAAGTGCGCACACACACACACACTGAAATAACTGCTTTATTTACCGTTTTCTACATACATGTGTAAGATTATTAAGAAACATTTTCATGGTTCTTTGATGAATAAATGTATTCAAAATATTAAATAAAAGCAGGTACACAGGTATATTTGTATATATAACACTGAAAACAGTATAATAACATATTTTTTAGCACGTATTTTCTTTGCTGGTACAGAAATAAACAATAACTGTCACATTAACTAATAATGTTTTTAGTGTTAAGCAACTTTTAAATAGGTTTATATAAAAAATTGGGTTAAGTAAAAGCATCACAAACTAAAGACTAATGAAACATTCTGGCTTGAGTATCATCTAAAAATGTAATAAATTGTGTTTTTTTGTTTTTTTTGTTCATGCAGGTCAATGGGACATTAGTTACACATTCAAATCATGTAGAAGTTGTAAAGCTAATAAAATGTAAGTATCTTGTCTTTTTACTCTACAAGTTTTTCATTTAAAATGTTAAAAGTTAAAAGTTAAAAGTTGTTGGTGTGTTTGTTTACAGCGGGCTCCTATGTGGCCCTGACGGTTCTGGGGAGACCGCCGGGCCTGCCCCAGATCCCCCTTTCAGACGGAGAGGGGGAGGAGGGGCCTCTCTTCTCTCTCACCTCCCCTCATTCCCCAGGACCCCTCGGTCCAGACCGCTCGTCTTCCTCCCCCTGCCCCTCGGAGAGCAAACCGACCCCTCTGTCTGTATGGGTAAGAGCCGATAAATAGCCTTGATCTCAATCAGCCCCATGTTATTTGCCTTCACTCTTCAAAGCACTGTACTGTATGCCTTTTACTACAATATCTCATTATGTGTTTTGCTGCCTGTGTCTGAAGCATCACAGCAGCAAAACAGCAACAGCAGTCACATGCTTTCATACAGGCATTTTCATACAGTGGCTCTATTTGAAAGTGATATATAGGTTACTACTAGAATAAGTTCTTCCTTTTATAATGATTAAAATTTTACACCGCCTTTCACTGTTAGTAGTGTTTTTTGTTCGTTTTATTTGGCACAGACACATTAAATTGACCAAAAGTGACAGAAAATACATGTATTGTTAATGTTACAAAAGATTTGTGTTTCTTTTAACTTTCATTGGACCCTTTTTTTTTTTTGGTTAATATTGTGATTTTTACACTACTCTGAAGAAAGGCATTCAGATCTCGTTTGATCACAACTTCTTTAAAAGCATTGAAGAAAATCTTACTGACTGATTTTCTGGCATGGACATTAAAAGTGGACAAAAAAAGACTGACATACTGTACTTGTATCAACCACGTGATGTTGTGACAGCACTCTCTTGAGTTTTTAATCTCACATCCTCTATGACAAGAGACGTGGGAATGATCAGTGCTGCTGTGATTTTTGATAAATTACAGGCCATGACGGAGGAACACAGCAAGAACCCTACACCTAAACTACTGAAGGAAATCCAGGACGCCAAGAAGCACATTCCACAGCACCAGGAGCAGCTCAACAAGCCCTCTGGGGTTGGACAGGTACACACACAAAACCAAGCAACAAGCATTGATTTAGAGGAATTCTCTGTTCTAACATGGGAAACAAATTCTCTAAAAAGCTCTATTTATAGATGTTAATGTTTAAAATACTATTTATTTATTATTTTTTCATTTTGTATAAATCCACAGCTATAATTTAATCAAAACTGGAATTGATGCAAAAGTTTGTTCGTGCTAAATCATTAATTTTTGCTAGTGACACAACATGTGACACAACAGTCAAACTAAGAGAATGAAGTTAGTTTACACTATAAATTAGCTTTTTAACAAATAATTAAATAAAATTGTCAATAAAACATGTGGAACATATAACATCTAGCGTATTTCAAACAGCAAGTCCTGTTTCACTTTCTGTTGTACATTTAGATTAAATCATAAAACATTTTCATTTACTGAAAAAAAAAAAAAGAAAAAAACCCTAAACGTGCTTTATTCCGACTTGTTGGCAAGGCAACAGTTCTCATTTTCATTTAATTTGTGGAAGTACTAAAATAACTAAATCTTAATCAAAGCTATCAAAAAAGACCTAAACTTGAACTGAATGTAAAATGACCTGACATGCATAATTCAGCAATATGACTCATTTTGTTCACACTAGATGAAGTATCTACTAGACACAACATCGGCGGTCTCTCTTAATAAATACATAAATTACAAAAAAGACACCATTTAAATTAGTGATGGAACAAAATTAAAATTATTGTGCTTTTTACTGTTTTGTATAGCTTTTCAAAGAACTAAAATTTTTAAACATTATAACTATACCAACAAACCACAATTTAACTTACAAGTAATAAGTTAGTGTAACGATCAGCTGCAGTAGAGCTCGCGCTCTCGCTTCCTTTTAGGACGGGCTAGGCAGGACTCGGAAACGGAATAGATGCAAGGTAACATTTATTAAACAGAAAACAAAAGGAAACCGCGGAGAGCTCAAAACAGACATGACGAAACTTTAACAACAGACAAAGACAGACTGAACAGGACCCGGATTTATACACAGACTAATTAGACAATGACGAGACACACCTGGACAGACACGGCTGGAGGAGGATACAGGTAACGAGCGGGGCGGGGTTACAAATGAGACACATGGGCAAGGAGACACAATGAAAACAAAACACAAAGACACATGGAACGGCGGACGGCGTGACAGTTAGACAAATAGTATTTTTATTAGATTACATGCAATATATTTTGGGTCGAACAATTTTGTTTCTGTGCATCCCTTATTTTAATTTTATACAAAGAACAATTAGTTACTGATCTGTACCAAGTAAAGCCATTTCAAACATAGGATAACCAGTCAGTCATTGCGTGGTTGTCATGGCTTGTTAAGACAAAGATTCTAATTAATATGAATAAGACGTTGGGCTGGGCTGACCTGTTTTCAAGTGGAGCTGCAGTTAATACACAGAGTTGTAGATCACTGACAAGATACGCAATATCATGTTAAGTACTGCAAATGAATCATACTAAATGTGATATTGCGTAGCTTGTCAGTGATGTACGGTTCTGTGTATTAACTGCCGCTCCATTTGAAAAAAGGTGATGAAAATTAACCGCTAATCACTGAGGAGATGGACGCGAATATCTTGGCCAGCCCTAATAAGTTGGAATAAGAAGGTTTTTGCATGAAAAATGCAGAAGGCAGAAAAATAATAATGCCTGACCTCTGTGGTCTTCAGTAACAGTCATATTTTTTGCAATTCTATTAAGTAAATCACACTCTGGAAATATCATGACGTTTCAGTGCTAATAAATGTCTGTTTGTGTTTGTTGTAGGATGGCTCCTTATCTCCAAGGCAAGGAGAAGGAGAGCAGGAGGATGGAGGGGGAGATTTGCATCGACCCCCGTCATGGCAGGGAGATGCTGGAACGGAGCCGCCATGGACCAACAATACCACAACTCCTGTCAGTAGACCTGCTTCCCATCACGTTTGCTTGAATGTTGATTTAAGGTTCCTTTTTGTAACATTTTCTGTTAATTAATCTGTGCAGGTCACTCCCAGTCCTGTCCCGGAGAGTCCATGCCAAAGAGAGACCCCCTGCCACAGCCCAAAGACCACACCCCGAGACAGCCTCAACTCCTGTCCTTCACCGGACGCAGAAGACACACCTGACCTTGTAAGGGACCTCTTTGACCTCTTGTATTCATTTGTAGTTTCTCAGTGCTGTGCATAATTGGAATCTTTCCATTTAGGATTCTCAGTCAAGTGTGGGGAGCCCTTCCTCTCGTCCCGTAGCACACATCATTGGTGCTGAGGACGAAGACTTTGACACAGAACAAGAACAGGTAGGGCTGACCCTGGCTTGGATGTAGTCTGTACGTTACTGCCTTTAGGTTTTTGTTTTCACAGGCTCCGCTTCAAGCACTAGTGAGCTGCCTAGCTATAACTCATGGCAAAGTTCTTTTTCATTTTTAGCTCAGGGGTAAAACAAAGTTTCAAATACCTGAGCAGCTATATACTGCTTACAAAAATCCCAGCATTGCCTGTGCTGAGAGTAGTGTTTAGATGATTATGTAATATGTACTTTAGACATCACAAAATGACGGTGGTGAGAAAACAGCAGTTAAGAAAGCATCTGTTTATAGTGATCTAGATATACTCTGCATTTTGGCATTCAGTGTTTCCCACAGACTTGCGCTCTAATTGTGGCAGCATACATTAATATATTACTGTTGAAGTAATAGGTTTTGAGGTTTCCCCAGTAACAGCTATACACAACGCAGCGCTTTGCTCACCAGCGCTGATTTTTAGGCATTAGATGCAAGATGAAATAAAAATGTCATCCAAAATTTTATAAAGACAGTCGGATTTGTTCAGAAATACAGTTTTCTGCACGGTTTTCCGATTTTAAAATTTGCAGTTCTCATGTTTATTCAACAAAGACAAAGCATTTTGGAAAATCTATTGGTGGTGGTCAGTGTTGATATTGTTGTGGACCACCACAAATAAATCGGTGTATGGGAAACACTGAGTTAACTTCACAAATATCAGGTTTATTTATATAGTACTTTATAAAATGGATAGCTTTAAAACACCACTGTACAGTATAAAGTGCCCCCTATTATGCCGTTTCAGATATGATCGTTCATGCAGTGTGTCATGCAGCTGTATGTGAACATAAACTATCTGCAAAGTTGTAACACCGACAGTGCACGATAAATGAAGTTATTGTCTATCAAAAAAAAAGAGTGGACTCACATTCGCCTAAAAGAGTCGTCAGCAATTCAAATCTTTTTCTGTTACAGATACACGTCACAAAGTAACACATTTGCATAATGTCCGCCCACATTCTACGTCATGAACAACTTGCCCACCCACAAACAGTACAATTTCCCCGTGGATTACATCATGTCATTCAGTGGGGTTTCGTTTTCCGACACACGCTGTAGCAGTAGACCGACCATAAAGGACAAGCTGTTTAAATCTCCAGAAAGAAACTTTAAATGAACTTTTTTATGAGATTTTATTTGAAATTGTCACACAGTAAAAAACAGTTGTTTTTTTTTTTTCTTAAAGTTTAGGGGGCTTAACCAAGCAACTTTGTATATCAACACAGTAAATCTTTGTGGATAACTGATGCAAAATCTACAAATCAAATGGAAATAATTTGTCCTCGCACAAAATTCCTGATCGTGTATATTTACATTGGAAGGACTAGATTTTGCCCACAAAAATTAATTGAATAAAGCTAAACATAAAAGCAAGTTTAGGTCCAATTTGCTTTTTAAAAAGTGTACATGTATTTCAGGTTGCACATGTGCAGTACAGTGTGCGTGTCTGCAGTAAAATGATGATTAGCTCTTTTATTCTGCCATATGGCATTCTTCCATTCATAGTAATATGGGTATTGTCATTTTTTTGTAAGTGTTTAATCTACTGGAGACACATCACACAAAAAACTTTTCTAATGGGGTTGTGTTGCTGGAGATGACCACAATGCGTTATCGTGGTCTTTCTCATTTGAAATAGTAATCCCTCTGCAGGGACCCCAATTCACAGTCCAGTTTGGCTCTAAACAAGTAATGCCCAGGAGTTCCACTTGCCCCCTTTTTCTGACACCCTGCTTATGATCTCATCTTAGAAGGTAGCTGCCTAGATAGATAAGAAGAAAGCTTATGGAACAGAGCCAAGTGTTTATTCATGGAAAATATCAAAACCTTTTACACATTTACATTCACAATCCCACATTTAAGTTATTAATGTGTTTTAGTAATGCAAGTTAACTCTCTCTGTCCCTAGATGAATGGCCAGTGTAGCTGTTTTCAGAGCATAGACCTCCTGAAATCTCGGCCTGCTCACCTGGCAGCTTTCATTCATCATGTGGTCTCTCAGTTTGACCCTGCGCCGCTGGTGAGATCGATCTCCCCTCTTACCCTCAATCCTGGAGTTTCCAGGCATCTAACAAAATGTTTATAAATTACGCTCTCTTTTCCATTGAATCTCGCTTGCATGCTTATGGTTTGGTCTGAGCCCAGATGAGTCACATCACTTGTTTCCTTCCTCGCCCCGCAGCTGTGCTACCTCTATGCTGAACTTTACAAACAGACCAGCTCCAAAGAGACACGACGAATCCTCATGGATACCTTCTTCATAGAAAAAACAGCTGTGAGGAACTTGAAAGCAGTCTCAGCTTGTTTAGCTTGTCATAGATTATGTGGTTTCTGATTAAGTGTTGAGTTTATTATAATTTGTTTTGAACAGAGCTTGAAAGTAACAGTGCCCGAATCCATTATTGCTGACCTGGGTAGGTTCAAACCTCTAAATACTATGGGAGTTATATTTTTGCTGATTTATTGGTAATATACTGTGCATCTCATTTAATGGTATTTTAGTGTATCTTAGCATGACTTTTATACATGTTTGCATGTGTGTAGAACGGACTGCACACTCAATTAATGCAGAACGGAAGAGGCCGGAGCCCATCTCAGAGGACGTCCACCGACAATATGTGCAGCAGCTGCAGGACACACTACTACCTGACGTACAGAAGAACCTAGAAGACTTCAGGTAAGATGCACTCACACACACACAATCAAATAAAGACACCCACACGCTCTCTTTAGATACAGTGTACCAACATAGGTGTCAGTAAAAAAAAAGCTTTCCTTTCAGTAAGTTTACTCATGTATTATTTCTATGTTCCAGGCACAAGCGCAGTATGGGTCTGACCCTGGCTGAAGCAGAGCTAGCCCGTCTGGATACAGAGAGAATGAGAGACCGTGTGGCACTGGACAAAGAGCGATCCTGTGCAGAGCACATCATCTCTAAGATAGAGGATGTACTGTACGTGCACTTGTCCATACTGACATTTCCTCCTCTTCTTTGTTGTCTCTCTGTGTATGGTAGTTGGTTCGGCTATTTTTAAAAAAATCATAAATAAACATAGGTCGGATGACTTCATGGATTTAATAGACTGATAGACAACGCTTAATTTCTACCCATGACTTTTAATCATGCACTACTCCCCTAACTCAGGGTGTCCCACAGGGCTCTGTTCTCAGTACTCGTCTTTTATATGAATATACACGTATAAGGAATATGTTTTGCAAGTAGTATGTACTCTTTATTTGCAAGAGACCAGTATGCACACTCTTGTTTATGCTTTTAGGAAGCTAACAGGTGACTTGTAAAGGTTTGCAAAGAGGCTTTTTAGAAAGAGAAATGAATGCTAATATAATGCAGGTGTAAGTACTGTACAAAAACTGTCGAATGTAACGAAACCAAAGTTGACCAAATTAGTATTTATCGAATTTGCATTATTATAAAGAGTTATGGTGACATGGTTTGTCACCATAAATGTAAATGGGTAAATAATATTTTCGTTATTCAAGTGAGAAGTAAAACATACTGGAAGTTGTGTCTTTCACACTTCAGTAAATTTAAACTTGTTTCGTTTCAGATTGACGTCACAGGCCACAGAGGAAGATAAGTGGTAAGGGGAATTCTCATGTTCTCTCCCTCTATAAACTGCATATTACATCACCCCATATTAACCCCTGACACACTACTGTCCTGCCTTACAGATTGAAACTAAATGTAAGCTTACACAGAAATTGAGGAATTACTGAAATGGTACAGTTTTCCGTTGCTTTATAAAGTGGTCAAATTAAATCTTTAAGTATGAAAAAGGTCACACATAAACCCCTATAAATCACACTAGCCATGTAGTTTCCATCCCATTTTTCGCTGCAGTCTTGTGAGTGGTGTGTAGTCGCAGCATATGATCGGTCAGGAGCCCATATGGGCGGCAGCAGCAGGGACTGAGGCGTTGTGTGTCCGCCCAGATGGCATGCAAGAGAGTGGAGCCTCTGACAGGAGCTTGTGAGGGCTATTTCTGCTCTGGCACTGACTGTGGTTACGCATTGTACAAGTCATCTGTTTGGCTTGTAAGTGTTTGTGAGAACAGCTTTGTAAGTTCTTCAGCTGGGGTCCTAGCTGTCAGAATAATTTTCTGCTCACTGTAAAGTATTTCAGCATGGACTAAGCTCTTGCTCCACCTGCTGGAAGTGACAAATAGTGATTTCTCAAAATAGTTTGTTTTAAACCACAATAATAACTTAGTTTTAAGTCTAAGGCTGGATTGGAAAAACATCAGCTAATCTTTCGTTTTGGCTGAAACTTCAACACATGGGTATATATACAGATGTAATAATGCAATTTGAATGCATTGCTACTGTTCAAACTTAGGAATGTGATCAAATTCCAAGGATTATTTTTTCTCATACTGTCATTCTCTTTCACAGTAGCACCATGCAGTTTGTAATACTGTCGTATATGAAGCAGCTCGGCGTAAAAGTGAAGGAGTCTCGAGGGCTTGAGCACAGGCCCAAGCTAATGAATCTTTTCCCTAAGATAAAGGTACGAGCTCCCAGCAAACTTCCTGACTCTTGCTCCAAATGACTCCTTGAAACCTAACCATTGTCTCTGTGCTCCCTAAATAGAAAAGTATAAAGCCTGAGAAAGATGGAAGTGAGGAGAAATCAAAGAAAACACGATTTCCTAGTGTCTTTCCTCAGAGACGACCGAGCAAGATTGACACTTCAGCAAGTAAGCTGATGTATTTTATTATCAGTTAAACCAGTGGTTCTCTACCTTTTTTATTCAAAGACCCATTGGCCAACAAAATTATGTAAAGGCCCTCCTGATATTTCTTCTTGTATTTTTTTTCTGTAATTTTTTTTCTTGTTTGTTAACAAAAAAACTATGGGTGTTATAAATTTAGCCACATTTTATTTTATGATTTCAGAGGTTACAAGATTCTGATTCTGTATGTTCTTTATTAAAAACAATTGTTGTTGGGAGGGGGAAAGAAATCTTGATTGTTATGTGTATATGTGTGCATGTTAAATGTATTTATTATTATTATTATTTATTTTTATTTTTTCTAACTGATATGCTTTTAGAAATCTGGCCTTAAAAACCACTGGGTTACAACACAGATTTAATTTTGTAGTTATGCGGACAGTAGCAGAAATGTCAGCTATTCAAAAATAAGCAGTGTTGTGCAAGTTCCTTCCAAATTAATATATTATATTTTACTTGTTACTGCTATTTAAAAGTAATGTCTTACATTACAATATTACTGATTCTAAATCGCATTGCGTTACATGACTCCTGTATTACTTTTGAGTTACTTTTACCAAAATAACTAGAGAGCGTCAGCACAGAGTTCTGCATTCAAATACGAACATACGAAAAAAAAAAAAACATTACTTTTAAAAAATCGAAAACTTAATATTTATTGAACAAAAATGCTCTGAGCGTTTTTCTAAATTACCTTAATAAAAAAATCTAAACAAAATATTATTTTGCCATTACCAAAAATCTGAACTGAGCTGTATGAGCTATTTTGGTAGAAGGACCACTGTCCAGTGCGAGCCGGGCGGAGCTATTAGCCTCGGACCTGTAACACAGAGGCTGAAATAATTCCCACTGTTGGGCTAGTAGCCTCGCGACACTCCTGCCCTAAATACGCCTTCACTTGACCGCGTCACACATACAAGGTTACCCCAGCGAGAGCGAGATCAATTAAATAACTCACTCTACACATACTGTATATATTAGAAGCTGTCCCTATTCATTTACAAACACATGGATAATAACTGACCACGAACAGAAAATACAGCTGACTTGCAGCATTTTCTTATACGTTAATGTGGTGTCTTGCTGATTTTTGAACAATTCAAATTTCGGCCAAGAGTGTGTTGTAATGCAAGCGTTATTGAAAATGTACAGAGTAAAATATTACTGAAACTTGATTAGTAATGCCTTACACTACTGCGTTACAGCAAAAAGTAATTTATTACTGTAATATATTACTTTTGTAACGCGTTACTCCCAACACTGTAAATAAGGTAGTTTACATATAGTCTTAAAGGTACAGTAGTAAAAAAGATCTTCTAAGATTTTTAAATTAATTTAATAATATTTTTAAAACCTAGAGAAATATTGTAAGTAAACTTAAAGGGATAAAAATGTAATTTCTCAGAAAAAAGATTTTTGTTTTAGTTTCTGTTAGGGTAAAATCTTTCTGTGGCATAATTTTGTTCCTTGTGAAGCTCCTTGTGGCTTTATTTTACTTCCCTGTTTGTGACCATTTTAAATGGACAACCACCTACTTGAAATCTCCTTTATTTTGAAGGGAAAAATACCATTCAGAACTCAATGCCAAGTTGTTGTTTTTTTTTCTGTTGGCCATGCCACAAAATATATAAAATAAATTAATAAAAATAGTAAAAATAAGAAGGAAATTGCTTGTTTAATTTAGTTTTTTTTTTTTTGATAGTCTTTTCTTTTATAGTCAATGATTTAGAATAAAAAATTTAGATAACAGTGAAATTTCACAATTCCCATTTCCAGTTTCGATATCACAGCAATAACTAACTAATATAAAGGTTAAACATTAGTGAAGACAAGTAAACAGTCAGTAATAAAATAACATTAGCACAAATAAAATAAAACAAATGAAACAAACAATGCTTTGACTTTTTCCAAATAGGTCTAACACTAGTATGCAGATGAATAAAATATTAAAGTTAAAGGCAATATAAATATAATAAAATATATAGTAATATAGGGTAAATGCATAAAATAATC
>JAUYWG010000038.1:19174526-19191115 GCA_034779775.1 Enteromius afrohamiltoni
TATTTATCAAGCGTGCAGAACAACCACCCAATAAAGCATTACAATAATCTAACCTCGAGGTCATAAACGCATGAATTGACATTTCTACATTTAAGGGTTTGAGAGCATAGGACGCAGTTTAGATATGTTCTTGAGATGGAAAAATGCAGCTTGCTATCAAACAGCACACCTAGGTTCCTAACTGATGAAGAAGAGTTGACAGAGCAGCCATCAGGTTTTATTTAATAGACCTATTTAACTATTTATTTAATAGTTAACATGAACAGTGAGTTATGTTTATTAACGTTACCAAAGGTAAATAAATAAATAAATACTGCATTAATGAATGTTAACTAATAGAAACTTGTTGTAAATCATTACATCACTCTTTATTGTCTTCAAAGTTCAAAGTCCAGCAAAGCCCAGTTTCAAGCTGCCTTTCCTTATGAAGCTTCTTCTATTCAGCACTGATTTTAAGAGCCTTTGATTTTCTGACACATTGTGTCTATCTCTGACTATGGAATAGGTGGACTTCCCTCTTCTGCACTACCCAAACCATGTGACGGTGTCGTCCCAGGAGATGCACAGGACTCGTCCTCTTCAAACACTCACTTTGACTTCAGCCCCTGTACACTGGAGCATCTACAGGAGGAGGAAGCTGAGATAGACAAGTGAGTCAAGTGATCACCATCCAGGCTTATGTTAATAAAAGTACTTTGTCACACTCCACACAATCCAGATGTATCATATCATATATCATGTATGAGAATATAATTCTTTTCAGTCCCTTTTTAATCTTAAAACCACATTTAGTTACTGTTTTATGACATAGTGTGCATCTTTTTGCTCTTCAGACTGCAAAACCTTAAACTGGTTTGAGTCTGAACTACACTACTATTTAAGAGTTTGGACTGGAGTGTGAACATTTAAATTGTTTGAAAGTGGTAATTATTTTTGAATGGTTTTAAATTAATATTTAAAAATCTTGCCGTTTTAAGCTTTTACATTGAAGTTGGATTTAAGACGAGCAGTCTCCGTTTCATAATAAGGCTGTTTTGAGTAAGGGTTGCCTCGTCTGTCTCGGCAGCTACGATAGAGTCCTCACAGCTATTTTTGTTCCTTAAGTCTCTGTAGTGACGATGCCCATACAACATTTGAAACAAAGCTTTGCTCTGTGGTGCTCTGTCTGTCCCAGTAAGATCATTTACAGAGCAGAGTATGAAGCTTGTGCCTCATGACTTGGGGCTCTTCAGAACAGGAAGGGAACACTGACAACATGCATCGTTTGAGATGTTTAGATTCTTACTACTGTTGGGTAATTGAAATGTGATTTACATTACAGGACACAGGACACCGGCACCCCCAGGCCTGACAGGAGGTAAGTGCTCTCTCTTTAGTGATTGACCAGTGTGGGTTTTTCAGTCACTTTTTGGCATACAACATACACGGAATAAAACAGAAGAATTTTCTGTAGTGTTGTCGGTCATACTGTATTCTCAGTCTTATCCTATTACATAACAATACAAAATATAAAGCTGTGCTTTTAATACACATGAAATAAACATAAACATGTAAGACTCTCGTAATGACCCCAGATTGTTGTGCAAGTGTTGTTATATATATATATATATATATATATATACATATACATATACATATACATATAATCTTTAAATAACAATATAATACAAGAGCATACAATACAATGATTTATTTAATACATTTTTAATATAACATTCAAAGTAGTTTTGGCTATTTTTTTTTATTTTTTTATGAAGTGTGGACCATGTGACAGCTCTGATAGAATTTAGTTTGTCTGAATTACTATAACGTGCATTTAGTGTGCTTGCCCTGCAATGCTTTTCATGATGTGGAAAACATGGACAACATTGGACAATATCATATGTCATGTAGAACTATTTTATAAATGTGTGTGTATATCATTTAAAACCAATCGATACCATTTTATATAATGTATCTGTAGCAAGCATTTTGATAAATACAAAAAAACACATACAAAAATGTCGGGCTCAGTGTGCAAAGACCTTAAGAGCTAATTTCTTGACCTTCTTCACCTTGTCGCTTAGTCATTTGCTAATTAAAAACTTGATGGAATAACGACTACTTGTGTAGTAAAATGTACTTCTCAGCATAATAATACAATTCATTAAAACAAGATTGGTTTGTCTTTATAAAGCCGCAAAAATGATGTGTTTTGATGTGTTCTCATGGCATTTGCCGTATTTGTACAGCAGGATGGAGCCACTGGGCTCTGGGGAGGTGCAGAGTGAAGATGATCAGTGTGCTGAGGTCGAACTAGAGCCTCCTAACTGGCAGACGCTGGTGAGCAGAGACGTCCTGTCCACACTTAGCCCTCAGGAAATCAAGAGACAGGAAGTCATCAACGGTGAGTGACAAGTGTGGTTTTATCGTATGAGCAGTGGTTTGGGAAGTGTTTAACTAAAGAAATCACAATTTCTTTTCCTATTTTAATTATTTTATAAGCTTAAATCAAGCCTTACAATATAAGCAATGAACACCAAATTGTCTTTTTGTTCTTCATTAACTATAAGATCATTTATTATTCAGTTCAAACACTGTTTATTAATTTCTTTAACGTTATTAATTCAAATTCAACAGGTACCACAATTAACATTGTTTTGTTTAACTTTCTTTCCAAACTGAAAATGCATTCCCTTATTTTATCCCATGATTAAGTATTATGATTAATCCGAACACAAACTTTAGAAGCAGAGAACAAGTGCAGACCATCCTGTGTAACCACCTCTCTCCTTTTTGTCATTGCTTTCACAGAGTTGTTCTACACCGAGAGAGCACATGTTCGAATGATGAAGGTTTTGGATAATTTGTTTTACCAGCCGCTGATCCGAGAGGCCATCCTCCCTCCTGCAGACATTAAAAACATCTTCAGCAACCTTGAGGAGATCGTTCAGCTGCACAGTAAGTCTAATAACTTCACAAACCCCCAAAAATCATCACATCAAAGGTAAAGATTCCTTCTAAACACTTATTCTCTTGTCACTTCAGTGTCTTTGACGGAACAAATGACTGCGGTTCGGAAAAAAAACGAGACGGCGCTCATTGACTCGATAGGAGATGATCTGCTTTCCTGGGTATGAAACTACAAATATGCTTTAAAGAAAATTCCTTGCTACAAAACCAGATCGTACTACTCTAAGGTAGACAAGCTCAAAGCTAGAAAATGACCAGTTTTAGGCTAGCTAGAAACTCTAAATCCAGTGACCATTAGATTTTCCAGCAGGGAAGTTTTACACGCAATTGTGTCTTTACCCACAGTTCAGTGGAGAAGAGGAGGCGAAGATCAAGAGAGCTGCAGGCACGTACTGCAGTAATCAGCCTTTTGCCCTGGAGCTCATCAAGAGCAAACAGAAGAAAGACCAGCGCTTCAACTCCTTCATACAGGTCAGTGGCCTAATAGAGCAGTGGTTCCTTTCATAATTATAAGTAACTACTTGAGTTTAGTTGTGTGTGTGTGTGTGTGTGCGCGTTTGATGGAACATGTAGAAAATGTAATGGAAGTGTTTCCATTGCAGGAGGCAGAGAGTAACCGACATTGTCGCAGGCTGCAGTTAAAGGACATTATTCCTGTGGAGACACAAAGACTCACAAAGTATCCCCTCCTGCTGGAGAACATCGCCAAATACACAGGTACAGAAGTTTCTTCTTTTTTTCCCAGCACTCAAACTCATATTACACTTGTCACAGCTGATCACAAAAAATAATATTAGGCTTTTTGTTCAGTGTAAAGTTAATATAAGTTAATAAGGTTCATAGGGGTTGGGGGAAATCAATTCTAGTTCGTCGGGTAGGGTGGCAGTGCCGGTTGGGGGTGTACTATTTGCTGGTCTATAATCTGTGAGGGCATGGATGCCTGTCCACATGCGCCGAGGGTCATTGTGTGTGAATCGGTCCTCGTCGCGTAGTTTGTAATTATATTTAGCTAATTGAATTCCCCTCTTCAGGTTGGATCTGGATGAGCTGTAGGTTTTCGCGGTCACCAGATTTGAAAACGCCGTTGCGTGCCTTCAACAGAAGCCAGACTTCCTTGTTCATCCAGGGTTTCTGATTGGGGTACATTCTAATTACTTTGTGGGTGGTTACCTTGTCAACACATCTGTTGATGTGATGTTAAACAGAGTTTGTGTAGATACCTGTGAAGGAGTTCAGTGTAGCCTGAGAGGCTAAAGAATTCCAGTCTGCTGAACTGCTGCTGTAGTGAGGAGTCTGCTTCTTCCTACCAAACTTGAACAGTCCTCATGTTGGGTTTCACATGTTTGATCATGGGGGTGCAGCTGGGAAGCAGGATCAGGGAAAGGTGGTCAGATTGTCCGATGTGGGGGAGGGGTGTTGCTTTGTAAGCGTCAGGGATGCTGGTATAAACATGATCAGGGGTATTGTCTACTCTTGTAGCACAGGAAACATTTTGGTGAAATTTGGGGAGAGTTGTTCTCAAATTGGCATGATTAAAATCACCAGCAATAATAAACAATCCGTCCGGATGTGTTTACTAACTTACTAACAACAAAATGGAGTTTGTTCTTGGCTAGTTTAGGATTAGCATCCAGGGGTACGTGCACTGCAGCGATTATGGCCGTTGTAAATTCATGGGGCAAGTAGAAGGGTCTGCACTTGATGAAGATGTATTCAATATCAGCAGATATATCAAAAATATTTGGACATTATCTAAAAATTACCTTAAGTTAGCACCAGCAAGCTTGTTAGCTAAACAGTTAGCATCAGATAACAATATTCAGACCTCATTTATCCGTTTGGTGCATTTTGTGAACCAATTGAACAGGTTGATTTATTTTATTTTTTCTTTGACACAATGAAACAGTACAAATACACTTATACATAATAACAAAAATAAAATTAACTGAAAAAACAAACAACAACAATGTCAGGGTTAAATAAAACTACATCAAGACACAAAGGATGAATACAGGGATACAGTTTTTCACAGCTTTCAAATTAGTGAAACTCTGGATAGTTTCTACATATTTATTCAAGACCATTTTGAGTAAAGAGAATAGAGGTTTGGAGCCAGTAAACTTTAGTTTATAAATAAAGAATTTAGCTAACAAAAGATCTAAGTTGATTATGTAATATTTCCTTTTTTTTTTTTTTTTTTGAATAGTCAAATAACCAAGGGACCAAGCCAAGTGTTATGAAAATTAGACAGTTTGAGAGGGATCTTTGAAACATTATAATTACAAAGCTAGAGGAAATTCATGCCCCCCTTGTTTTGTTGAATTCATCATTATTAATTTTTTAATATAGTGACTT
This sequence comes from Enteromius afrohamiltoni, assembly GCA_034779775.1. Taxonomy (NCBI): domain Eukaryota; kingdom Metazoa; phylum Chordata; class Actinopteri; order Cypriniformes; family Cyprinidae; genus Enteromius; species Enteromius afrohamiltoni. The sequence continues at coordinate 19,179,834 of JAUYWG010000038.1, forward strand.
TAATTTTTCCAAATAAAATAGTTTAATATGCTATCAACCTTTTTTCATGTTTATCGACCTCCAAGGAAAAAGCAGCGTAGATCAGCCGAGACAATCCTTCGGCTTTAGAAAGCAGATTTTTTTTTTTTTAATGACTTCCATTATTAAAGGGTCAAAATGTATTTTACATCTTGTTATTTGGTCTTTATTAATTACAATTCCTAAATATGTAACTTGATCTTTTATATGAATATTGCATATAGAGGGAGGGAGCATCACACTGTTTGATTGACAATAACTCACATTTCTTCATATTAGACAAAGACCCGAGGCTCTGGAAAAGGAATTAATTAATCTCAAAGCTAAAAGGAATTTGGATGGCATCGTTCGGAAATAAAGTGGTGTTGTCAGCCAGTTGGCTAATAATAATTTATCAGTTGTGATACCTTGCACAAATTACTATTGAAAACATAAGGAGCTAAAAATTGAGACGCTAGTAAGAATAAATAGAGATTTTGGACAGCCTTGTCTTACTCCGCGTGACAAATTAAATCTTAGTGATGTCCCAGATTTTTATTTAATAGTACTACTATTGTTTCTGTATAATGTTCTTATGGCTTTACAAAAATAATATCCAAACCCAAATCTAGCAAGAGCTTGAAGTATGAACTTGTGCTCGAGAGTATCAGAGGCTATGTAGAAGTCTAAGAACAGCACAAAACAGTTTTCAGGAACGAGATCGTTGTAATCTAGGAGATCGAAAACTAATCTTATATTATTTGTAGTGTGACGTTTCTCCATAAAGTCTGTTTGTGTTTCATCAATAACAGTGTTAAGGACATCTTTCATTCTCATTGCTAACACTGAAGCTAAAATTTTGTAATCATTATTTGAAAGGGTGATGGGCCTCCAATTCTCTAGACATTCTCTATCTTTGTTGGGTTTGGGTATCAGGGTGATTACCCCTTGTGTTATAGTTGGTGAGGGGAGCTTTTTTCAAACAGCTCGGCGGTTAGAACATCACTTCCCTGACTCTTGTTATTTTTTAAAATCTTAATTGCCTGTAGAATTTCTGACTCAGATATACAATCATCACAGGCGTTTTTATAAGGAGATAACTTTGTTTTGGTCAGATTTGTCAAAAAGATCGGGCTGAATGATCACAGTATTTGGAAGTATGTAAGTTATTATAGAATTTGGAGCTATTTCCCTAGAATTATCAAGAATTCCATCATTTGTTTGCAGACGATCAATAGAGACATTCGTGGCATTAGATCTTTCTAATCTAATGAGTCTCTTAAAACAGGTTTACAAGGTCAAAAAAACATGTTAGTTTTCTCCAAAAATAGATTTAATTTGACCCCATTTCTAAATTATTCGTAGACGACTCGTGTGAAGCAGTTCAAAGAATCAGTCTGTCTAAACCCCACCTTTCCGTGAGCCCTCACTGCTGTGATTGGTCAGATGGCGCAGTCCTTTATGATTGGTCTATCGCTACAGCGTGTGTCGGAAATGAAACGCCCATTGCCATAACTGAATGACAGCGCAGGGTACAGCGTCGTCTTGACATTATGTAATCTACGGAGAAATTGTACTGTTTGTGGGTGGGCAAGTTGTCCGTGACGTAGAACGTGGCCGGACATTATGCAAATGTGTTACTTAGTGACGTGTATCTGTAACAGAAAAAGATTTGAATTGCTGACTGCTCGATTAGGCGAATGTGAGCATATAATGACCAATGAACTTTTTTTTATAGACAAAAACTTAATTTATCGTGCACTGTCGACGTCACAACTTTGCAGATAGTTTGTTCACACCGCATGGAAGATCATATTTGAAAAGGCATAATAGGGGCACTTTAAGGAGGGAATTATTTAATTTTCACAGTAATGCTTCAGAAGCATTAATTGTAGTATTTTGTGATAAATTAACTGTACTATAAATGGCATTATGGTCAGTCAGTGGACTAGTGCTAATAGTAATAGAAATATTATTATTTCTTAATGCTTTAGAGATCAACCAATAATCGGATTATCTTGACCGGTCTTTATTAAACCAAGTATACTGAATTACCTCTGGATACATTTCTCAAATTTGAAGAAGCTGTTTTCTTTGGAGGGTATCGATCTATCATATTATTCATTACTATATTAAAGAAAACAAAGACAAAGACATAAAATTGAACCAACAATACCTGAAGAACTAGATATAGAACAAGATATCTATTAGAATAAAATCACTAGAATAACACAAAAGCTGCCATATTTTGCCATACAATATATAGAATATATACATACATATATATATACAGTTCAATTACATATTTCAACACGCTCCATAACTTCTAGCAGCTGCGAGTTGGAAAACTGATTTTTTGATGCCACTCTGTCAGCCAGTTTTTTTTTTGGAGGGTGGTTTAGGAGTGTCAGGCAGGGGGATTTTCGATCCAGATGTATTTGATGCTTCATTCCCTTTGAAGGCGGCATCCAAAGATTTCTTTGTGTACAAATGCATGGCGCTGCAAAGAGGTTTATCTTCCTCCATCACGCTTGTTTGAAGAAGTTCGAAAACCAAAAGAAAGATGAAAGAACATGGAAAGATTTTCTTAGTGTAGTTAGCAAATTATAGTTGACCTATATACCCTTTCATATGTGTCGTAGACGAAACACGTACATAGCATCAGCACATCAATGTTACTCAGTCGCCATCTTGGCCCGCTACTCTTTTGATTGAACAGGTTTATTAAAAATAATCATTTTTTTAACGAATCGCTCATCTGTGTCCCGGAGCATATGATATACGAGTAACGATATGTTTTATGAAATGTAGTGTGAAGTAAAACTTAAGATTCTTTGCTTAGGAATGTAGTGAAGTAAAAGTTACTAAAAATAAAACTACTCTAAAACTACATAGAGAGCAGAGCAGAAGTAAGCAAAGTAAAGACATTTTCCTGCTGCTTTAATGAAGCTAGCTACAATTGGTTACAGTGGCTTCAGGTTCCATCGCTACGCATACGTCATCGGAATGAGTGGTCTGACTGGTTGTAGATTCGTCCAGTAGTATACAGAGGCATCTGATGGACGCAGGTTAAGCCCGCCTCTAAGAAAGCAGGTAGTAAGGTAGCTTGGCCAGACTAAGCTCCTATGAGCTTTAAAGTATGTCACCCATAATGTTGTGTGCATTGCAATATTGTGCTATTGCTATTAAACCTTCACACTCTGCTCTTACTGGTGGAATGTGCAATCAATGAAGATTGGGCAGTGTTTGGCCTGTAACATCCAATAAATATATAAAGTTGTGTAACACGTTCAAAGCAAAACAGTGGCGGAGAATTGTGCGCTTAGCAGTTCCACTCAGACGTATTTCAGTTATTGTCTTCGTACTGCTTTACAAAGGCAGAATTTCTGCAATATCTAAACTTAATTATAAAATGTTGTATATAGTCTTTTTAAAAACATTTTGTGCTGCACAAAAGGATTCTGGTTGCTCCAGTAAATTACAGTAGAACCACTGGAGTAACATGGACTATTTCCATGTTTTCACTACCTTTTCTGGGGTTAGGCTGTCAGTGGAGGAACCAAAACCTTTTGGGTTTCATTAAAAATATCTTCAGTTGTGTTCCAACCTCCTAGGATGAAAGACTTGAGGATGTATAACTAATGACATCATTTTTATGTTAGGTGGTGAACTATCCTTTTAGAGACAGGATAAAACATCTGATATTTTAATTAGTTCAGTACTTTCGTGTGATTGTATAAAAACTGTTTTGGTGCACAATTAGAGTGGTTACAGTAAATATGTAATAATAGTGAGAGGCTAAATGACACTGTATTGATATGCAAGTTGGTCTGTAATGTATGAACAATTGTCTTTTGCCTGCAGAGGATCCTGGGGAGAGAAGCAAAGTGAAACAGGCTGGTGAATGCTGTCGAAAGATTCTCACTCACGTCAACCAGGAGGTGAAGGAAGCTGAGAACAAACAGGTGAGTCAATAGTACCTGACCTCAAATCAGTGCTAAACTCAATCATTCTGAGCTGATCCCTGATCCTCTGCTGCCCCCAGAGGTTGGAGGACTACCAGAGACGACTGGATCTGTCCTCACTGAAACAGAGCGAGAACCCCATGATCGCAGAGTTCAAGGTGAGACTTCATATTTGAAACCTGTAACTGACAACCAGTGTTGCCAAGTGATATTCTTTCATGTCTTCGGGTTGAAGCAGCCCCAATAATGTGATATTTAGCCCCTGGAATGTGAATTTTACCCCCCAGAAGACAGGGGACCATCCTCGAAACACGTTTGGGCTAGTTTTGAGTAGTAATTGAGCGGGTCGTGTTGTGGTAACCTGGCTCATTATAAACAAAATTGCTTTTACTCTTCATTTAGAACCTGGACTTGACTAAGAGGAAGATGCTGCATGAGGGACCGCTGTCCTGGAAGGTCAACAAAGATAAAACTATTGGTGGGTGTGGCTTGTCACAGAATTCACTGTAGACCAAACTCAAACTGGAAATGTCTTCTAGAGATGACATCATGGAATCATATGGTGTGTGTGTTTGTGTTCAGAGCTGTACACATTGCTACTGGAGGATATATTGGTGCTACTTCAAAGGCAAGATGAGAAGCTGATCTTAAAATGCCACAGTAAGAATCTGGCGGGCACTGCTGAGACCAAACACATCTTCAGCCCCATCATTAAACTCAGCACTGTGATGGTGCGCTCGGTTGCCACCGGTAAGAAGCGTTGCTTTTAAAAACAGACAAGAAAGAATTTATCAGATAGTACGTTTGTTAAAAGGTATTCAATAGCTTCTTGATGAAAGTAAAACATGCAAAAGAAAGATGAACTAACATCGTTTTCTGAATGTATTACAGACAACAGGTCGTTTTTTGTGATCTCTATGTCCGATAATGGAGCCCAGATCTATGAACTAATGGCTCAAACCGTATCTGAGCAAAAGACGTGAGTGCTGCATTTTTTTGTTTACCCATAGTTCCATTTATATGCCCTTTTAGGGTATATAAAAGATGTTTTAAATGTGTTGATTTTTGTTGAATCACTAGGTGGCAGTGTCTGATCACACAAAGAGCTGATTGCATGAAGACCAAATTACTCAATATCATTCCATTACCTCAGACTGAGTGAGTTTAAGTTTTCTGCATCGTTAATAAGAGAAACTTTTGATAAGCAGTAAGCTGATGTAAAACATGACATATTTTGCAGCGGGGAACGTGAAGCTGTCGAGTTGATAAACTCTGGTGTTCAGAAACTAAACAAAGACTCTGAGCCCATTTCTTTAGTGAGCATTCAGTCTCCAGGTAATTTGTTATTTAACTTATTTATTTATTGTTTGTGAGAGTGACTATAGAATTGATACCATAATAGATGTCTGGCAATAAAGGTGGGTTATTCAAATAGTTATAACATAGTAATAGATACACATCGGGTATCAAAAGCGTCTTTTAAAAAATGTACGTTGCTGTATATTTTCTACAGAAAAAGATGGCACAGAGGTCATGCCAACCCCACCGTCTAGCACCAATCCATTTGAGACCAAATCTGATGAGGAGGATGAAGAAGAAGAAAACTCATTACAGGATCAGGCTGAAGATGATGAAGCGTTCGTGGTGGCCGATATGACTGATCGACTGACATTCCTGAAGCAGCGCTCGAGGCTGGGCATCGCCATCGACGAGGACGAGGCTGAGGCCTTTGAGCTCCAGCCACTCAGAGCTGATGAAGCTCTCAGAACACGTGAGTAGAACCAGGACCATAGTGGCGCTTATGAGCTGAAAAACGGATTTGTGTATATAGTGCTACATGTACTAAAATCCAGCAAAAATACAACTAAAGCCACACTGGATCATCTGTAATGCTTTAAGTCTACTCATCTCTGTGTTTTTCAGTGGCAACACTAAGGCAGCTCCTGATCAACCACATGTCCAGTCAAGAGGACACAGACAAAGTGCAACGGGAAGACGTGTCGAGGACAGGCCCTCAGCTGGGGCCGGAGAAGAGCTCTGCGATCAGGTCTGCTGTTGAGAACGGGAGGGCCGAGAACAGAGGGGAGAATGCACAGGAACTGCCCTCTGGAGACACAGGCTTCTTTGAGACGTCTGAGGATTGTGGTGCGTCATTCTTTTTATTTTTTGGAAGTTATCAGGAAATGCAAAGGACTTGATAATTGCCAGCTGACCTCACGTTGTCATGCTTAATGCAAGACTTTTTACACTACATTTAGAGTTCAATCTCAGCCCGGCCGCATCATGTAACCCTTCCTCTTGTTTGCTGTCAGTCTCTGCAGGCAGTTACATGGTGCTGGAGGTGTACGGAGGCTCAGGCGAGAGCAGCACAGAGGATGACGTGCAGGGTAGCAGCGGGGAGCCAGTGGCCGGGGGAGACTCAGGCATCGATTTGAAGAAGCTCCTCTCTTCCTCCTCTCAGAGCAGTGGAGGACCAAACCTCAACAGACAGATCATGACACACATACGTCTACTACAGGCCAATCTGCAGCATCTGAAGGTGACATGTTTCTCCCTAAAAAATGGCTAAAAGTATTGGAATTCATATAGTGCATCAGTTTTGTTTAATTATATCATGTCAAAACCTAAAGGAATAGTTCATCCAAAACCGATTTAAATGCATGCTATTCATGTAGAAGTTTCTTTATGTTGAATACAAAAGATGATATATTGAAGAATCAAACAGTTGTTGGTCCCCACTGACAAAAATAGTAGGGAAAGAAATACTGTGGAAGTTTGATTGCCAGCATTCTTCAGAATAATAGTTATTTTTTATGGTCAATTTAAGAAATGCACTCATCCAGGTCTGGAACGACATAAAGGAGAGTAGATTTTGGGTGAAATATTTAAATAAAAGGAACCTGAGTGAATATTCACTACAAAAAATTGTCTCTTCTAAGTACTGTAAAAGTTTGTCCAGATAATACTTGTTAAATGCCAGGAAAGCTTCACAACAAAAAACTGAGAATAAAAAAAAATAAAAAAATCCAAACCTGTAGACATTTTTTTGTTGAACACAAGATATTTTTACAAATTTGAGAACCAGACAGTTGTTTGTCCCCATTGACTTTCCAGGGTTGGGTGAGAAATACTACGTGTAATTTTTGAAAAGATTAAAAAGATTTTATGTGAGAAGATCCATACATTTAAATGTGACCAAGTGTCCAACTATATTTAAAACAAAAATCACGTAAATGTACACTAAACAATAATACTCCAATCTGTTCTGCAGGATACAGAAATCAAGTATAACCAGCTACGCCAAAGGCTATCAGAGGAAACAGCTACTGACACAGAAGAAAACAAAGGTAGTGCAGCTTTAGTTCTACTAGGGCTGGGCGATATATATTGAACGATGTATTATGCGCATCTCATCAGTTAAGCTGGTTTTGTGATTAGCGCTAAATCTGTCTTCAAAAGCAACGCCAGCTTATACACAGAGCCGTAGATCACCGAGGAGCTGCGCCATTGAATCACCCACGAAACTAACGCGTAGCTTGTCAGTGATATACAGCTCTGTTCATAAGGTGGCGCTGCATTAAAAAACAGCTGACGGAGATTTAGCGCTAACCAAAGAACCGGCTTTACTGATGAGATGCGTATAATATATCGTTCAATATATATCGCCCAGCCCTAAATTCTACCTGTCAGTTGTTTGGTGTTGTGCTGTCACTAATGGCGCTTTTCCACTGCATAGTACGGAATGGCATGGTTCAGTACAGCTCACTTTTGGGGGGGTTTCCACTGGGAACAGTACATGGTACCTGGTCCTTTTTTTAGTACCACCTCAGCCGAGGTTCTAAGCGAGCCGAACCAAAACGTGTAAACTCTGCTGGTCACTTATTGGCTGGAGAAAATCGTCATTACTGCATCATTGAGACCCGCTTGATTTAAATCAGCACAGCCAGCAACGCAACTTTTTGTTTGAAGAAACGCACCTTTTTGTATCAACCAAAAATGGTTGTTTCATGGACTATTGAAGAAGTACAGACATTCCTCTCGTTGACAGCCAAGGAGCGGATCCAGCGAGAGTTTGATGGGGCGACGCGGAATTAAAAAGTTTTTCAGGAGGTCGCTAAGCACGCAACTATAACGACACATGAATAATCCCACCCACTCTAAAGCGGTACTAAACTGCCGTGGAAAGGCAAACCGAGCCTAACTGAGCTGTGCCGTGCCTTAAGGAGTACCATGCAGTGGTAAAGCCCCATAAGACCTTTCGCTAATAGTTCTCGTTCTCTTTTATCCTTCTCTCAGATAAAAGTTAGTGAAGCAGAGCTGTCTTTGTTTATTGAGACTGGAGGAGACACAGAGACACTGGGCTGCTCCTCCTTAAACATCGCTCATGCATGGATGGAGATAGACAGAATGGACAGATCAGGAGTTTCTGTTCACACCACACTACAGGACGACCCCAATCACTGCCTCCAAATCTCTGTCCATTTGCACACCAGCGTGGTCATGGTACTTTCAGAAAGATTGCCATGTAAGGACAATTCATCACTCCACCATCTGCATTCAGGGGACAGAAGACTCTTCATTCCTTCAGTAAACCTCTAGAGAGTCTGTATTAGCCAATTAAAGTACAGCGCGAGTGGTCACATGATCTTCACCAAGGTAGCTCCACAGATCTTTCACCTCACTAGCATGATAATGATGAGCAGTTATTCACATAAACCGGATGCCTGGCTTCAGTTTGGATACGGCGTGCGGTATATGTGATTTTATAATGTTTGACACCAGCAGTGAGTGGCGTGAAAACAGTACAGCTAGAGCACGTTATTAGATGTGTGAAGAATATAGATGAAATGAGCCGTCTCAAAGAGGAATGAGCAATGAAGGCAAATGATACTAGAAGGTAATGAGTCTGAGGATGGGCTGATGATTGTGGTGGTGTCTCTCCTCATTCCTCCTCTCTTAATAAACCACATGCTATTTAATGAAGCTACTGAAAGCGTTTTCTCTGGCTTGCAGCCAAGGGAAAACCGGACCTTTCTTAATGTCGCCGGGTCGAGCTGATACGATCTTTCGGAATTTCTTGGTTTTGATAATGAAGTTAAATAGAAAGAAGCTTCAATGCAGGAACTTGATGAAGACCCTTAACGGTCCATTTTAAATGTAATGTATTGTACAATTATGACCAACACTGCATCTCTTACAGAGACCCTTTTTTTTTTCTTCTTTAAAGCGTTCAGTCATGTATTATTTTAATAGAAACTACTAAAAAAAAGAAGAAAAATAAAAGACTGCAAGGTATCCTTTAATATTAATGTAATCTGTATTTTTATTATTCTGTCTAGACGTTTGAGGTATTTTATTATATTATTGAACATTAATATGGTCTTGGCTTTCCGTTGAGAACATGAAATAGCTCTAATAGATGAGATTCTATTAAATTTGACTGAACTGATGTATTGTTCAAAATGGAAACAAGATATTGCACATTGTGTCTTCATTTTATCACATTTACCTTTTGAGGAGCGTGGGAAGGACATTTTGTTTTGGATTTATGACCAAAAAAAGAAATTACACATCTGTAGCAAAAATGTATTCAATAAACTGGAAACATGAATAACATCCATCTCTTGTAAAAAAAAAAAAAAAAATCTCAGAAACTGGGGTCAAGTCCTTTAAATATGAATTCTCAATATGAGAAAACTGATATATGCCATCTTTCCAACACGCCTTTCATAACTCTCCATTACTGAGGTCTTTTTGCTTCGTTGTTGCTTTTCCATCACCTTCCCACTTCCTCTTCCTCCTCCCCCTTGTTTTAGCCTCTTCCTCTCTGAACTGATGCCTGAGTGGAGAAAAAAAAAAAGTCAGTAAAAACAAACTTGCACTTAAGTAGTGCTGTCAAATGATTCACATACAAAATAATTTTTGTTTATGGATGTGCACTGTGTATATATTTATGTATTTATACACACACAAGCACACAGTTTATATACATTTACATGTATATATTTTATATTACAGTTCTCCCGCTTAAGTTGAAAGAGGCCTGTTGAAACCTAAATAGCATTCTTTCTCCTCCAAAGACGAGTTTTTACCAAAAAGTTCTGAGTTGAATCCAAAGAACACCAAACCTACTGTGAAGCATGGGGGCGTACACATCATGCTTTGGGGCTGTTTTTCTGTGTAAATTAAATGAATGGGGCCATGTATCGTGAGATTTTGAGGGAAAACCTCCTTCCATCAGCAAGGGCACTGAAGATGAAACGTGGCTGGGTCTTTAAGCATGACAATGATCCCAAACACACCGCCCGGGCAGTCTCCAGATCTCAACCCCATAGAAAATCTTTGAATTGAGTTGAAAGTCTGTGTTGCCCAGCGACAGCCGCAAAAACATTACTGCTGTAGAGGAGATCTGCATGGAGGAATAGGCTAAAATACCAGAAACAGTCTGTGAAAACCTTGTGAAGACTTACAGAAAACATTTGACCTGTCATTGCCAACAAAGGGTTAGTCTCACTTAGACCTTCAGACATTCATAGCAGCTTTCTTTGACCAAGACTCGCCCGACCGACATGTCAAACAACCAGTCACAGTTTGTTTCGTTCAGCGTCACGTTTGGGGCGTGGAAATGTCCCCACAACAACAGAATGGCGTGCAACAAGTCAGTCAGCATAGAAAATCCCGATGAGACACTCGCAGTAAACATCAGTTTGAAGCATCTCTCTCCACTTTTTAACACCCACAAGCAATTCTGGAGAACCAAACACAATACTGAATCGGCCAGCTGCAATGTCAGTGTCTGTTGTTTCAAGTTTGCCTGCAAACGCGGCTGATATCCCCTTCTCAGTTAGGTTCTTCACTTGATCTTCCATAAAAGAAATAGTTTTTAAAATGTGTAAACAATAGTTTTTTTACCGCAATCCCATATCTGCGCTTTGTTTCTCGACGGACCGAAAATAAACTTGCGTCCCCCCGGAAATCCAATAAAATTCATCCAATCATTTGACACCCCTCGACATTCCTGAAGTGTTTCCAGTTAGGTGTACCATATGCATCAGATGTTTAGTCAACGTTCCATGTACGTGACGTCTGAGGCCGAGACTAACAAAGGGTATATAACAAAGTAGTGAGATGAAATTGTGTTATTGACCAAATACTTTTTGTCCACCATAAATCCTACAATTAGATTTTCTGGATTTTGTTTTCTCTCATTTGGTCTCACAGATGAAATTACAGGCATCTCTCATCTTTTTTAATGGGAGAACCTGGACTATTGGTGGCTGACTAAATACGTATAGTATGTGTGTGTGTGTGTGTGTATAT
>JAUYWG010000038.1:19191215-19206876 GCA_034779775.1 Enteromius afrohamiltoni
TATTGTATTACATGTGAACAAAAACATTTTGAATGCAATTAATCATTTGACATGACTAAAACGAAGTAATTACTTTTTTAGATATAAAGTCTACAAAAGCAATTTGTTCTTTCCATTTCTTTAAAGATTAAGGACAAACTGATCAATTCAAAACAAGAATAAGAACTGAATGAATCTACTAATGTGCAGTAGTTAGAGCTCACCTAGACTGCCAGCGCCTGCCACTATTCCACACACGTCCAAAAGATGGCAGCCAGTTGGCGTCAGTATGTGAGCTGTGGTCAAAGTTTGCACCCACACGGTTGGGCGGAAGCTTCTTAAGCTTCTCCTGCTCCTCTGTAATGCAAGGTTTCAGACTCCTTATTCATATCATACTTATATACAGTATATAACCTGCAGGGAAATGTAAACCTGGTTACCTTCTGAAGCCCAAAACACACTGCACAATTTCAACAATCCTGTAAGAATTTGCATGTCACACTGTGAAACTTGGATCTAATAAACTTGGCTACGATGCGTGTATAGAATGTACGACGACCTGTTGACTCGTATGCTATGCCACACTTTAGTACAGAATAAAAAAACCTCATCAGCATGCGCTAGTGGTAATCAAAAAGATCATGGTAAATCACGTTTATGTGAAAAGTAGCCGAAAGAGCAAGGGATAAGAGCTTGAAGTAAACAGTTACATTAGCGCCATGTCGCATTTTTATTGGTTGGTCAGGAAACACACGGTGCAATGATTATGCTGTATCGTAGGCTACCCTTGGTTAAAAGACCACGACAACGGCCGTCTTTGAAACTCTCTCACAGGACCACCGATTAGGAGCAACAATGACACAAATTGAAACGATGGCAATCTTTCGTCTGGGACAAAACAAAAATCATGCAATGTGTTTAGGGCTCAAGACTTTGCATTTATAATAGGATCAAAATAACAGAAGAGATTAAAAAAAGATAAGCAAGATTGTTCTACATTTTACATATAAAATGTTTCTTAAATAGTTAATTCCACTTTTCTCAAAAAAATGTAACATGCTACTGTAAAACGAAAAAGGAAAAAAAAAACCTATGGATTCATTTGTAATATATTAATGTGTATGGTACAGTATTCAATGAGCAGTACCCTCATTTTCCATGTTAACAATAGCTAGTATTAAATATTTGAAGAGTTTAAATAAATCTCTCTTAAATAGAAAAATAAAATGGTTTATCCTCATGTCTTTTCTCATCCGTATGTCTTTCTTCTGAGGAACAAGAAAGAAGATATTTTGGTAAATAAAGAGTTTCTCTTCCCATTGACTTATAGGGAATATAGTTTAGTGAAATTGGACCCGAAACAAAAAATCAAATCAAAAAAATCTTCTGCTGAAGAATGTCAGTCATACAGATCTGGAATGATGTAAGGGTGTGTAAATGATAGATCCCTTTTTTTGTTTTGCACAGATTTCCAATGTAATCTAAAACAAAGAGTGTCAAGTGCATACTGTGTTTGAGGAACTCCTGAAGTGAGGGGCCCATTTCCTGCTGTCCACCGCCTGAGCCTTCATCAGGCTCCTCCAGTAGCCACGGCGGTACAGCTCCTACAATTCAACAACCTGCTCAGTATCTTCTCAAACAAGAAACCCAAAACATTTTAAATCTGTTTTACTCACCAGTGTGAACATTTCCACTGTTGGATGAGTCCTGCAAATAGAGGCAGCAAGCCAAAAATGATGCATGACCTTTTTAAGCCCATCAATAATTGTTGCATCTGTATAGTGGAAGAAAGATTACCTGGTAACCGATGAAAGTTAAGCCAAGTCCTGGTTCATTCCACTGACTGTGTGAGCTGAAATCCTCGTGGCTCGGCCCGGGTTGTGCCTCCATTTCATAAGAGTGACTGTGGGAACTTCTTATCAAACATCAAAACTCGTGCTTAAACTCTGTTAGTTCCAGAATATATGAAGAAAAACTCATTCTGATCATCTCATGGCACTAAAAAAGGCATTTAATCATATATAATATACTGGAATATTACGCAAACTTTGTATTCACTAAATTACTAAAAAATTTATTGAAACAGGAATTATGAAGTGATTAATAATATTAAAAACAAAACAATTAACGTTTACATTTAAGGACGGCATAGTTTTTTTATCTATAAAAAAAAAAAATTACTAAACAACTATAAATGTACTGTTATTTGTGTTATACTCCACAAAGATTAGATTGAATTTCCTTTCATCTAACTCTATCTTTGTATAAACTGACACACATCACATCAAAAATATACAATAACCATAAAACATTTGGGGTTGGTAAGACTTTTTTTTTTTTTTTTTTTTTTTAAACACGTCATGCCTACCAAGGCTACATTTATATATCATAATAGTACAAATAAATAAATAACGATTATGTGATTAATAGAAAGTTCAAAAGAACAGCTTTAAAAAAATAATTTAAAAAAATAAACAAGTGTTGGTGCAACAGTTTAAATTTTGACAAATTTTTACCTGGCTGTAGGTTTACTGCGGTGCTGGTCCGCTTCAGAAGGATGTACAAGTTCTGGATCAGGCTAAGTTTGATTCAGGAAAGTCAACAATAATGCTCCATGTCTTTTTAACATCATTTTACAGTAAATTAATTACTTTAACAGTACAGTTTGAAAAAGTCACAAAAAAACATTTCCAATTTTTTAAATAAAACAAAAAAACAAATACTGAGATATGGATACGCTTGGAGAATCCCAGGAAAACAAACCTCTGATAATGCCTGGAAGACCTCTAGTCTGTGCTGCTCCTGGGATCGGATCACTGCAGCTTGCTGAGGATGAAGAAACAGATATGGTTAAACCGACAAACCATTAACACTTTAAGTAAGCCTAACAGTAAAATGTCTTTACCTGTTTAATAAACACATCCTCTTTTTCCTCAAACTGTTCCAGAGCCTTAGAAACCTCAGACTTGAATCTATATATGTGTATGAAAAAAACTTTATTTCTTTTTAGAACATTTGTAAACAGTATCAGTGTGCCAGTGAACTACAGAAATGCTATAACGAACACAAATATGCAAGTAATAACCTCTCAGTTTCCTCTTCAGTTATGATAAACTTGTCCCGCATTTTGGGATCTGCTTTATTGTCCCACCAGAACTTGTGTGTGTTCGTCCGGTGCTCTGAGCTGCAATGAGAAGCACTCAGTAAATGTATTGCAAGCTCAGCTTGTTATTTTTAAAGGTTGATGAATGATCTTACGTGCTCATGTGCTCCAGCAGTCCTCCATACAGCACACTAATGTTACTGTCAGTCACATGTTTCTTCACCTCCAGAGCGCAGCAGTAACACCAGAACTTCTCATCATGATCAGGACTGTATTTGTCTACCTGAGGGTTTTTAATGGTCCGCTTAGCTTCTTTGACCTATAACAACATGCAGAAATGTTATTGTACATGCACAACAACAAATATGGCACCTAATTGTATATATATATATATATATATATATATATATATATATAGTTTTTTTCATAGCTATCTGTTTATAGCTAGCATAAGGCACCTTAAATGGCTTCATAAAGCCCCTAAAGTTTTATTAGACTTTTAGTTAACCAGGAACATATCTCCTACAGCATTATCCCGGCCAAAATAGACTAGTACTAAGTTACACAAAACCTACACAAACAAAAACATGCGACATTAAACATTCTCGAATTTGACATCACTTGATTAAAAGGGACTTCAAAAATGGATTATTTTGTTGCATGTTTTATTATTTTACGCGTAATAGAATAAAGTACAAACATCGTGTGTGCCCAATTCGTATCTGGAGCCACTGTTGCAGCCTCTTTAGCTAACGTTAGCTATCTTGTTACCACGCTTACCTTCTCCATGAATTTAACAAGAATTAGTTTAAGTTTGCTTTGGTGGCTTTTCCCATAAATGTGTCCTTTTCCAGAAAAATCCGTTTTTCTGCAGATAGAGCAATAAAACGCTCCCATTCCGCTGTTTTTGTGTTGGTTTCTTTAGCGACTGCAAGCGTGAAGTTACCCAAACATAGAGGCGTTATGTGACGTCAAATGTGCTGCAGCGCCCTCTTGTGATTGGGATGATTTTTTTTTCTCTTTCTGCAGTGCGTTATTATTGTTAAACACATAAACAATAAATCAAAGCAGCACAGAGCAGAGAAGGTGAGAGAGAGAAACAATTGGACAGCAAAGGTCAGAACATTTTTCTCAACAGCGAGGAGTGTGACAGGGCTCTCAATCAGATAGTCTTGGACTAAAACGATTTGATACAGAAATAAAAAAGGATTAAGCTGTCTGCATAAAGTAATTTTATCTAAAACACCAGTAGGTCTCCAGAATTTGTCTGGTTTTAACTCACACTGGACCTTTCAGTTTGTCAGTTAAAACATTAGGCTACGTATGCCTAGATCACTGCATGATATATAAATGAAATTTAAAATAAACATTTCCATCAGAATTTGGACAAAGCTTTTTGATAATGCCTATTGCCCTGTATGGAAGTTAAATCCGGGGCCCGCTGAGTAACTACAGCCATAAAGATTGACCCAAACAATCCTTTAGAAGACGACACTTTATTCCTCCTTAGTAGCACATCATATTTATAAACTAAGAGGTACAGTGAACACATTGCACCAAACTGGCACATTAGAACGACTTCTGAAGGATCATTGTAATTATGATTTAAAAAAAAAAATAATAATAATAGTTGACAAAGCTACATTTTACAAGCTACAACTTTAAAACTGTTCAAATAATAAATTGTAATAAATATTTTTAATCATATAAAAGTATTTTGAACTAGTTTGTGTAAATTACAAATTAGACTTTTTTTTGGAGCAACTAAATTAAGCCTTGGTGCGCAGAGACTTCTAAACCTTTGAGATATTTATAATTGACTGATGTATACGTTTAAGACTTTTAGGCATAATTCTTATTTTAGCAGCTTTAAGGAAATAAAGAGCTTGACAAAAGCAAATGAATGCATTAATGTTTATTTTATAAAGGCACAATGTGTCATTGAAGAAATAAGTGACAGACATACACACACAAAAAAAAAAAAAAAAAAAAAAAAAGTTACACAATAGTAATAACACAAAGTGCTAACATTCACAATTTCATAAAGAAAAAAAGCAAAAAAAAAAACAAAGTCAAATCAGAGCAGGTCCACTTGTCCAGCCTGATGATGTCATAAGGGTCAAAGTTGGATCACAGCTCTAACAGTGCTTGAATCATATCTGTAACATGGACAGAATTAAATTAAATTAAATCAGTACAAACTTATTTAGTGGTTTACCGCACCGCTCAAGTCCTGACCTGGATAATTCATGCTCCTCTTCAGCATTCTGAAGGAATCTCCCGTAAGTGTGTTTATTTCATCTCTCAGTCTCTGTCGGCCATCCAGGGTCAGGTGCCACAGACACGACTTCCTCTTGCCATCTCCAGACACCTGCTGTGGGGTCTTTTTAAAACTGTTGCTGAAACACAGATTATGGCGGATTGTGTTTTTCCATCCATCTGGAGCTGTAAGGAAAAAGGGGAAGTGCTCTCTAGAAAGACGGAAAGAAAGCAGAAAAATGAAGAACAAGTCTTTCATAATTTGGGATTTGTGTTCTTAAAATAACCTTAAAAGTCACAAAACGCTCTCATAAAAGTGCTTCATGATGCCAAAGAAAAACTTGTTTTGGACCAAATTAGTTTCATAAAGAACCTTTTAACATCTGAAAAACCTTTCCCTTTCACAAAAGGTCCTTCAGATTCTAAAAAGCTAAGAAAGATGGTTCTTTAAAGAAACCGAATGGTTCTTTGTAGATCCAAAAATTGGCTCTAATGTGGCATCACTGTGAAGAAACTTCATTTTTAAGACTAAAAGGTTCTTTGGGGAACCAAAAACCAAATATTGTTATTGTATGGCATCATTGCAAAATCAGCTTTGTGGAAGCGTTATTTTTTAGAATGAATTTAAGAGTGTACGGTCAGCGTTTGTTCACATCATAAAAGAGACCTGGTGAAGTTATAGATCTGCTGCACGTTAAGACTGCCGTTACGGCTGCTGCTGAGCGCCATCGCGATGAGGATACAGTAGTTAACAGGAGGCCGAGGCCATCCGCCGTTCTTCAGGTTCATACTGTCCTGCAGGGCTCTTTGAAGCCTTCTGTTCTGCGTCAGACCCGGTTTGCGAGAAGATGCTTTGGGTGTCCTTCCCTTCCGCGTACCCTTTACTTTACGACAGACAGGCACATCTACAGAGGAAGCGTCATCTTCGTCTGTGAACTGAAACCGGGTCAACTACATCAGATATCTACAATCTTTCACCCAGTGTATGCGCCTTCTCCTGGCCTTAATTTTCCAAAGTGCGCATGACATAATATTAAGGTGGTAAACAAGCAAAGTACCCAAAGCAGCTTTACTCCTACCTGATACTCGCTGGAGAGGGAGGTTTCGTGTGTTGACTCATTCAGGCAGGTCTCATCAGGCAGTATCGCTGGGCGCAGACTGTGTTCCAGAACAGGTGTGGCAATTCTTGGCAGCGCTGACTGTGCTGTTGGTTTTGGGGGTGTTGGGGCTTTGGGGGAAATGCTAGGGTACTTTATGGGGCAGGCTAAACTGGGATTCACCATCAGCCAGAGATTAGGTTGTACTTCAGGCTCTTTAAATGACAGAGATAACGCAGTTTCAAGTGCACCGTGACCAGACTTGGAGCAGGGAACAAAAAAAGCAACTATACACAAAATTCCTATTGGAATTTCTTTTGAATTCGGAATCCATCAGAATACCCTCAAATAAGAATGATCAGGTCATCAAGAACACTTCTACAGGATCATCTGGCATTCTTGGAGCGTTACTGGATCTATTATGAAGGCTATAGATTGATGGAATATATCACACAACTATTGTTTTTTTTTTTATGTTGCAATGCGGAAGCCAGTAACAAATAAAACAAACAAACTAAAATTTCCCTACAAACCAGCCTGTTTATAATTATGATGATGCCAAGTATAATAACTGACTGACTCAAGTTACAAATGGTTGAATCACTGTTAAAAATAAAAAGGATCCCCTCGAAAAAAAATGTAATTAAATAATCCTTAAGTAGAGTTTGTTTGTGACTAGGAGTATAATATATTTCTTTGAGGAAGAACATTAACGGGAATTTAAACAGAAAACAAGAAAGAAAGAAAGAAAACAATACTAATATTGGGCAGAAAACAATAACGAAGCAAAATATTTTGCAGATAATATTTTCAGAAGTCATTTTGTATTTGGAAATGTATAATAAGGGTTTTAATAGCTAAAAAGAGTAAATATTATATTTGTATTACATTTTTATTCATTATTTGTAAAAAAAAAAATTGCCTTTAACATTGTAAATAAATAACATTTTCGTGGGATCTCCGGCCCTGAAAACAAGTGACAACCTTTGATGAGGAGTGTGTTTGACGTGTTTCGTCATGCTGAAGAACACACCTCTGCTGCTGAGCGGCAGCTGGTAGCTCGTGTGCTCTGCTGCTGCTGGGAATGATCTTCTGGAGATCCTCGCGTAGTGCCACTGTGCCAGATACTGGTCAGTCCGCTTATCATCTGCCAAACCACCACACATCCACACTGAAAACGCCTCTCTCGCGCAAATTTGAGTCAGTTAAGTTACTCACTGAATTCTTTTACCGTGGTAAAACTGATCAGTCGTCGTCGTTAACTTTATTTCCTCGTTCATGTCCCAGTCATGTAAACCGCTGCTTAAATGAAGCTCGAGAAATCGGCTTTTGCATTGAAGCTGTAAATACATGTCGTCGACTATGTCAGAACAGATAGCTAACGACTGTAAACAAATGCCAGTATCTCTTTTATTCAGAGAAATGTCGTGTTGTCAATAAAGACAAACTGTGGCGATATCGTTCATCTAAACAGGTGGCAATCATTAAGTTCCATTATTGGCAATCAAAGGTTTAACAGGTTTTCCTTGGGTTCATTGTCAAGCTAATTGTGAGTATTATTGTGCGAACTGATTTTTTTTATTATTAGCCTATTTAGTTGGTCAGTACCAGATGCAGATACACTACAAAATGCTGTTTAAAAAAAAGTAAAATAGAATTTAATATCTAAAATAAAGGTGGGCTGTCTAAAATTGCAAGGAAAAATCTACAAAATAACAAAAACAATAACACAAAATAAAAACTTTTGTTTGGCTACAACAGAAATTAATTATCTGCATTGAAACAAAATTAAAAACGTGTCCAAACCTGACATTTGCAAATGCAAAAACCTATACTTGTAATTGTGGTAAAGAAACTGCAAATGCTGAAATGCATGTCCACTTTTTGTGACAAAATGCCCCATCTCTTCTGTTTAATGACACTCATTTGTGAAGAATATCTCAGTTCATATAGCAAACACTAAGCTATATAAAATATCAAAATAAACATGCAAACAAAGAATATATAATAATGATTAAGAAAAGATTTTGTTTGATCACACACACACATTCAGCCCTTTTTGTTATAAATCTATATATGTTATATATATATATAATCTATAAGGGTAATGGTATTTATGTGTTAAAAAAAATAAAATCATTCATTCATTAATGTTATACAGGATTTATTTGAAATACAGTACACCATTACAATTTAGTGAAATTCATTTTGAAATAATTGATAAATATATACATTTCTGTAACGTCCTGTTACATTATAAGTACACTGTTATTTGTATAGACAAAGTGAAAAAGAAAGAAATCTCTGAAATGTGTCTGTATTATCTTTGAAATTGTACTATCTTTTTGAAACAGACATCAAGTACATCGTTGAAGTGCATCATGTTCAGCCTAGCCAGAAAAGAAGACGCTAATAATGAGGCCAACGAGGAGGATCACCATAGCCAAAGACAAAATGACGGTGATGACCACCATAGCTCCACTGCGCGCTTTAAGACCACTGTCTATCTGCTGGTAATCACCGGCTATGGGAAGAAAGACGAGCTGTATTAAAATTATATATCATATAAGCCTTCATCATAACAAGATGCGAATCGAAAATGACTGTATATTTTTATGTATATATTGTACTGTTACCACTGGTAGTTTCCTGAGTCAAGTTAGCACTTATTTCATTTGGAGTTTGGTACTGCATACTGAAAGAGAAGCACAATTAATATTTGATTTGCAGAGTGATGGTTACACACTCAGTAGTATACAATAGTATAAAGGTAGTTACTATCGTGTAGTATACTATAGTACAAATCCAAAACTTCACAGAAATCTGCTGACATTATCTGATTTAAATTAAAAGCCTGAGACACACCTGCACACACACACACACACACACACTTACACGTATCTGGTTCCTTGTTTGAGGTTTTGCAGAAGGAACCACTGCTCTCTGGATTCACAAGGTGGAACGAGGAAAGTCTCTGTTTCTACAGGACACATAAGTCATAATGCTTAATTATGAAACAATGTCATGTTAACCACATCGAAGAAGAAAGTGATGCTTACTGTTTTCATTGGAGGGTATTTCCGTGTACAGCAGTGCGACGTTCTGGTTTGCGTAAGCCGTGCAGTTAGGAGGACGCAGCAGAAACGCGTTTGGCAATCTGCCGGACAACACGCCATCGCTAGCATCCAGCAGTCTAATTGATAAATCTAGAAAAGAAAATAATGATAACAATAATTAAAACCTTCCAATAAACTCGCATTACATGCATTTACTATACAGCCAACAAACATTAAGCAAGAAGTAGCCTAGTTTCAGTTATTTGATGTTATTTCAAAATGTTTTACCTGCGAAGTTTAGGGGACACAGGGTCCCCAGAATGAAGAGAACAGCCAGCATATTGTCCTGTACAGTCCTGCTCTGTGTGTAGAACTCAAAGTGCTCTGGATCAAACTGTGCGATGGGAAATAACAGAATAACAGTACAGCTAAAACCGGACGAGCAGGACACAACGACATGGTTGAGCCAATCAGTGGCCCCAGAGAACAGGTTTGTCCAGGTGCAGCCCTTCCCTGCGATACACCTTAGGGAGGCCTTCAATCTGTGTGTATGTTTTAACTGACGCACTAAATCCTTTATTATTTCAAGACAATGCCTAATTAACGTTATATGTTCGATTGTAACGCCTGTTTCCGGAACAAGCAGGATAGTCCAGTGAAAAAATACACTTTCGTCCATTTTATGTCTTTCCAAACCATGTGGAACATAAGACGTTTTCAGGCTTACCATAGAAGTGGTTCATAAAACAATCAGAATGGATTATTAAGAACATACAGGTATCTAGCTGTTGCCATAATTTCTATTTTGTCATTTGTCGTTCCGTTACTTTTGCGTTTGTTGCTATTCATGAAGTCATGTGTCCCTTCACCTCTGATGAACTGTGAGTGTTTATGCTAAGGATCTGATGTTTTGTTTACTAAGGTTTATACATAATGAAGATTTGGCTATTTAAAATGATCGTTTATTAGTGTTCAGTTCTTCAGGACACTCAGGTGGAGTTATTGAATTTTGGAGGCATTACCTTCATTTTATTTTGATAGAAAATTGTGCAAAAAGTCCATTTTTAAACTGCTGAGATACAAAAAGAGAGCTTTTTTTGCCATTATGATATATTTTAGTCTTTATAATTATTAAATTCTACTTCTGTCTTAAAATTAAGACTTTAATAATTATGATTTTAAGACGTAATTGTTCTCGAACGCATTGTGAGCACAATCTCAACAGTTATTAACTAGACACTATACAATATTAAGAAAAAGAAACAAATTTAAGTGCAAATTTTAATAACAGTCAAACAGTGAAATAGAAATATACAACAGTGTTATTCAAATTTAAAAAAAGCAAAGAACAACCAAACAAACAAAACAAACAATATCTAGATCATATTATGAATCATACATAAAAAGCTAATATGAGAAACTCAAGGAACTTCAAATGCTTTGGACAATGTTGCATAAAAACTGTGTGAACTGCACATATTCCACACCAGGCATTTACAATTTCCCTTGCCAAAAATCAAAATCAAAAATGTTCAGAAACACAAAACTAGGTGTATGCCGAAATAAATTGAGAACTGTAAACTGTTGACCAATTCACTAAAAGTTGCCTCAACATTACTACACCTATCAGAGCCAGCCGTTCCAGTCTTGACCTTGAGCAGGGCCAATAACGCTCAAGAACACCAGCATATGAATCTTCATCATAAAAGCATAATTTGACATCATTTAAAACAAGTCTCTAATAAAGCAATATGTAAACAAGATATATAAAAATCCGTGGTTTTGGTTTGGTTATGTGCAGTTTTTCCACATCAACGTAATGGATATACAAAAAAAAGCCAGATTTGAACCTTCATCTCCAACAAAATTGGCACAGAGATTTTACACAGAAAGTGAAATAAGCTTTCATGCACGTTTAAAAGCTCTGCTGAAAATGCTGAACATGTCTGTCATGTTCTCTGTAGCAAGATTGCATATCTAAAAAATGTGCTGTTGCATATTAGTGCTTTATCCCTTCGGTAATTAGCAGTGAAGCTCTATTCACAAGCCCTTTGAACATAAGACCGTGAGAAGCAGAATAGTGGTTCCCTGTGTTCTGCCTCCTTATTTAGTGCTGGTTGTAAACATTACAGAATGAGTATTTCTCTCTCATTTGGTAAGTTTTGAAATGAAGCGGTTGCCTTCAGAGGGGCTCAGTGGTGGTATGACGTCGTGTTCCAGCGATACCAGGATCTAAGAAAGAGTCAAATTCATTATTTGTACATGTTAATGGCTGTCTACTTAGCTCAAGCTAAAGTGCCCTCTATTACAGATTTTTTTACAAATTACTTTTCATGCAGTGTAATACAGCTCTATGAGAATGAAAACACTCTGCAAACTTTTAAATCTGAAAATGCATTGTGTATAAAATCAGTGTCTCTCGAAAGAAAGAGTCGATTCTGAATCACTGAAATAAGTTGTTTTTACAATATCAGGCATTTAGGGTTTGGAAAAAAGAATCATTGAGCGAATCATGTAAAAAATAAATGCATATTATAAGACAATTAAAGTGTTTTTGACCTTGCTTGCATGTCAACCTGTTCATGGACTCCCAAAACCAAAATAAGAACCTTTCATAACTCATAATAGTGGCACTTTAAGATTACTGTATGTGTGAAGTGGTTTTACCCTGGGGTGCTGAACGCCTGGTTGACCCCCTGTGCGGTCAGTGGACTGGGTGTAGTGGACAGAGTGCTGGGGGAGGAGCCTCGGCTTGGGCTGCTGGGGGAGGAGCTTGATGACACTGCAGGAACAACAGTCAACTTTATAACAACTCAGATTTATTTGTGGAGGGCTATACACAACACATATAATTACAAACCAGCTTTACAGGAAGTTATGCGGTTATGTTTGTAATGGCTTAGATTCTCAAACAGAATTCATGAAAATATGATTGGATATTGCAGGTGAAAAGTCTGAAAAAAGATGTTTACAAATCTTTGTTAAGGCACCATCTCAGTACTTACCACCTCCAGCGGCGAGTGGACTGAATGAGCGGGAGGTTGAAGGCTGAAACAGGAAATGAACCAAATGAGTGAGAAATTGGGAAGAGAATATTTTGAAGGAAAACAAACATCGCTTCAACCACAAAAGCATTTCAAAACACACTCACTTTGGAGAGGATGCCAATTTTATAAACCTGCTAAAAGGTTAACTGAAGTTTTATTACAACATATTGTGATTGTTCATCTCACTTCATCAAAAAAATAATTAAGTACATTACACAAAAACATAGAAAGATAGTAATATTGTGAAATAATATTTCAATTCAAATATATATCATATATATATAAATATTTAATTGTAGAATTATGTCTAATTAAATAATTATTTTAAAAAATATATTTTATTCCATAAAATTAATTTTGAGTTCACCTTTGCTGACAATTTCTGAAACAATACGTTTCAAATCTCATTGTTTTATTAAATACTGTATATTTCAACTTGCCTTAAAAACTAGTTTGAAACAAGTAAGATCTGCCTTTGATGATCAACCAGAGATTATCAGTAACAAGACATGATAGTGGTCATTTAAGCTATACAGTGTGTCACATGTGCCTTATGGATCATGTCCCACTGTTTTGGAAATTGTCCGTAATGCTTGCGCAGACTCACCAGACGAGGGTTGTAGTTGTGAGACTTCATGGGTGAAGTGGAGACAGGGCAGAATATCCTCTTCTCTTTCTGCCGCCGGTTGCAGAACCAAACCCGCACCACTTCCTTCTCCATGGATAGCTGCTCTGAGATGAGTGTGATCTCTTCAGAGTTGGGTTTTGGGTTCTGTTTGGGGTAGAAAGTGTGTTTATGTATCACAGGCTGCAGGGGGCATTGCAGGCAAACTTCTGCACTTTTTGTCATCACCAAATGAAAAAGACTTGATACTCCATGTAGAGCAGGTTCAGGTTACCTGTCCTGAGTGAAGTGTTTTAAAATATTAAAATCATTTACTTTAAGTAACAGTTTAAAAATTATTGAAAAAAGAAATATACTAGATTACTATAAATTATATATGAAAAAAATGTTTAATTGTTAAAAATACTTACTGTACTAATCAAATGCTCTCTAGAATGTGAATGTCTTTTTCCCTACTTAATTTGACTAGCAATACAACAAGTAAATAATAAATAACAGGTACTAAATAACCTTAAACTTTTTTTATTTATTTAAATTTTGGAGGAAAAATTATTTTTGTTTAGTTTAAATGCATGTATTAAAATTAAATAAGTAACTAATAAGCAAAAGCAAGTAACTAAAACTAGAAGAAAAAATTATTATATAAAAAATTATTATTATTAATTAATTTCATGAATCATATTTTTATTGTATTATCATATTTGATTGATAGTAATTGGATTGCAGGATAAAAAAAAAAAAAAAACATTTTTATGTTATTTCAGATGAACTCTACACACACACACAAATGTTGGTGTTTGTGATTTATGGGGATGGTTTTTATACTGGACAAAAACCATATGTGCTATTGCCCCCCCAAACCTACCCACCATATGACACTGTGTGCATTTTTAGATTTTCAAGCCTTTTTTAAGCCATTTGAATTACCCTAACACTGAAAATGTCCTCACCTAAATCACCTTCATATTGTAATGCTCATGTCATTATGCAAACTTGTGTCCTCATAAACATGCACACACGTTCACACACAATTGCAAAAAGCAGAAAATATAATTATAAAAGCTAATTTAAATAATAATAATAAAATTCCTAGTATGTCAGTGATAAAACAACACATACTCACATCTAAAAAGCGTTTCTCTAGTGTGAGTTTGATGTTAGTTTCAATGCTTGTTCTCTTTTTCCTCTTCCTTCCATAGCCCTCCATAAGGGGAGGCAGGGTGGTGGGGTTGGTCATGGTGTCAGATGGTGAGTTCTCTGAGAGGGAAGAGAAGGTATTTCTAGTGCAGTTCACAAAACAAAGCCTGCTGATGACCATTAGTCAGTTCTGTCCACGAGAGGGCGGCAGCACATACCTGCGTCGCTCAGCCACTTCTCCAGCAAGGGCTTGAGCTTGCACATGTTTTTGAAGCTAAGATTGAGAGCCTCGAAGCGTGAGATGGTAGTCTGACTGAAGTCATTTCCATACAGCTTTCCCATGGCCAGACCCACATCACCCTGCAGCCACAACACACACGAGTTTGAGAACTGGATTAGGTCCACAGCAAGGGTTGGGAAACATTGAGAAGCACAATTACCGGCTACTTTTCAGTTTAAATATGCGTTTTGAAGACTCTCGGACATTTTGAAATCGCAAGAAAAAATATATAACAAAAGCGACATTTATTATACTTTGCACACACAGAGGCCTGGGTATAGAGTTATATACTTTTTAGGAACCGACCGAATTGCCTCAATATAACCGAGTCATGTGATTGAAAAACGTCTTGTCGTTCGGAACCCAATTTCGATCCTAAAGAGGTTAATCTCTTCGACGTCAGTGAGCCACTAAGACTGCAGCACTAGCCAGTGTGTTAACTAAACCAGAAGTGTGTAAAATAGCAATAACATCTTCAGAATTGCTCCGAGGGTTACTGCAAGAGCATTTAACCGTTTCATTTGAGTAAATCTATCATCTTATCACGTTCACACACAATTGTAAAGGTATTCATGGCAAGCCGTCAAAATAAAAGTTCGGGTTGGATATGGCAGCAGAAATATATTACTATTGTTAAGTAGAATGCACATAATAGGCTACTACAAAAAATTATTAAAGCAGTATTCAGTGTTTTAAACTGTAATATAAAATATTCTTTATTTTCCAACAAGAAAATGAAATCTGAAAAGACAAATGTTGTATGCCTTAAAAAAATTGAAATACACAAAATTTTCAGAGGGCAAAAAATTATAAGGCTATTGTAAGAATAAATAATAATGCATTAGGTGGCATAACATATGTGTAAACTGAAAACTATTTAAACTTAAAAAATTGCGCTGATTCATTGTGTTGAATATTTTTTTTTCCGTGCAGTGGCTCGGGGGCTGAATTTCAACAAGCTGAAAAAAATGTTTTTGAGATAATGTAATTTTGTTCAGACTGATGTGATAAAATTGGTATTGAAAAAGGTATCGTTCAGGAAACCGGTAGCGAACTCAAGGTATCTGTATCTAAATTT
>JAUYWG010000038.1:19206976-19219189 GCA_034779775.1 Enteromius afrohamiltoni
ATCAGAACTCCGGTGACTGTGATCTCTGAGTGACGGTGGGGGTGGAGCCTGGTGTAGAACCTGGTGTGGATGTTACACAAACACAGAAACGTGCTGCAAATAGCATGGACAACAACGGAAATGTTTTAGTGGGACCTCAAAAAGTGATGAACCCATCTGGAACCTGATTATTTGTTCAGTGGCTTTTGGTCAGAGCAGAGATGTTGTCGCTGAACTAAAAGGTTTTAACAACCTGATCATACAATTAATTGGTCTTTTGGCTATTGTTAGACTAATCTGACGAGTCACACACTTAAATGTGAATGTAATTTTAATGCTATGTTAGATGGGTTTGTCACTTTTTGAGGTCCCCCTGAAACATTTCCATTGTGGTCCATGTTTTTTAAATATTTTATGTGAACTTTTATTTGACTATACTATTTATTTATTATACATGAATTACCAATTTATATATTCAAATAAACTGTGTTTTTCGCAAAACAGTGTCCATAACAACAGGCTGACAATATTGAATTGAATTGAATCATGAAAACAGTATGTGAGAATGTGTTTCACTTCCTTAAAGCCCTAATCCTGTAAACAACGGCTGTGTAAAAACTGTCACACACAGATGAGAAGACAGAGAGCAACAGACATGTCTCTTGCACCTGCAGCCCTCGAAAACACCTGTCCCTTTAAACAGGTGTCTCAGACACATTGCCTTAACAAATGCTTTTCTTGAAACATGCTTCATTGTTTTTCCCTCCTGGGGATTAATTTCTTTTTAAATAAATAGCAATTAATATTTTACAACTTTTTCAAAGCAGAAAGATGTGAATTTTTACATTCCCCTTAAAAAATGTTACATAAACACAACACCAAATTTTGACATGCTCATGATGAACGTATATTTTATTGCTTTCTTACTTTTTATTCACTTGTTAGGTTTTCTGTTGAAACAGTGCTTCACTGAGTTTTCCTGAGTTATTACTAAATACATTTTATTTATAGTTTTGGTGAAATCAGTTCCTGCTAAACTCACTCAGTGCCAGAGATAAAAACAATACATACCCAAGTATAAATCAATATGCTGTCATATAATGCCAATTTTCATATCAAGCATTTCCAAGTTATAGATCTTTACGGCTCATTTCTGAAAGGTGTTCATTTCAGTCTAGTCTCTAAACTCTGCAGTGCATTGGACCTTCGGGGTAAGAATTGAGAAACCCTGGTCCAGTCTGTGACAATAAAACAATATTTCAGGGCCAAGCACTTCATTTCAAGAGTGCAAACATATCTGTGAAGAATAATTAGACCAGCAAAATCAACAGAATCAGTCATCTTGGCCCCCTCTTTACTACTGATGACTGCCTTTTCTGGACATTCCTGATGTCTCAATGCACAGAAGGGGGTCCAACACTCTCCTTCAGAAATAGGGTGCTTGGAGAGCCCAAACAGTTCAAAACCTCAGTTTTCAGGAAACTGGGAGCTGGTTTAGCCTGAGATCCCTAAATGAAGAAAAGAGAAGAGTGTCAAAAGTCATTCTACTAAACACCTAAAACTACCCTAACAGTCAACTCTGAGATCAGACATATCGTTGCAAATTAATGAGAATTAGTGGACATCTAGTTACAAAGTTACTTATAGTTAGTAGAATGTCTAAAGTCGACTATCAAAATAAAGTGTAACCAAAGTCCTACAGCTTTGGAAGAACATGATGCTACATGATGACAGAATTTTTCATTTCGGGTGAACTACCCCTTTAACTCCGATCTGAAAGATCAGAAGTATGAATGACAAGCTTCTAGATGTTTCAATGAACGTTCAAATGTTTTGAAAGTTCTTCCTTCATACCATAAAAGAAGCAAGTCGCCTATTTCTTCTTTCCACCTAAAGACATACTCTCTGTTTTCTTCTTCTGTGCCTGAAAAGAGAACAAACCACAATGCAAAAGTACATTACTTAAAGTAAATGGTTCCATGAAGAAATCTCTTTAGAGTTATTGTCCTTCACACTAAGAGAAGAATGGTTCTTTTGGGAACCCTAAATGGTTCTTCTAAGGAATCGCTTTTGGATATTGCCCATTCAGACCACTACCTCCTCTACAGGCTCAGTTTGTTACCTCTGACATGGCATCATCTATCTGCTTCAGCTCTTCATAGTGATCACGGGAGTCCCTCAAAGGCTGAACCATGATCTCCTCAATCTGTGGAAAGAGCTGAACACAGACACAGTATCTCTTGTTACGTAACTTCAGTTCAAAGTTTAGTTCATAGGTCAGTCTGTAAGCCGGGTGTACAAACCTTCATGACGGTCTCAAACATTGGGATGAGGACAAATTTGATGAAACCAATTTGTGCTGTTGGTTTGGTGACTTTATCACGGTCCATAAATGGAGCCACAGGAAGACCTTCTGACTTTTCCCGGTCACTCTGTAAAACAAACCAAAACGCAAGCTGCAACATAGAATGGAGTCCAAAGCAACGTTCAAATCAAAATCTTCAATTTCTATAGGAAATATTCAGAAAGTTGTCTGTTACATAAAAAAAATAAAGATTTAAGGTGTCCATGCTGATTAAAAGAAAAGCAAAAAGACATACTGACCCCAAACTTTTGAACAGTAATGTAAGCATATTGTGAAATAATAGAAGCATAATAATAAGCTTTTTACCATATTCATTTTCAAAGCACTTGTAAGCAGATGCTGCTTGTTTTGAGGTACCTGTATGAAGTACTCCTCCAAGAGACAGTCCACCCACGGCTCTGCCACCTCCGTGGGTCTGACCTCATTGGAGATGTCACAACACTTGATCAACACCATCTTTAGCTGTAAAGACGCAGAACTGCTTATAAGAGAGAAAGCCAACAACTTCTGAGCATGCCAATGAAAGTCATAGCAGGAAACACGTACACATTTAACATGCTCCTCATTGGTGAAGTCAAAGTTGTCCACTTTCTGTTTGAAGGAGTCCAGTATCTCTCCATGCCTGGCCATATCTGTCGCCAAGATAAGAGTAATGATCGCCTGCAACAGATGCAAAAAATACATTTACGATTGTTTAGGATGGCCAGCAGATTTTTAACTAGCCTATAGTCAACGCAAAATATATACATTTTGATATACACCATTTATGTAAGTGAGTATAACGAAATAAAAATTCTTCATACAGTAAAATTGATCAAAGTTTGGGACAAAACTTATTCAGACACTTCAACATGTTTTGCTAATTGCTAATGCAAGCTTTTTACACCACAGTCAACAAATTACTTCGCAATATCAATGTTTTCACTGTATTGTGTATCAAATAAGACTCCCTGGGTGTGCATAAGAGACTTCTTTTAAAAACCAACAGCAAACTTTTGAACAGTAGCATAACTGGTTTCATAAAGCTATGAAAGAGCACCATCTGAGCACTACAGTGATCCTATGTGTAGAAACTATGTGAAGTGTACGTATGGTGCATTGGAAGTACCTGTCGTATCTGCTTAAAGGAGTCCGGCTCCACGTTGGCGAATATATTGCACTCAGGCATAGAGATGATCTGGAAGGCCACAGCACAGTGATGGTTCTCCAGTGGAGAGATGTCATTATAGCGCACGGCCAGCTCGGTGCGAGCATTAATCTGATACCTGGTTACAGAGGGCAAACCTTTGAGTAGTTCCTACTGTATACATTTTAAATACACAGTCAGTATTGTTCACTGAGAGGCTTGACATGTCAGTGACATACGTGTTGTTGTATCCCGGGTGGTCCAAGTCATGGCAGACGGCTGCGGTCATCAAAATACACATGTCTGTCATAGTCAGCCTCTCCTAGGGAACAAAAGCAAGTGACATGTTGAACTGACAAATGCACACAAGAACACTCTTTAAAGGACATGACCTCACCTGAAGGTTACACAGATGGATCATTCCATACATCATCTGGCTCACACAAAAGCAGTGGCGGAAGTTGTGGAAAGGGTTGTCGCGGTAGTTCTCTTGAATTGCAAGCTAGAGACACACAGCAGGTGAGTCTTAAAGTCTAGAGCTCTTGTTAAATCAGAACTCTGATATAGGCAGGAAAGCACATCTTACCAGCCATCTTTTCAGAGTTATGGGGTTAATGTTGAACTCCTTAACCAGTCCAAGGTCATGATACATATACTCCAGACAGCTAAGCATCTGTAGACAAACACAACTGCTGATAAGCACAGAAATCCTTTTATTAGTATTTTAGCTGTAGTGCATTATGCAATTTTTAAAGTTAATATAGTTTAAATGTACTAAATTTCAGTATTTCAAAAGTTTAATTGCAAATATACTTAAAGGGGTAGCATTAAAGAAAATGTTATGTTTATCTGCTTACCCCCAGGGCATCCAAGATGTACTGTAGGTGACTTTGTTTCTTCAGTAGAACACAAACTAAAAAGAATCCTAGTCTGTCAGTCATATAATGGAAATAAATGGCAACTAAATGTTCCTAAGCTCTGAGAGTCAAGAAAAAAACATACACAGAAGAAACCAAATTCATGACAAAACATTAAGACACAGAACGATAATTTTTTACGTCTTATGCACCACTATCTCAGACTGTCCTGAGCTCATTCACAACATCCGGTGAGTGACTTGTCAACTCTGGCACATAGATAAATACACATAGATCCTTACTTATTGCAGCACATAGAAACAGTCACTTATAAGGAATTTATGTGCCGATTTCTGTGTGCCAGAGCACGTTGATGGGTCACGCTCCAGATGTTTTGAATGAGCTCAGGATAGTTGGACATTGTGGTGTACAAGGGGTACAACTTATATAAATACTGTTAGTTTTTTTTTACAGACAGATAATTTAGTGTCTTAACAACTGAATGTATCATTGCGAGCCGTAGGGTTTCATTTCGTCCGTATGTTTTTTTCTTTTTTGGACTCTCAAAGCTTTGGTTGCCATTGACTTCCATTATATGACTGACAGAATGCAAAAGTTTGAGTTCTTTACTCTTTACTCTTACTGAAGAAACAAAGTCACTTACATCTTGAATACACTGGGGGTAAGCAGATAAACATTACATTTTCATTTTTTGGTGAACTATCCCTTCAAATACATGATAGAGTAAATAAACAAAATAGGATAGAAATGACAACTCATGATAGAAGTGATAGAATTACATCAAAGTGTATTTTTTGTTTACTAGAAATGTTGGCAGTACACTTTAACCATATTTCAAAGACAATAGAAATAAATATGCAATTATAAAGTGAACTTACGTTCTACTTGAGTGGTTCAAAAAAGTTTAGTTCTCATTTAACTCATTTAGTATATATTTAACATAAAATTGTTCGCAATTAACATTCTTTTCTTTGTTTTTTAATCTGTTTGAATAAAAACAGATACTTGAGTGAAACATAACTGTAATTCCCTATAGAAGGAAATAAAAACATGCATGTCTCAAGATATCTTGAACACAAAACGATGACATACCTCATTATGTTCCCAATGCCATACATCAAAGGTAGGCTTTTTCAGAGCCTCTATGGTTTCCTGAGAAAGTGTGTACTGCACAAACACAAAACAAAGCATTCCATGGGATTCACAGCAGCACTGCAATGATTTTATTTGGTTGCAATATGTAAGTCAAGAAACAAAATCCTTTATTTTACCTTTGGGTAGCTTGGAACATCTCGTCTGGGAGACAGTTTCTTCCCGTCATCAGTAAAATTGTATTTGCAATTGCAGTTCACTCTGGTTGCAAGAGACGAGCTAATTAACATGTATGTCCTAATGGAATTACTGTGCAAAAATAAAAATAAAGAAAATGAAATAAAATCGCTGTTCTTACCTCACTCCTCCTCTAGAGGTCATTTCATCCCTTAATTTCTTCAGATCATTTTTACACTTCTCAATTTCCACCACTTTAAGTCCTTCCACTGTAATGAAACAAAGACTATTAGCTCACAGCATCAGGGGTGAATTGTGACATGCACAAGCCCTCAGAGTATCACTCACGCTCCACTCTCTTCTCCAGCATGGCCAGTCTGTTGGTCACTTCAGTCTTCAGCTCATTGATCCTGAACGCCCTGAAACAAATATAAAATTCACTACCATGCACACCTAAGCCTGAATTATAACGGTTACTTTACAACAAAAGCACATAACTTACCTGCTGAACTGATCTGCCACTTGTGACAGGACGTTCTGGAACATGTCTTCTTTTTCTTTTGTGGGAAAAGGGGTATGTTATTGTCGGCTACCTTAAAGCCATCTAAAGCTATAGATGTAATCACCATTGCCTTTGGCTAATTATGTACAATTTAATAAATATAATTTTTTTCCCCCATACCTCCTCCTTGGTTTGTGGAATGAAGCATAACCTTATATAAGTTGCTTGAAACAAACAAAGAAAGAAAGATTCATTAAATTAAAATTATAGAATAATAATAATATTATTATTATTACTATGCTGAACTTACTTTGGTGTGTTTGCAGGCATGGTGGGGTCAATCGATATCATTGCTCCTTCTGAGTCAATCAGAAGTATAGCCGTGTTTCTGGAGAGAAACATTCAAGACACTTTTGAGATGATAATCTGCTTTAAACACTTTAGATATGAGAAGATACTGACCTGGCAATGTTGGATGATGAACAAAGAAGTTCCTTAATATCACATGGGCTACAGTGTCGACTGAAAATCACCTAAAACATGAGTGATCGTGAGAAACTTTCTTAAAGAGGTGATGAAGATGTAGAAGTATGAACAAAAATCAAAGTGCATTATTTACAAATAATTTTCTTAAAGAAATATTTAGCTGACTATCTTTTAAGACTAGTCTTAATCTTTTATGCAACCGGCCCTTGTAATTTGGCCTTGGCAAGTGTCACAGGTATAGTTTGTGACAAATGCACCTGTCAGCCGCAGTGATCCTCAATATATTTCTACCACAAGTATTATCCTAAAAAGTACAGAATAGCAAAAATACAAGTAGCTACACTACTGGCCAAATGCTTTCTAATTACAGTATTAATAGAATACAATGCTAATTAATAAAATACAAATTCATCAGTGATGGATTATTTTGTGACAACAAAGATAATTAAAAGACAAATGAATCATGTGGTTAGACATCTTTGTGAACTTTGTGAACTAGAGGTAAGTAACCTTACTGTAAAAATTATTTCAAAAAGTAATTTTAGAGGAGCTCTAGCATCATTTAATTACAAACCCCATCAGTCCATGCTTTTTGGGTGTAAATATATATGTTTGGACAAAACCTGACATATCTAATAATTAACAAGTGCACTTTTACAATTGTAATTAGAGTCATTTTGATGAAACATACAGCTTTATATTTCAAATCTTGGGACTCACCCTTTGCACCTTCCCATCCACATCCAGATAAATAGTTTTAGGGGCATAAGATGATGAACTTGACCCCATGATGAACTCTGATGATACTATATTGTTGATGCTTTAGCAACAGATAGCCAACCTACAGCTACCTCCTCAAGACAAGCAAATAAAACTTTAAAACAAACAAACTAAAAGAGTAACTTTCAACTGCTGATTTAGTAGAAAATAAAGTTGGTCTGTGACACCAAATCAAGTGTTTGTAGAATGATAACTGAGCATAAATGAAACCCTACCTCAGCATGTGCCATTAAATCAGGTGCAGCTGCTCGCTCTGAGATGCTGATGGATGCGCTCGGCTTTGGCAGGAGTCACAGCTCTGCCCTTTAAGTAGGCTATCACTCACTCCCCTGCTCTCCAGCGTTGCCAAGGAACTGTTGGAGCAGAGACCTCCATGTCATCTACTGCTTGGAGGCGACACACACGTATCCATTACAACAATGTTTCTTTTCATGAAACATGCAGTCTTTACCTGAACATTTCAATCAGGTATTACAATTTTTTTTCCGAATTATATGTATGTGTATAACTCTAATTTCTAAACATAGTTGATGGTTTAAATATTTACACACACGTACATAATTAATAATTTAATATTTTCTTTATCTCTGCCTGCAGTGGTCATCAGAAATGAAAAAACTAAAAGTTAATAGACTAATTCAAGGTACTCAAAATTGTGTATTAATGTTCATGGTCAGTAAGATTTAAAAAAAAAAATGTTTTGTTTTTCAAAGACACCTGTACTGTACAACAGTAATATTGTGAGATATTACAAAATTAGATTTTAATATATCTTTAATTTATTCTTGTTGTGGCAAAGCTTGAGACAGTGTCACATCATCCTTTAGTAATCATTCTATTATGCTGATTTGATCATTTGAATTTTAATCTACACTAACAATTAAATATAATTAAAAAATATATAAGGTTTGATGTTTTTTTATGTATATTTTTAGTTCATCTATTATTACAAATTTATACATTTCTGTTGTCCATAACAATGGTGTTATATTTTCATGTTATCTTTGTAAACAATTAATTGTTTGTATTTCAGTGTTTTACCACATGACAACACAACCTGGATAGTGCCTTTTTAATAATTAATTAACAAATCAAAGTGAAAAAGAACAAGTAGAGACTAATAAGCTTTTAAAGTAATAGCAAGACACTGTGGATTAGAGAATCATTAACATCTGAAGAAATGATTTATCCCAGAGCATTATTTCAAGAGATATGACTGTTTGACTTTCAAACAATTATTCATTTGGACAGAAACTGATAGTATCTATACCCAATACACAATACACATCTATACACTATACACAAAGCCTCAGAGAATAAAGCTGAGAGGTTCTCTAGGGATGCTCGGATTTACCTGATATTTTAATTAAATTAAAAGTGATTAAGTATGTATGTACATGAATATGACCTCAATATCTACTGAAATACATATTCAGGCTCAAAGCTAAAATGTACAACCGGACTCGCACTTGAACAGCAAACACACAAATGATCACGCAGGAAAAAGGACAAAGCACCAATGGCATATTTTAATGCTTGAAAAAAGGTACATCTGTATTGAGCAGTCACTAAAAACATCCTGTATTGAAATGAAGAAGCTTCGTGATCCTGTTTTGTTTGTCCCGCTCAGGCCACGTGTGGATGAGGGTGTGTGTAACTCTCCTCCTCCCTCAGCAGCTGAGCTTTGTTCCATTGTCAGTATAAAAAGGATGAAAGTCTCATGTTACACTTTTCATATAAAATAACCCTTGGGCATAAAAAGGCTTGGTGCGTTGCATCAATCCATGGTCCCTTTTTGTCGTTGTGCTGCAG
Source organism: Enteromius afrohamiltoni (assembly GCA_034779775.1). Lineage (NCBI taxonomy): Eukaryota > Metazoa > Chordata > Actinopteri > Cypriniformes > Cyprinidae > Enteromius > Enteromius afrohamiltoni. The sequence continues at coordinate 19,216,174 of JAUYWG010000038.1, forward strand.
GTAATTTTCCGTCACAGGTGTGATATTCTCTTGTTCGACGGGCGGACTCAGATCTCTTTGAACCTGAAAGAAAAGAGCAGATGAAACCACTGCAAACACATGGTGCAAAATTAAATGCTTCCCTTTTAATCATCCGATTCTAGCAGTGAAAAAAAAAAAAAAAAATGCTAAAAAGACCTAATAATTACCGCCTGCTCATTTGACAAATGTCAAAAGCGGATACTGGAGACCATTAGCGTAATCAATTTCAATATAACAAAAACAAAACAAAAAAAAAATTTCCTTTACTTGAAAATTCAAAACTGGATTTTGTTCAAGCCAAAAATTGACTGCTAATTATAAGGGTGTCAAAGACGTAATGATATTGCATTTTCCACCTCGACACACAGATCTCTGCCAGTCACTGGGGAACACGGTGAAAATGAACAAATCCCGAGGCAGGTCGCAGCCTCTTGGAGTAATTGTGATTGCCTTGCAACCACTAAAAATAGCCTCCACTGAATCATATTAAAGGCAGGAAGGGCCAATTAATTCAAGTACAGGGTCTCTTTGGTCATGACTTTCCACATTTTTGGCATCCACTAATATTAAGTACATGCAACGACAATCAGCCCAAGCAGCATCATTCAGCAGTTTTAAAAGCCACTAGCTAAACATAGAAGGTCAAATATAAACCTTAAAGAAGTCATCTGCCAAAAACATCACAGCATGGAAAATTTAGCCACCCCGATAAAAAAGAAAGAAACAAACAAAAGTCTAAAATAATGAAGATTTGTTTATATATGTCTATAGTCTCTTGTGCTCACAGTATACGTTGCAATAATGTGAAATATTACAGTGATCTCTTATAACACATTTTAAAATCGAATTTATTCCTCTGATGGTCAAACTGCGCTTTCAGCATCATTACTCCAGTCTTCATATTGTCCTCAAGAAATTATTCATTTGCTCTCGGCAATAACTATTATTATAATCAATGTTGCCAATACGTTTGCTTTGATTATTTAATAGTTTGTTCAAAATAAATTTATTACAGCATTTTTACAGAAATAGAAACCTTTTGTGACATTACGTTTAGTCTTTTTAAATAATAAAAAAACCATGATATAACAGAATAAATAGAATAGAATGTGCTAGCATTATAGTAACATGATTAAATATATAATTCATTAATTTACTGTATCCTGGCTAAATAAGTGTTCGTTTATGTTTTTGTATCATTCCAAACTACTGAATGTTAGTGTAGCATTGTTTTCACACACATCAAGCATCCAAAGTAGTTTTCAGCTTCGATAATAACAGTAAATGCTTCTTGAGCATCAAATCAGAATATCAGAACAATTTCTAAAGGATCATGCGACACTGAAGACTGAAGTAATGATGCTGAAAATTCAGCGTTTGCTGCCTGCCACAGGAATACATTACATTCTAAAACAGTCAAATAGAAAAGGGTTACTTTTAATTTCAATGCTATTTCACAATATTATTTACGCATCAGATATAATAGCAATCTTCATTCTAATTAAATTGTTAAGTAAAATTGTGCCTTTTAGACTTTAACTAACAGCTAGTTTTCTGAAAAACCTAACACTAGCATCTCCGTTGTTTTTGTATTCTGTCCATTTCTGTTCTTTTTATTTATTATACAATTAACAAAAGTAAAAAAAACACTAGCTTGCTCTGTTTTTCTTTTTATTTATATAATAAAAACCTTTCCATGTATACTACATTATGCTAACTGAGGCTTGTTATAGAACATGCATAAAATGTTTACCCTCTTGGCCTTGTAGTGTATCCGCACCACCCTCTGACCTCCTTATAAACGAGCCTGGACAACAGCTACACAAACAAGAGGATAAAGTGAAACACCAGCCTAAAACATGTTCATCATGAGAGACAATGAGCTATTATTTTCTGGACAATATTACAACTAAAAATGGAATCAAAAATAGTAATAACAACAAAAATAATAATGCATATTAGCTTTTAGTCTCACCAGACAGGCCAGCACATCAGCAGCAATGAGCATATAGAAAACATTATTCCATCCGGTGGGAGAGATCAGACCAGCCAACAGAGGCCCAACAGCGGCACCTAGAGCCCATTAAACACATTACACAACATGTGACAGCTATTACAGGCCTGCCAGAAGTTTTCAAAACAAACACTGATTTCTAAAAGCTACATTTAAATTGACTGTCAATAACATTTTAAAAACTGATTTTATTTGCAAATGTAATATTCACTGCTAGATTATAACAAAGTGCATTCAATGTTAAACAAAAGCAACATTCCTTGCATACCTATTGATCCAGTGCCGTCAATAATGGCGGTCACAGTGGACAGTGCTCTGGAGTTCCCTCTCAGACACTCATGGGTTCCCTGAACGATAAAAAAAACCATTATGAAATGTCCAACACAAAATGATCGTTGCCTTACAAAATAGTTTATTGATCAGTTATTGATGGCAGGACTTGTAGGCTAGTCCCGATGTATCGGTTCTGAACCTTTTTTGTTTTTTACTTTACAAATATCCATGTGAAGTGCACATGTAGGAAAGGTGCCCAGCGCTTACTAGGTCAGCTGACACAGCAGTGGTGATGAGGGCGTAGGGTCCATTCACGAGAGCACCACACCACAGCAACATGCCTGTGGGTCCGAAAAGGGCAGAGGAGATACAGGAAAAAAAAAAAATAAAAAAAATAAAAAATGTTTATTTTGTTTCTGTTGTCAATACGGCACCTTACTTGATTATTTACAAATCCCCTTGATCCCCTTATACTTGACATTATATAGTATTATGATGTCCAAAGGTAAACTTAAAGTTTAACCATTTATTTTACTTATGTAATTAAATTCTGTTGTTACATTATGTAATTTCATGCAGGTGTTTCATGCCACCCATTAAAGATTTTCTGGCGACGTCCCTGCGCATGGAGCCAATTTACTGTTACACATGTCTTTTCAGTCTTTTATTATTTTTAATTCATTAACACGGTTACACGATTTTACTGAT
>JAUYWG010000038.1:19219289-19242333 GCA_034779775.1 Enteromius afrohamiltoni
CCAATTTACTGTTACACATGTCTTTTCAGTCTTTTATTATTTTTAATTCATTAACACGGTTACACGATTTTACTGATTTACATGTGAGAATTGGCTTTTATGGAGGAGTGAAACACTGATAGAAAGGGGGCATAAAGTATTTCTATTAACAGCGCAGCCCTAAAATAATATCTTACAGCAAACACTTTGATGTAAGATCACGCTAGACGTCTACCCGCAGATGGCTTCTTGGATCGATAATCTACTGCTTTTCCTGCAGTTCCCGCATATGTGCTCTGTAGTATTTGAACCACTGAATTTTAGGAAGCGAGTTTGTAAAGTGAAATAAAACTAACCGAAAGTTGTCTGACGAATATTATTGCTTGAATAATTAAACAAACTGAATATGTTGAAAATGATTTTTTGTTAAATTCAGTAATCAATATTCACCTTACAATGAAAATGTTTCCATTTGAAAGATTGACTACGTAAATATACAACCATGTTGAAATGCAGGGCATAAAAATGCAAGCCATGAAAAAACAATGCGTTAAAATGCAAGCACTGTTAATTGCAATGTATTTTTTTTTTTTTTCGATTTGTGGAATTCAACAAGCTTTTTATTTCAGATACTTTAGGCAGGTTTTTTGTTCCATACATCCAAAAAACTAATATTACCACATTTGAAAAAAACAAAAATAAAAAAATCTGTCCAAACAAAACACAAAAGCCATGTACTCCATACTCACCAACGGTGGTTGGTAAGCCGTTCTGCCCGATCTTATTGTACAGGAACAGCTTGAGGAAGAAAAGCAAACATGAAGCAGGCAGCAGATCTCAAAGGAAAGAGAAACCCATCCATGCGTTCACACAGATTCACAGGTAAACTCGAACTTGAGGGTTTTGTGTGCACAACATTACAGATGTCTGTAAAAACTCTGAGCAAACTTCAAGATTTACTGACAACACTTCAGATTCTGTAGCTGTGCAAAACTAGCCAGCTTTTTCTTTTTTTTTTGACCAGGTGAATAGTACTCTACAAACATTTACAGTGCCACTGTTAAGCGTTGTACATTAAAATGATATAAACTCCCATAAATTTTATGTAAATTTTATGATCCATAAAGCTAGCAAATAAACAAGCATATATTCTAATAACAGCTCTTTTATATACCAGTAGATTTAACAGATTAAATCAGTCTATAACTTTAATATAAAATATTAACATTTTGTCTAGAGTCTGAGCTAAGAAATAAAAAAAAAAGAGAAGAGAACAGTTTGACTAACCATTGGAGCAGCAATGATCAACATGGCACAGCAAGTAGTGGCTCTGCCTCCACTGTAGTCAGATATCAGTCCAGCCACGATGCCACCTAACACGAGGGGGGGACATATAGAACTACACTTCTAATATTTCTTATTCCTATAAATAATTTAAATATCACACACTTACCCACAATTCCTCCAACATCAAACAGCGTAGAGAGGTCCCCAGCTTGTTTAGGATCAAAATGAGCTAAGAGAGAGCAGACTGGGTGACTTTTTTTGACACTTGACAGTTTTTGACAGTTCACTTGTGCCTAAGAACCGAGTGAATGTGACAGAATCTGAATCTGAAGGACTCTTACCAACATTAGCGATGTATAAAGGAAGCCAGTAGAGGAAGGTGTAACTGACCAGCTTGGCAAAAAGCAAACACAAGGAGAACTCCACCACACCCTGCAGGAAGAAAACAACACAATTATATTTACCTACTGTGCTAGGGATTACTCACTATCCGCAAATACTCAATATTCAATGACTTGGATCAAATCAGGAGAACCAAAAACAAAATCAAACCAAAGACCTAAACAGAGTATTGTGTTTAAAGACCACTAGATAAGACTTAATCTTTTAAAAACAGATTTTATTAAATATTTAATTGTAAAAATGCTATTAAATTTAAGAACAAATAATATTCGGGGAAAGCAAAAGCATGATTTTTGATCCAAGAAACCCAGACACTTCACAGGATCGGCTCCTCTCTCAGTCTGTTCAAAATAACACCTTACATTTGCTGACTAACAGCTGTGGGTGTAAAACTGAGAATAACAGGTCACTCACAGGAATCCTGAGCGCTCCGCAGAAGCTGATGGCTTCTGTGTGATCCTCCACCGTCTCCACGACTGTGGAGGTGTTAGCGCTGAAGATCTCCTCATTACTGGACGAGTTCCTCAGTAGAGGCTCCTGCTCCACACTCTCCTAAACACATTACAGCATGTTAGTGTCATATCAATGAAGAGAAAAAAGTGCTCGTTAAAGGAAGAACACTGGGTGACAGTACTTTAAGTACTTGCACTACACTAAATTTGTATATATTCTCCCAATGTTCAATGCTATAATGTTGAAAGTTTTTACAGAAAAATAACAGCGTGGGCACAGATTTTTAATTTTTTGTAGCTTTAGTCTGAAGAAATAATATATTCGATATGTTGATCTGATTTTAGAACACAGATTGTTCTTTACTGGTCATGTGTCTCCTATAAACAATTACATTACATTTAATCATTTAGAAGATATTTTAGAGATGTTATTCTTTTTAATAAAAAGTAGACAGAAATAGAAATAGTGAAAGCTAGTGTTAGAGGGTCAACATACTAAAAAAAAAAAAAGGAATACAAATAAAACAGAAAACTAGTGTTCTGAGGGTCATTTTTAATGAATAAAAAGAAAACCCGGAATAGTATGAGAATAGAGTGGCAGTGTCAACAATTTGCATATTTCTGTGTAAATATGTTGTGTTTGACAGTCTCTCTCCTAGGTGTATGATACCTAGGGTTGAATATAAGTTATCCAGCCTTTAATCATTGAGACCAACATAGTTAATCATACAGATCAAAAGATTAACAGCTTTTTCATAGCTCTTCTCACACTTGTAAACTTGAGCAAACTGTTGCATGTTAAATTCTCTCTGTTCTCAATTACTTGGGCTTTTAATTCTCAGGCCATTGCTCAACCAAATTCACTTCAGTGTTGTGAACTACAGGCACACGGCACGACAATGTTACGTCCGTTTGGCTCAGTTCTCTTGCTGTAAAAAGAGGGCAAATGTATTGCAAATATTTGAGTTTGCTTTTAGTTTGGGAAATAATTTTATCGATTGTAAGCAAATGGTAGTAAATGAGTGTTAACCAGCCTTTTCACATAATCAATTTGCACATAATGGAACTTTGGAAAATCACAGAAACAGAACAAATGGGAGGAAAACACTGCTGTTTAGCTGGTTACTCAAGTGAAATAATGGTTTTGTAATGTATGCAGGTCACAGAGTCAAACCACTAAATATTTTGCATAGTTTAAATTGCAACTGAACTCACATGGTGTTGTGGTGGGGTACAGTTCACATCTTCAGGTTCTGTAAAAAATAAACAATGTTGGTGATTTAGGTAACACATTTTTCCAGCAAAATGAACCTTGCATATGTTAAGAATATCTTTAATTTCTGCAGATAGTAAATATTGTGTTTGTGTTGTCTATTTAATTTCGATTCAAAAAATAATGTAAGTGATGGAAAATGTATGTGCATGTAACTTAGCTGCACAATCTATGTTTTTGTCTCCCTTCTGTTCTGGTCTTTGTAAACAGCCTCATAGGCATATAATAACAAGTTTCCCTCTGGTCTTAGTGTGACTTACTTTCGACCAGGAACAAAAAGCAGATGACTCCAGCAACAGCGATGATGATACCAGGCACAATGAATGACAGGCCCCACGCAGAAGACACATACACCCCAGCAATGAGGGAGCCCAGAATGTTTCCTACTGAGGTGTGAGAATTCCAGACGCCCATGATGAATCCACGCCTGCATCAGAGAGCAATTTTGGGATTTTGAAAATTACAGTTTATAAGACTGAAGTCAACATGAAATAACTTAATACATTACCATTTAAAAGTCTGTACTTTTCTTTTCAAATAATATAATCTCTTTTAAAATCTTTTATGAGATTTTTTGTGACCCTGGACCACAAAACCTTAAGTCTTAAGTCGCTGGGGTTTATTTGTAGCAATAGCCAAAAATACACTGCATGGGTCAAAATTATTGTTTTTTTTTTTTTGCCAAAAATCATTAGGAAATTAAGTAAAGATCATGTTCCATGAAGATCTTTTGTAAAATTCCTACTGTAAACATATCAAAATGTCATTTTTGATTAGTAAAATCCATTGATAAGATATTCATTTGGACAACTTTAAAGGTGATTTGCTCAGTATTATGATTTTTTGGCACCCTCTGATTCCAGATTTTCAAATAGTGTATCTCAGACAAATATTGTCCTAACCAATATACCTATAACCTATAACCTAACAAACCATGTATCCATAGAAAGCTTATTTATTGATCTTTCATATGATGTATACATCTCAGTTTTGTATAATTTTACCTTATGACTGTTTTTGTGGTTTGATGATTATGTAGTTTAATAAGCATTGTTTAATCATACATGACTGTACTCCCTTTTCTGATCAAATACTGATTAAAACTGATCCTAAACTTTTGAACGATAGTGTACATCTTAATGTGCACAACTCAATAAAGGTTTAATACCTTGCCCTGCCTTAAAAATAACTCATAACCATGCAGGCTATTGGATAACTTTAATAAACGGTTTATAAATAGTGATTTTTGAATAGTTTTATTAACTGAAGTTTGCATCTGGCTTCGTTCCAAGATTAAACAGCCTGTTTTCATCATCCAAACAATTCCTGATGGATAAAATCAAGAATTGCCACAATTTTTCTTGTGGAATATCCTTTTTCACACTGAAACTTGCCATATTATGTTAGTAAAATGGATTAGAGTTTTGGTTTCATGTAGATTTAAACTACAGTTCACAGCGGAAAAGCTTTTACAATTGGGATTATGAAAGAGAAGCAGAGATCATTTAGATCTTCACTTAGTTGTTTGAGTAAAAAAGTGCAGATACAGTTGTGCATTGTCAACAGCACACGAACTGAGCAAGCAGTAAATAACACAACAGTCACTTACTTTCCCTTCCCAAACCAGTTCCCCACACACGCTACCACCGCCGGCCAGCCAGTAGTCTGCACCAGCCCATTAAGGGCCTGTAAAAGTAAAAAAAACATAGGAATCAGCAAGTCTGAAGAGCATATGGGAATGACATGTTAAAGAAGAAAAACCATTCCGCCTGATTCGGTCATGTGTTACCCATGTGACTCACACTTGCATGACTAAAGATTTGCTATGAAATAACTCTGGGGCTGTGAGACTGTAATGCAATGTGCTAAGAAAAGAGAAAATGCTCAACATGATGTACACGTCAACCAATCGCTTATAAGGTTTTTATTTGATCATTTTCAGAAATGCAACTTTGAAAACTTGCTCATGACAAGAAACGTGTGAGTGGAAAAGACTCGCTTCTGTTTTTTTGGTTTCATATTGACGCGCGCTCTGGTACTTTAAATAGATTTTTTGATGGACCTTTCGGAGATACATCGATTTAAATTTAGAAAGCAGAACTAGCTTACCTGAACTAAGCAGTAATACCACAAAGAGTGGATTTGCCAGTAAAAGCCCAGCCCAAACAGAGCAGTGAAAATGCCACTGAGAATCATCCCTGAGCTCAGGTAGTAACGCAAGGGCAATCGCTCTCCAAATATCCCACTGTTAAAGACAAAAACAAACAAAAAAAAACAGCCGTTATAACTCAAGCAAAACAAAAGACAAGAAAGTCTAACCAAGAAAATCCAATACCTTACCTAAAAAACATGCCGATGGCATATGCAACAAGGAAGCAGTTGTCCAAGACTCCAAACAGGTTCTGGTAATTGTTCTGGTCTGGATTAGAAAAAAATAATGTTGAAATTATGAATTTGAGCTAATAATTTGAAAGTGAAACATCTTACAAAAAAATGTGTCTTTCAAATAAATTGTGTTCTTTTTAACGTTTTATTCATCAAAGAATCATGCATCACAGTTTTCAAAATAATATTAAGTAGCGCAAATGTTTTCAACACTGATGATAATAATAAGAAATGTTATGCACTAAATCAGTATATTAGAATCATTTTTGAAGGATCATGTGACAGTGAAGACTGCGGTAATGGCTGCTGAAATTCATTTGAAAATCTACTAAATGAAAAACCTAAAACTAAAATGCTTTCTTGTCTTAGGCAAACTTTTATTCACTTTTTTGATCCACTTCAAATGCTGACTACTGTATATTACAATATAAAACTGATATTTTAAATTGTATTGATATGTCTCTATTCAAATTGTTTACTGTATTGTTTTGGTTAATTAAAGGTGAACATGAGAGAAAAAAATCATCACACTGACCCCCAAACTTTTGAAAGGCAGTATTTGGAGGGATTAAGTGCAGGACACATATGATATAGGCAAGAACACAAAATATCTGAAGCAAAGAATCAATCTTACCAAAAGGAACCCAATCACACCAGGTGTCATTGTCAGTGATGTTGAGGTCTGCTGGATGAATAACATTAGAGCAGTTTCTGTGCAGCTGACTCTGTCACAAAATAAAATGATTATTTAACACCTTTCACACTTAACCTAGTAAATGTAAACACAGCCATGCGATTTATCATTACAACAAATCCTGTTCGTAGCATGTCTTCTTTCTAGGTTAGGATTATCAAACAGCTAGTTAATGTTTAGTGGCCAGGTCTCTGAATTTTTATTACCTTGACAATACTGATAGGCTTTCGAGAGAGGTGGTAGGTGGTGTAGAATAGAAACGTAAGGAGGAGGATGAAGAACCGGTACCTAAAGAAAAGAAACAAGTTTTTAAAATAAAAGATTTACAAGTTAAAAAGCATCAGCAGTGCTTAAAGTGATACCTGGTGTCAGCAGTATTAAATAAAACAGGCAGGCAGTGATAGAAATGAAACCACATTACGTGACTTACAGGAAAACAGCCTCACCTAAGGCAAACACACACACACACACACACACACTGAGTGATCTATCCGTAAGATTTTATGCATTTCCTGTGGGGGAAGCTTAACACACTGTGCATCAGTTCTGAGGGCCATGCATGCTGCAAAACAGAAACCTCTAACATCTAGGTCACTGTACTGTGATTGTGTAAAGTTGTGATTTAAGATTCTTAATAAATAAAATAAGAAGTGATAAATTAGGTTGTGCATATACAAACTGTGGTTCACAAAATAAAACAAATAAATAAATAATATTTGTGAAATGTACATTAGCACGGTCTAAAAACGTCACACGTCAGATGATTAATGAGGAACTCTTAAGCAGTGTAAAAACTCAATAGCGTTATTAAAAATCAATAATCATGTCTGTTACGAACAAAGCCCTCATGATGGGACACACATTTAACATAATCACAGAGCATGTAATCCGCACGGACTGCTGTGTTTACATGGGCCTGCTCCTACTCACCAGCTGTCTCTAGAGAACGAGGTGATGAGTTTGATTCCCGGTGCCAGAGATCTCATTTTCTTTCACGTTTTGTTTGTCTCGTTGCAAAAAGAAATAAAAAAACTAAAATTCGTATCTAACGTTACGTTATAAATTATGTTTAAAAAATCCCATATCTACTAAGACTTCTAAAATCCACAATTTTAAGATTAAAATGAAGACCAACTCAAATACACAACGAAACTAGCTGACTAATCGTTTTGTGTCTCAGATCGGTTTGCGCTCATTTCTTACGACCTAAAACTACGAGTCCATAAAATCATGTTCGTCGAAAGCCGGTAAACCTAAACAAGACGAAAAAGTTGCATTTAAAGTATCGGTGAGGTGTTGTCATTTCCCAATTCCAGAGGTGGAAAAACCGTAAAGCGCTCTGAATTCCCGAAGATTTCCATGGTTTCCTTGGCCCGTGTCCGTCTGCGTGTCAGCCTGGGTGCTATTAATACCGGTTTGTCTGGTCTTTAAAAATCACATGAGTGTTAGCTAATTGATCTTTAGCTGGTACGGTTCTACTAACGTCTCCATTTTCCATACAGGGCTGCTTCACACACACACACTCACACTCACACACACACACGCTGGATCTGGCGGCGTAAACATGTGATACACGGTGACGTCACTCGAATTAACCCTTCCTTCTTCGGCAAAAAAAGTTGTTGCTAACAATTTTTCTTTCATTAGCAAAATTTCACATACATGAACAAAAAAAAATATCTCAATTCACTTTGAATTTTATATTTCTTCAATTTTGTTAAAAAACAAAAAGTCTGTGAAATCTTTACAATTCTATGATGCACTCTTCTGGCCCTGGTTCTTTGTAATATACTTATTCGTTAAAACTGAATGACTTTTTTATTTATTTTTTCGTATTAATTTATATATTGGATTGTTATTATTTGTATGTTTATTTGTCTGCAATAAAAAAAAGAGTTATGAGCTTATTTATTTATTTATATTTTGTATTGCAATTATGTATGTTCCTTTTGTCTGCAATAAAAAGAGATATGGGGCCATAACATATATTGGCAATAACTATAATTAGTTATTGCCAATTCTCTTTGTCAATAACTAAACTTTTTTTATACAATGATTGGGATATTTTTTATTTTTGTATTAATTTTATTTTTCAGGCTGAGATCCATACAGTACATTGTGTCCTACTGAAATGGCCAGTTTGATAACATTCCATGGAAGAAAAGTGTGACTTTGTCATCTGAATACTTAATAGGGTAAATCACTATCACAACAAATTTCTTAATTTTTATTTGTTAATATCTATTTAAATTTTTTTTCATATTTTAACTTATTTATTTGTTCTTTTTTGTGGTGCTGAAGACAAATCTTCTCATCTCATCTCTTGAGAATGCAGATATAGACTACAATTTTACATTTAACTATATATACATATATTTTATCAGTTTTTTATTCTCTTTGTTATATAAATATGTTTTATTAGGTTATCAGAACTTTAATAAAGTTGCTAAGGACTAATATTTTATGATGAACTTATTTTTCTAGCCCTTTTTTTTTTATTTTTTTTTTTTACACATGTACATTTCAGGGTGCTAACCCTTATTTTATTGTTTTCTGTAAGGAATTTAAATCCTACCTAGATACTCTTCTTACCTCCAGCAACTCTAGAGTTCATAAAGCTAGATCACGGTGTCATTTTTTATGTTTTCTTGATTTTGCACCCTGTAATTGTATTTTCAATAAATAATAATAATAATACCTGATCATTTTAAAATATTGTTTAAAACTATCCATATTATAAAAAATAAAAAAAATAACATAACATAACATTATACTGCATATGTAATAAGCTCATGATTTACCTATCAAACCTAACATCCTTGACCCAACAATCTTGACTAGAAATTAGGATGTTGCTTTCTGTAATGGAAATAAATGCTTATTATTTCCACAGATAAAGATAGAAATAAATGTGACTGTCATTCATTTACTGACTTCTCAACCTGAAGCATATGATGAGGGACTATATGTGGATAATGACTGAATAACTGTACAAAGTTCATGAACACATTTATGTGCAATGAAAAAATGTGGCACAATAAACAATCACAGCAGCTGATTTTCCCAGTACATAAGTTTATTAAAACAATAAAAATACAGTAAAAAATTACAAGAGGTATGTCAGGTATTTTTAACCATCTATGGAGAAAAATAAAAATATCACACCATAAAATTTTTGTAATGCAACATAACCCTTTACGCGGTCAAGTCTTAAAACATGTACAATAAATGACTATAAAGATGGAATACAATCACTTCTTTTGAAAATGGACATCTATAGAGGATGCCTTCAAGGTGGATAATTGCTGTCCAAAGCCTCCTTCCTTCAGATCACAGCTTAACAAGACAGACTGCAGGGCTTGAGAGTACGCTGCAGAAAACAATCATAAATGACCAATTAAATAAACTCTAAAGTTGGAAATGTCAGCATCAAAAAAGTTGAGCAATGTGGTCAATGTGACGACGTGTGTTGTAATCTTAAAAATATAGATTTTTAAATAACTGTACTTGCAGATATAATAGATAAAATAATTAAATAAAAGGCCACTTTAAGTGCCCCTATTGTGCTTTTTCAAATATGATTTCATGCAGTGTGTCATGTAGCTGTATGCACACAAACAGTACAATTTCCATGTTTCGTTTTCCGACACACGCTGTAGCGGTAGATCAAACATAAAGGACTGCGCCATCTGACCAATCACAGCAGGGAGGGCTCACTGGAAGGCGGGGTTTAGACAGACTGATTCTTCGAACTGCTTCACAAGAGCTGTTTACGAATCATTTAGAAATGGGGTAAAATTAAATCTATTTTTGGAGAACACTAAAGTGTTTTTTGACCTTGCATACATGTATGTAAACCTGTTTACTCACTTAAGCATACCAATAAAAGGTGCACTTGTAATAAGACTAAAGATATGAACAGTTATTTTAAAAATACATTTTAAATCCAGTTCCCTTTCAGTCGGTAACTTCGAGTCACATTGGATATGACAGACGAAATTTGGATCTTGCTTCGAGAGACCAATCTACTTTGTGTGTATTAAAACATGCCAATGAACATTGGCATGCACTGATTGCATCCAGCACCAGCTGATAGTGTTAGTATAAATGAGCAGCTGGTGCAGCGCATATCCAGCTTTTTGCTTCAAGGATTAGTGGCTGGTGTGACAGCGTCATCAGTGGTGGCTGTTTCTGTGTCGAGTGGGTTGCCTGTTGTGATCTCCCCTGTGCACACTAAAAGAGCTTTCTAAAAAGAGTAGTATTTTCAAAGACGCATATTTTAAAAGTTGCCCTTCCACCCGTGCGTTTCTGGATGCAGTCGTTACCTGGCGCCAGGTGATGGTCACGATCACTGCCTCTCGTGCCTAGGCTTGAAACAGGCTGAAGTCGCATGTTCTCACTGTGGGAAGATGACCATCCTGGGGACCTGCAGGCATTTTCGGTCAACAAATCGTGCCTTGAGTTTGGTCCGGCAGATTCCCAGGTAACACTAAGGCCACGGCCTGGCTATGTGCCCAAGAATTCCACTACTCTGTTTAGAGACCAGGTGGTGAACCTCCAAGCGCTGCACTCAGAGGAGGTGGACCCAGCCCTAGCTTTGCTCTGTCCCGTCTGAGCACAAAGATGCTACGTTGACCAGACACAAAGTTTCAGGACCTCAGAACAGCTATTGGTCTGTCATGGAGGCCGGCAGAAGGGGAATACCATCTCCAAACAGAGGATGGCCCATCACCCTGGCCTACCATGCACAGGTTGTGCCCTGCCCCCTCAGGTGCTGACAAGTGGCGCCTCACTGGCAGATATTTGTAGAGCTGAGTGCTGGGCAACTACTAACACATTCACTAGATTCTATATCCTTTGTGTGGAACCGGTATCCTCCTGTGTTCTCAACCTCAAATGGGTAGAGGCACTGAGAGGCCCGGTTTTGGGTCATCTTTTTAACTTTCCAGAGTGTCCATACAGTAAACCCTGTTGAGTTCCTCCGCCAGGCCCTCACTAAATGAATCCTTGAGAACTGGTAGAGGGCTGGGGTCCATGTGGAGTACCTGAAAAGACTTCATGTGTGTATTCCACTGTGTTTCCCCAGCAGACCTTCTGCTACCTTAGAGGGATCAATCACTTTCAGTTTTCCATATGCACTGAAATACGAGTCTACGTTCTGAGACCACCTACGGGAAGGCTGGACTTCTGTACGTCTCTGTTCAATAGAACATGGGTGTTCCTAGTGCTCCAGTCTTACTGAATGGGTAGTGCTTTAATAACAGTAGCTGGCTTCTTGTGGTGAGCCCCGGCCTACGCCAGACAGAGGGGCCTTGGGAGACTCCCGCAGGACACTGGAAGGGGCAGCATCCATAGCGTTTTGTTAGGGATCCCAATTTCGTCTGTCATATCCGACGTGACTCAGAGTGACCGACTGAAAGGGAACATCTCAGTTACGTATGAAAAAAAAAAAAAAAAAGGGAAAAGGGACGTCACGTCACAAATTATGCTGTACCACCGCTGAGCGGCTGGGTCACCGACTCAGTTTTTCAACGAAAACCTGAATATGTGCTGCACCAGCTGCTCATTTTTACTCACGCCGTGATCAGCTGCACCTAAATGCAATCAGTGCATGACAATGTTCAATGGCATGTTTTATAACACAGTCAAAGTGGATTATCAAAGCAAGATCCCAATTTCGCCTGTAATATCCGACGTGACGTCTCCATTCCCTTCTTCAGGGAACGAGGGTTACATACGTAACAAGACTTTTTTTTTAAATTTATGTGCTAAGATAAAGCACATACAAAAATGTAATAAAATTTAGCATGTTATTCAGTATAACATTTGAAGTTAATATATTTTAAATGTGCTAAACCACAAATACATTACAAATAAACATAAATTCAATATTGCTTGTCAGTTCATTTAGCAACTTTAACCATATTTTAAGATACACAATATAATATGTTTTCTTTTAATCGAATGATAGTAAAACATTAGATTCACTTTCAATTGAATATATTGTTTTAAAACATATTCCTGTATTTAAACTTTTTAAAAAATGTTATGTTGTTATAAAAAAGGCTGTTGCTGTGATTAACTAAATCCGTGATTAAACTTCAGACTGTCTGGTAAAAATATGTACTGTTATACTCTGTCATGGAAGTGGAAAAACAAAAGATGTCAGTTGTGACAGTTCCCACATGCATTGTCTGTCAAGTCATGGTACTGTGAGTAAGAACATTTATGACATAAAAACAGGCACGACGTGAACAACAACATAATCACTACCGATCAGAACATTTCTGAAGTTCATTTATGAGAAGCAGGATTAAGGACCAATGACAATTCTCTGTGGGAGGGGCTATGTCACACACAATGCCACAAAAATAGGAACCAAGCACCTAACAAAATGTTGTGTTACTTGAACAGAAACTTAGAATGAACCAATTCACAGCGTAACAAGACAAAGAAAAGCAGAATATTCTATAATTGTAATAAAAACTAAGGACACAGAGAGAGTAGTTTACCTTTTGGATTGTTGTAGAAGATGCAGTTGTTGGCACAGGTATCTGGATGACTGTCCCAGAAAGTGTCTCCACAGCAGCAAAGAGGAGGCAGGTCTATTTTATCCTTTTCCAGCTTCATTTTCATTAGAGCCCGCATGGCCTCAATGTACCTGTCACAATCATCACACACAAACACACAATTACAACACAATTCTGATCTATGGAATCAAAAACAAAACTTACTCTGCATTTATGCTTTGTTTATGGTTATATTTTGGGGTTAGTAAGACGTTTAAGTAAATAAATTTGTACTTTTGGTCAGTTTCAAAAGATTTTTTATGTTAAATCAATGCTGTTGTTTTTAACTTTTTATTCATTTACAAATCCCCCCAAAAAAGCACCATGGTTTCTTCAAAAATACAGAGGTGTACAACCTAATTATTAATACTTTTTAATCATATTTTTTTATGTTTTAATATGTTATTAATAATAATAAAAACATTATTATTTAATAATAATGTTTATAAACACCAATTTAGCATATTAGAATTATTTCTGAAAGATCATGTGACGAAGACTACAGTTATGTCTGCTAAAAATTCAGCTTTGCCATCACAGAAATAAATAATTTTTTTTTAACCCAATTAAAATAGAAAACAGTTAAACAGCAAGATTTTAGTTTAATACGATTTTACAATTACAATACTGTATTCCTGATCAAATAAATTAAGCCTGGATGAGTACAAAAGATTTGTTTTTCAAACTTTCCACCCAAAACTTTTGATGTATTCATGCTTATAATGAACACACTCATAGCGAGTTAACTTGTGGCGTATACTGGCAGTATGTACCGTTTGCTTTCTTTGTTCCTCTTTGTTTTCTCTCTTCTCTCTACCTTCTCTGCTGCCTCCTCCTCATCAAGTCTCAATCGCTCCAAAATCAAATACTCCCTCTCAGCCATGTCTTTTCTTTCTTCCTTTTGCTGTTGCTGCCTCTCCATCTTCTTTTCCTCAGCTTTCCTAAGTTGTTCCTTTTCATTCTTAATCCTACACACAGAAAAAAAGTTCTCAGAGTTTATAAAAGAAAATATAAAGCGCAACATGAAGTCTTTTGTGTTCTTCATAAAAGAAAAAATGATGTGTGGTTCCAAAGTTCAAAAAATGCACTAAGGCTTAAGGACAGATAACTAAAATAAACTTAAAACAACTTTTTTGTACATTTTAATAAAACAGTTTTACAAATATGATCAATTTAAAAAGCAATTAAATTAATTGTAGATAACATGTGCACATACATATAAATTACATCTCAAATGATTTCTTTTGAACTAAATTCTATATCATCTATAAACATTTTGACATGTCTTTTCCTGGAAATTGAACCCTTGAATTTAGCATTGCATGTGTCTTGCACTAACAGTTGAGTTAAGGAAAATGTGTAACAGTTAAGAAGCTTAAAATATGTGCTCTCTTGTAAAGAGAGTGACATTTTAATATGGATGTCTTTTTTGTGTTGTATCTTTGTGCTGAAGCAGTCATTCTAACGTTCTAGTCTTTACTTTAATGATATCATCATTATTTAACAAGTCAGTCATGTAAAATATTTACTGTAGCCTGAATACAGAGAGAGAAACCAAAAGAGAAGTGAGCAACCATTATGCGGAAAGACATGAAAATAGACATCCTTTTTAGTAGAAGTAAGATAAGCTATGTAAATGTGATGCTGTTGTAGAGAAGATTCTTGTAAACATGTGGTGAGATTCGACCTTGCTGTTCTTTTCAGATGTTTCCTGTGCCTTTGGTGCTCCTTCACTTGCACTCGCTCGATGTCCATGAAGTGGCGGCGATACATGAGGAACTGTGATTGTCTCTGAAACGATACAGTTAGAGCTTTATAAAAAAAAAACCTATTCGACCTAAATCAAGACTAAACACTAAATCCACTACCAGAATGATTAAGTGTATTAACTTCCAGATCTGAAAACATTTATTCAAATATTATTCCTTTGTGTAAAAATATTATGCAGCACAGCTGTGCTAATAAGAAATGTTTCTTAAGCAGCAAACCAGCATATTGTATGGATCATGTAGCAGTGAGTTTTCAATTATTATAAATATAAACCTTCATTGCTATAATTAAAATAAAGCATTCTAAATAAAGCATGATTCCTCACCTGCCTCTTCAACTCTTCCTGATTCTCATGAGGCCAAAGTACTTTGGAAGCTCTGTAGTCAGTTGTGAAGGAAACAGTGGAATCTGGCTCATACACCTGCAGAGACACCAACATGTACGCATGAAATAATAAAAGCTATTTTAATAATGAAGTATTTTATTTAAAAATATAATAATAATAATAATAATAATAATAATAATATATATATATATATGCTGTAATTATTCTGAAGCACCCATTTTAGGAAGAGAACATCCAAGCTATATGTAAAACCACCAACCAGTGTGTGATGTTTTGGGACAGGATAGATTGTTTTGGAGTTTTGGATAAAAAGAACACTCCTAACATGAATGTAACAAAAAGTTACATGTATTTATTTAAATCTTGTGTAAAATGTGACAACCTTAAAATACATTTTACAGTTTGTAAATATGTTTTCCTCTCTTACATTTCTGCGGGCCCCCTAGTAGCTCATGCTAATTAATAAAAAACAAAAACAATAGACCAGGGGTTTTAAACAGTTATTTAGGGACCACCAGGGGGCCTAAAGAAAAATAATGCAGGTTTAAAGAAAAAAATGCAGAATAAATATACAAATGTGACTATTTAACATAATAGAATATAAATATTTCATATAATATTTTTGATGTTATAATAAAAAAAATGCTCTTCTTTAACCAAAAATAAACATAGCTGTGCTTTTTTACATTTTAATCAAACATAAGAAAAGATAATATAATGCTGTTCTCACAAATCTTAAATTTGTCTTTCAAAAAATTGATACACTGATTTCACATGAACTACTTTAATAATGTCCTTACTATATTTCTGAGCGTTGACCGCAGTAGGACTGTTATTGTCCATAGAGAGTGAGAAAGCCGTCAGACTTCATCAAAATATTTTAATTTGTATTCCTTGCAGGTTTTGAATGACATGAGGGTAATAGAATGACAGAATTACAATTTTTTTGGTGACATTTGCCTGTAAAGCCACACAAGATCTTACCATATCATTCTGAAAAGTTACAGTCTTGCTTCTGCGTCGATGCAAATGAAGAGGTTGATCATGCTGCCCCAACAGCATCTCATCTTCCACTTCAACATCCTGCTCGTTTTCCTCTCCTCCATCATTTGTACTTTCAGTATCCTCCTTCTGGTCTTTCCAAGTGTGTGATTCAGGTTTCTGTATATAACAAAATGCGAAGATATTAATACTACAACACTGAACGTTCAGGTCTCAAAAATGACCCAAATGCATCATGCATGACTCACTTCTCTAGCTGTGAATCTTTTCCATCTCCCGCCAGGTAGCTGTAAGAGTTCATCACCCTCTTGTACTGTCTGACGAGCAGCTAGTCTGTGTCTCACCTGCTTCCTGACTTTACTGACCTGGACAAGTGTAAAGAAACTCACCCTTAAATTCCTATTCTGACAAATCATACAAGCAAAACCATCCATATAGATGTATAAGGCTCTGTAAATACCCGTACATTATGTGCATGGTGATGTGAAGAAACAGCCTCAGTCTCCAGAGCACTGACACAGCGAGAGCTGGGACTGCAGATTACTCGCTCCCCATGTGTCCAGGAAGGGAATAAATTAGTTTGAGGTGTAAGACGATAGGCTGCTTTGCTGGTTTGCTGCAGTACTTTGCGCTCACATTCAACCTGAAGAAAGTGTTCACATGAATAACTTTATTACTGATGTATCTGAGAATTTGTTGAGACAAATTTGGAATTTTTCGCTACCATATAGTTGCAAGTAAAGCAAGGTCAGGATTTCTTTTATATAACAAGATGTCATCAGGCGATTTCTTACTGCTTCGTATGATTTCAGAAGCTGCTGTTGTTTGCGCAGACGAGCCTGCTGTGACACACGTTCACGAACTGCATCCTGAAATCGCCGCAGACTCTCCTCTTTCTCTCGTCTGGTCTCCTCTAGAAGATCTTCTGTGAGCAAAGCCCGGACCTTCCAAACACACAGGGAAACATTTACAGGACATGTGTGGCTATGAATCATTGAGCTGTCTGCATCAGATGCCCACTAGTAAGAACTTTCCACAAATCTTCTTCAGTCTCAAGAGCTCATTTTATATGAGTCTACTTATTTGGGTTTGCAATTTTGGGATATGTCTAAAAACACATCTTCAAGATCCTTCAAGAGACCTACCTGCAAAACTATGAGCAAGTGCACCTAAAGCAAATGCTGCTTTAAACGCAAAGGATGGGGACACCAAATGTTTATTTTATGTAGTTAATAGATTAGATCAACTCTCTGTGATGAGCACTGGCTGTAGTCTGTTGTCACACTCCTTCTGCATAAAAAATCCCAATGAATCATAACAATTAATGGCAAACTGAATGTTTGAAAATGTACACGGCTACAAAAATAGAAATAACTTAAAACCATTTATTATTATTGTTTTAGCTTTTTCATTTATGAATTTTCAGTTTAACTTTAGTGATAAATAGAAATACATTTTAATTAATGTTTATGTCAACTTTAATTTCAAGTTTTAGTTAATTCTAAAACTGAGATTTTACTCAGTAGCAGCTAAAAAGCTAGTCTGGGCCCAAAAGTTGTATTGTAATTACTGTTTTCTTTCTTTCTTTCCCCCTTCTTCTGTGGGACAGACCAAATACTGCATGGATACACTTAATGAGACACCAACTTGTACTGTATTAGTGGAAAGTGCCGCTCAAGGAAGCTCGTGTTCAACAGCCTCTCTCATGTTTTATATCATATTAGTAAGTTCTTACCGCGGGATGCTCCTGACTCTCATCTCCGCTCTCGACCCAAACACCCACAGGCGCCACAGCCGGGTTCCTCTCTGCCAACACTCTCACATCTTTGGCCTTTCTCCTGCTTCCAAAGGTTATCCTTTTGTTTTCTTTTAAGATCTTCTTTTGTGTTCTCGAAGAGCTAACCCTTTCTTCAGCTGTTTTTGCGCGATTCATTTCGAGTATAACTAACGTTAGATATAACGTTACCTTAAGTTAACCATTCATAACTATCATTCATGGCATTTTGGGAGTCACTGATATTCAGACCTTATTACCAAGCAAGGAGTCTTTTACAGTACAGCGGTTCATAACACTCTTACTGTCCTTATTCAAATAGCATTAATATTTCCAAAACTATAACTGTCAGAATTAAAGATCCGTTGTCAATGACGCTAACAGAATCACAACATTTTAAACACGCCCATTTATGATTCTATTGGCTACAGCTTGTAAAGATAAGCTTTTATTCGTCGAATGTAACGCCATTCACAAATTGTAGCGATTAGTTTACGCCCTATGTGCTCCTAAATTAAAGTTCGATGGGAAAAGAATACCGGCTCGTTTTAGTTCCTCAGTGACTAAAATTACATATCGTGGTTTTGCACATTCCATATCCTTTAAAATCTTAAAAATATTATTAACAATGTTTATTAGTTTTAAACTGGGTTGTGTTACCACTATTTAGTTATTATTATTATAAAATATAACTTAAAGCGTTCGTGTTCTCATTTTAAATGGACACTGTTGTTAACAATGTAGTGTTCCTAATTAACGTTACGTTAAGTAAAAACGTTTCCATCAAGGAATAAAAAAACAAAACAGAATTCAAATCATAATTGCGAGAAAAACAAAGAGACAAACTCCCAAGTTTTAAGATTAAAAAGTCGCAATTACATTTGTATTATTATTTATTTTATTTTTCAATTATTTTACATGTATTTTTGTTAAGCTTCCATGCCTGCTTATGCTAGTGTTTTAAAAGTTTTGTTTCAAAAACTTGCTGTTTTGGAGGCATTGTTTTTTCCACAGGGTAATCTATTAGCATTCCCTGCGCTTATTTGGGTTTCTGTCTCCAACTTATACATTTATGCATGGGTATGAATCAACACAAGAACAGCCTGCCCCCTTTACAATGCCTGTTCTCAACGGCAGTGCCCTTGCATAACAAGAAGCCTACTGTGTCCTTTGTGTGAATCAGCATGCACATTGTCTCTCCCTTTTCAGGAACAGTATGAACTTCAGTGAGAAGGATTACATAATGCTCAGATTATGGGCAGGAGAAACTCTGGACGAAAAATAACAACAAATATGTGACAGATTGCATTTAAGTCTTTCTCAATCTTCTATTTAACATTTTTATTACATTATCAACTCTACTTGTCATTTACATTCACCAAAATAAAAATAGGAAATTGAAAAACTAGTACAGAAAAAACAAACATTCACTGCTGGCCTGACAAAGTCTCTTGTAATGTTCAACAAGGTTGTTTCATCCCAAATTTGGGCCAAAAATGGAAGAACCCAACTGATGGGTAAATTTTTTCAATTTCTTTTTTTTAATTCTGAAAGTTGGCCGATCCATGTTTGACACAAAGTTGGGTTGAAACAACTCAACCCTTTTTAGATTGAATATATGGGTAGTTCAAACATATATAGTCCTAGTTAAGTGGCTGCTGGAGCTTTGGTGTTATGGTGTTCTGAGTGCTAAATTATTTTAATGGTTTATAGGGTAGGCATAAAAAAAAAAAAAAAAAAATGTTTGCAAAAGTTGTTCAAAAAACTAGCTTTATTTTGTAGATCTGCTATAAACTACACTATTAGTAAAGACACTGACTACCCATTACCTTAAACCTGATGTAGTAAAATAACTACAATGTAATAAAAACTATATAGACTATCTATAGTTTCTATTCATTTTTTGTTTTAGTTATTTTTACATATTACTATATACTAAACATTTGGATTAGTGTTTATTTTTGTAGTTTACTTTTTAATTTATTTGAAATTTACTATATGTTTTTGACATTTTTATTTGTTGTTGTTTTTATGTTTTATTATAGTTGTTGTGTAAAGCATGTAATAAGATTATAGAAGACATTATATAATATTGATATAATATTGTTTTATCCCCCCTCCACTGCACATATTTGATAAGGTCAAATTGGTAACGAAAAAGCCCATAGTTGTAATTAAACAAATATAATTAAACTAGAATTCATCTGTAGGACTGTGTTAAATTGGTGTATTTAGCTTGAAGGCTTTGTCAAGCCAGCGCAATCACATTGTTAAATCAACTAAACAAGGGATACTGGAAATCAACAAGGGAAATCTGTCATTAATTACTCACCGTGTTGTTCTAAACCATCAAGAACTTTGCTGATCTTCAAAATACAAATTAAGATATTTTTGATGAAATCTGAGAACTATCTGACCCTCTATAGCCAGCAGACAAATGAAGCTACAGTACAAGAATACTTTTTGTGCGTAAAGACAACAAAGACTTCATTCAATGATTTCTTCTCTTCCGGTCAGTGTCTGCCACTATTTATTCATGGTACTCTCCTGAATTGTGTTGAAGACTGACACAGTAGAAAAGAAATTGTTGAATAAAGTCGTTATTTTTGTTTTTGCACAAAAAGTACATAGGTTCATAACATTACATAGAACTATTTTAATGATGTTCTTACTATATTTCTGTCTCTTAAATGTGTCAGTTACATTGCTCTCTATGCAGGGTCAGAGAGCTCTCAGATTTCATCAAAAATGTTTAAATTTGTGACAGAAGGTTTTTTTTTTTTCACCCCTTTAACATGAAAAAAACTAAACAAGTTTGAAATGCATAGTTTTGGTGCATAAACATATATGTGTCTTTACAAATTTATATACATTAATGCAAAAGTATTTGTGCAGGTCAATAGAGTATCTGTCTTTTTGCAGCATGTGGGCTCGGCAAAAGTGGTCAGTGCTACCATCTATGTTTTTGGGGAGCCTCTGGGTTCCTGTGGAGGGGTGGATGTATTCTCATGTATCCTGGCTGGAGACAATGAGGCGGTGCGCTGAGCGGCCCGACCGGACCCTCGGCCGAGGGGCGAGGAGGGGGCTGGTGGGCTCTGGCTGTGTCCCTTCCTCCGGCGATGGTGCGGTGGGGATTTGGTGGAGGTGCGAGGGTATCTGCGAGAGGAGCGTGCTGGAGGCTCAAGCAAGTCGGATGGAGGAGGTATTGAGCTGCTGTAGCTCGGAGGGCTGCTGCTGTTGGAGGTGCATGTTTCACACATTGATGTTGGCTCGTCAGGAGGAGAATCCTGAGGATGTCAAGTGCAGGCACTTACAGTCTTTACACGCCTACATCAATGCACTTTCATATTATCAAGACACTGAAAACTAGGCTGTTCTTGTAGCACAGAAATATTATAATCTCATAACCTGTTCTGCTGTACAGTATATTAGAATGTGTGGTAAAAATATAAATATTAATGTCTGCTGTAAACAAATGTTGCAGTCAGGTGGTTAGATTCAACCTTTACTCTCTGAATCACAGGCAGCTCTACTGAGGTAATGAAGCACTCATCCACTTGAAAAGCTATTTTAAACATAAAGCAGGTTTGCTGGGAATAGAGAAATTAAATAATAACATGATAATACCTTCTCTTTTAGGATGTAGAGTGATACAGGATTCCTGCGCTCATGATCAGTCATTATTGGGATGGCATCATCTAGAATCATAAATGTAAAACTGCATAATATAATATAATATAATTAGTGCTGTCAAAAGATTTATTGCGATTAATCACAACCAAAATGAAAGTTTTTGTTTACATAATATATCTATCTGTACTGTGTATATTTATTATGTATATATAAATATATTAACATTAGGGGCATAGATTATTATTTTTTTTGATCTTGATTAATCTAGATTAAAATGGCTCATTTAAATTCTGACAAAGGCATTCAGAATATGTGTGCTACCTAAATAATGACTGAAGGTAAAGCCCTACTATATTTTAGATATCTGTGTATCAGTACTGCCATCTTAAAAGTAAAGGTGTGAATCTTGGTTTCACAATTCAGTTCAATACGATTATTATTATCAACACAATGGCCCAGTTTCACAAACATGGTTTAGCTTAAGACAGGACTAGGCCTTAGTTAAATTAAGAGATTAATGTATCTTTTACAAAATTTTAAGATATGTCAGAGCAAGATATTTTCAGTTGAAGCAGTTCAAACATGCATTTTAGTCTGTGACTAGCTTAAGCCTTTTCTGTGAACCCAGGAGAATTTCACATTCTTCTTCAATATTACTGCACGTGGCTATTTTAAATCTAATTTATTTTGTGCAAAATTTAAATTTGTTATCATTATATAAACATGCTACTCGTTTATAACTATTACTTATTTTAAATCGTGCTCTGAGTATAAATCGAGCTTTGAGTATAAGTTTTGACTTTTAAAAGTTTTTCTTTTTTTTCCACTGCATTATTGCCGCTTGATTATTACTGATGAGACCATATACAGTATGGCAGCTTTAACAGGCTGGATTCAGACTAATGCACAGATCTCTTTCGATACATCAGATGTTTTGATCTGCTCTGAAAACATAATGGTGTGCACATCAGTTTGGTATAAACGCATTTGAAAATGCAAGTGCATTTAACCACAGCCGCGATCAACCGCTTCAAGACAAACAAACACAGCGCACGTGACTGTCAGTGACAAAGTCTGTCATCTCACAGGTTGCATCTAATACCAATGCATTCCAAACGGTATATAAAAAACATATCTAAAGTAACACGCGACGGATGGAAGCACACACTGTCAAGCAACGTGCACGTATCTCAGAGCAAATTCTGTGCAATGAAGCCCGGTAAGTCTTGAGCGCGCACATATGCCATATGCGGGAAAAACATTGTATTTGTGATTAACGTTATACTATTTTTAATCAATCTGTGGTGCGTTTCCCGAACAACGATGCCATTGTTAATGACGTCACACGCATGTAGTGAAGATATACCTTCTGCTATTAAACTGATAAAGAGATCTCTGCTGAAGATGCTGCTGTATTGAACATGACACATATTGACTAATTTATTATTTTTGTTCACTGTCATTTTGCTTTATTTGAT
>JAUYWG010000038.1:19242433-19253378 GCA_034779775.1 Enteromius afrohamiltoni
TATAAAATATTTATGTTATGTTTATGTAGCTGAGAGGTCTTTCCAGCCATGCCATATTCTACTGGTATCACCACAGGAACCATTTCACAGTGTTTATCAATTCTCACAGTGAGTGTTATAGCAGACAACTACACACACTATCATCTAACAAATACTACTGATGTGGTGTCACAGAATGTAGAATGTTTTTAGAGTTTTTAGTCAATAATTTGATTGTTTAGACGTCAAAAATGTGGTTTGGTAATACAAAATGTGCAAATAGCGATGGGTTCTAAGTGAAAATAGCAAGATTTTTTAGTTATATGCTACTTACATTAAGCGCAAATAGATTATATTAAAATAGATTACATTTATACTATGTTAAAATAGCTGGATTATCTGCTATGTATACTACTTTTTGCAAATAGTGGCAATTTTCTGCACCTCAGTATTGTAGTGTGTTATAAAACAGTATGCAATAATAACTTATTGAGTGTAAGTTTCAATTTTAATTCAATTAACAAATGGATGAAAACCTTATTGGGACAATAAAGTCCTCCCTCCCTAACCCTACCCGTTACTTTATTTTCAAATTTATTTCCATGATTTTACTAAAAATTAATGCATTTCTGAAGTGACTGAGAATCAAAGTGATTACGACACATTTAACTACCTGCACCACTGGGGCTGATGACAGTTACCCGTCCTTTGCACTGTTGACTATCCCAAGGACACATTTGTGGGCAGAGATAGTGTAATTAACTACTGCCAACAAGGTGGGCTATTTGCACTCACTTGATGTAGCAGAGAAACACAGCAGTAGTACAGATTTTGAAGTTTTATTTGTTTTTCGCATAAAATCTTCATTGCCTTCTCATTGTTACACTCTTGTGTTTTTAGTGTCTAAATAACTATGTGATGCAAATTGTATGTAGCCTACTGTACACTTGAAAATAGCATATTTAAACCAAAATGATATGATGAATGAATGACCAATGAATGGGACGCTTAACAATGATCAACATTTAATACGGCCAGTAAGTCAATAGGAAGAAATATAATTAAATTGATTACATACCCTCTGGCTTGATGTCTTGATACCTGATGTGATGGTTTTGTTTAATAGATCTTGGTTTAACAGTTTTGGACTTCTGTCTTTTTGATCTGTTAATGAAAGTATTTGTGGTGAAATGTCAATTTAAACCAACAGTGTTAACTTAAAGGAATAGTTCACCCAAAAATGAAACTTCTGTCATCATTTACTCACCCTCAAGTAGTTCTAAAATCTGTATGAATTTCTTTGTTCTACAAAACACAAAGGAAGATATTTTGAAAAAAGTTTGTAACCAGGTTGTTTTGGGTCACCATTGACTCCCATAGTATTTTTTTCTTACTATGGAAGTCAATGGTGACCCAAAACAGCCTGGTTACCTCTTCCTTTGTGTTCAGCAGATCCTATTCTTTATTTTTTTTTTTACTATTCCTTTAATTTTGGGTAAACTATTCCTTTAAGGATGGACAAGCTGCATAGAAAAAAAAAAGTCATACTTCTTTGATGGCTTCCAGCAAGCGCACACAGTTACAAGAGTGACGAGGAGGAAGATGCCCACTGTAGACAGTATAATATAAAGCGAGCTTCTTTCTGGAAACAAAAGAACATTTTCATTCTGCAAGCATGACACAAATATTTGATGAATATTGAAAAGAACTGAAAATATGAATTATGTTCAAATAACCCGCTCTTACTGTAAACAGTGAGTCTGACTGGTGGACTTCTCATGCTACTAATAGGGTTCTCCACCATACAGCTGTAGACATCATCATCAACCATCTGAACACGTGTGATGGTCAGGACCTTCTGGTCCGGTGATAGCAGCAGACGGGTCTCGTTTAGTAATGGATGACCACCTTTTGCCCAGCCGTAGGTGGTCTTAGTGCCTGTTTCATGGGTGCAGTTTAGTGTGAAATTTTCCGTCAGTTCCAGCACAGTGGAGGTGACCATGTGGACGTGTGGCTTAGAGATTGGCTCTGGCAAAATTTTAGGTATTTTTTAGGTACATTTTAGGTTTTATTGTTATACAAGTTAATGGTATCAGTAGATACCAATTGCAGTGTTCGATTTTTCTTACCATCCACCGTCAGGTCGATGCTGCTTTCTCCAGTGAAGGTGTCGTCAGTGATGGAGATCTCTACCTCATAAGTGCCCTCATCAGACAGCCTGAGGTTATGGAGCAGAAGTGTCCCATTCTCAAAAACAAGGATACGGTCTCTGTATTCCGGTCGCAGGTTACCGATGATCTCCGTACCGATGGACTGAACCACTGTAACGGGTTTGTCCCTCTTCAGCTGCCATTTGATCACAGGAGGATCCATACTGGTGCTTGAGTATCGGACAGAGAGCAGGGCTTCTCCACCCACTGTCCCTCTGATTAGAGTCTCAAGACTGGTCATGTTCACTCCCTGAACACATGCTGTGACATAAACAATGTAATTTAAACAGCTTATTTATGATATTAATGTTAGATACCAAAATGTGAAGAGAACAAATAAGCAGTGAAGTGATGATGAAATTGTTTGTTAATTGTTGTTGTTTAGGCCTAAAATTAGGCCTGAATTGCATGGAAAATCTGGACTAATCTAAAATAAAAGTTTTTGTTTACATAACATGTGAGTGTACTGTATGTATTTATTGTGTATATATATGTATTTGAATTCATATAAATTATATATAAATATATTTAATATATAAACATTTTTTCTTAAATATACAGTATACTTGCATGTTTGTTTAAATATATATATATATATATACATAAAAAATATAAAAGAATAATTAATGAATAAATAATGAATACTATTCATATGTATTCTTGTAGGAGTGTAAAAGCATTTAAAATGCGTAATCATATTTTTATATTTATCATCAAAAAAATTTATAATCTCATACATTTTAACTGAATAATGCTCATTTCAGATTTTAATCACGTTAATAGATTTTAATGGAATACATACCGTTTAGACGTTATATTCTAATTCTCCATAAATAATACATAATAAATGCATTACAAATATCTGTAATATTATGACATTACATGGTGTAAATATTAAACTATGTCATTATTTTAAAATGCAGAAATTATCTGTTAATCTATGACCGACATGTATGCATTGCATAAAGTTTATTATTTTGTTTATGTGTATTTTGTTTATTATTTTGTACTGTGTAGGCTAATCCAAATGGATAGCAATTTTATATGCATAATTCAAATTTTATTGAATTTCTTGATGTTAGTTAGTGATTTTAGTAATCTTGTTTTCCTTCAAAAACCACAAGTGTTCTATGCAGCTCAGGGTTTATAATCATAGCTTCTAATCATGTGTCTGATTATTTGATCCACAGCAGGATTGACCTGTGCTATTAGCTATTATGCTCTTGAGCAAAGCACTTGACCTCAGGCTCCTCTATGAGGATTGAACCTGTAGTAAGTGCACTGTAGGATTAAAAATGTAATGCTAAATTGCTACTTACATAAGTACATAAGCACATAATTTTTACAATAAATATGACTGGTCCTGTAAAATAACGTAATTTTTAAATTGAGCATTTTATTTCCTTCATTTTATATAATTGAAGTAGTGACAGTCTGATCTTTTATTCTGTTTTGTACATTTGAGTGAAACATTCTCTCTCGCTCTTCTATTTTTATTTGTGTTCAGTGTTGTGTTCACTTTAGGTGATGGTTTATTAGCGTTCCTCTTTCGTTTCTGCACACACAGGAAAGATTAATGTGTCAGTTTGGTAAGGACTCACCCTGCTTTCTGTCTGACTGTCACTGCAACCTTGTGCACATAAAGCCATAACATCACTCGTCAGATCCCACAGCCAAAGAGGGCAGTGGCAGAACTTACATAAAGTACACTTGCACAGTCCCAGGCACCTTTTACAGTCAAGCTCTTAAGATATTGATGACTCACATTTGAACACATTCAAGCTAAAAATGGGTCACAACTCTGTTATGACACTCTCAGGAACAGCAGGAGAAGCAACGACAGTAGAGAAATCTGTGAGATATGCTGATATTCTGCTCAAAGCATCAAAGATTCTCATTCTCTTTCTGATAACCAGCAGAATAAAGCCTGTGTGGAAACAGCCCATCTCCTTGGTAACTGCTTACAGTGCAAAAGGCCTGCCAGAGATGGGCACACAAAAGCTTGAATTGTTTGGCCCAATTTCCTGGCATGAAAAGGCCCTACAGAGCGACAAACAATCAGTGTGATTAGATGAAAAGTGACACACAGGGCTCCTGTGACTCTGTTGATGACAACATTGGCCAATTGTACAACACAAACAGCTTCTAAAATAGTCAGGATGCGAGGATAGGAATGGGTTTTCATTAGGTTGTAAATAGCAATGTAAAGTACATAAGTCGTCTTTGTCCTTCTACAGTAGTAACTTATTGTCTCTGCTATCTAATGCTGCTATCAGCTCTGACAATGTTATGAACAGTCACAGCATTACATATAACACTAGACAACACAATTTTTTTTTCTAAAAAAAGATCAAGTTGTTTTTTTCACATATTAATGCCTTATTCTGCATATATCCCTTGATCCATTCCCATACCAAAATTTAACAGCTACCTTGCTAACTATTATCTAATTAGGAGTTTATTGAGGGAAAACTCTTGATTGTTAATATTTGTAGGCTTATGTTTTTAAGAAAACGCTAAAAGCAAAACATAACAATTTTAGAATGATTACTAGCCTTTTACATGCTAAAACCTTAATAAAAATATAACTTAGATGACATACAGTAAGGCATGTAGAAGATTGTATCATAAAACAGGTTATATGAGGTAGGATGATGGTCATTTAGGGCCTCAGACATTTGTGTATAAAATATGAAACGGTACTCATTATAGGGTTAAAGAAAGCTCAATAATACTTTTTTTAAGCACAGCATTTCATAAAAAGACATTTGGCTTCAAACGATGAAACAACAGATATTTTATTATTAGAATAAAAAGTATTGTGACGCTTTTTGGCTGCCAAACATCAACCAAAGCACACTGATACCAGTTAACTAATTTAAAGATTCCAGAAAAGTTAAAAAAGCAACACCATTTTAGAAGAATTTCCACTTGATTTGATATTTTACCTTATGCTATGAGATTCATACATCATAGGTGTGATAAAAAGAATCCCAAAAGAATCTAAATACAGCATTTATTAGTCGACATCAATAGATAATTTAGTTATGTTCTGGTTTCTTTTCATTAATAAATCAGTCTGAACTAGACATTGACTTCCAGCGATACCTACATAAGCCCTCGATCAAGGCCAGCACTGTCAATCGATAAAAAGTTACATTTGTTCCTCTTACCTGAGTGAATCAGAACTGCAAGGATCAGGAGGAGAGGAGCAGCAAAAGCAGCTGATGCCCAAGAGAAAGCCTCCTTCTGTGCCCTCATCTTGGGTTTAACTTTCACAGTCTTCCCAAAACAATTAGCATGATTTGTTCACTCTGAGCACGTCCCTCAACTCAGAGTCTTGTGATTCCTTTTAAGGCTGGGCTATGCCATGCTGCTGACAAACACACACACACAAACAAACACAGATTTGCACTCACACATACATGTGCATACGTGCATGCATTCTCACAACCAGTGCACTATGATGGCATGCTTGTGAGTTGCTGAATGGGTCTGTTTGTGTAAGGGGGGAGAAGGGGGTGCTAATATATGTTTTGGGAGGTTGTTGTTGCTTTATGGACTGACTGTTTATTGTATTTCACAAATTAATTTTTCTTTGAGTAATTAAGATAATAAACATAACTGTGCAACAGAACATTTTAAGAAATTAGAGAAATGATAATAATAGTATTGAAAAATAAATTAAATGAAAACAATGACAAAGAGGAACTGACAGTATAAAGGTGCAATTCAAATAAAAAAATTATATTCTGTCATATTTTATAAGCCCTCATGTTGTTCCAAACCTGGATGACCTGTCTGTGAGTAGCAGTTCCCTATTTGCCAAATTTGAAAAATTAAACAAGAGTTAAAATGAGTAGTTAATATACATTTTAGTTCAGTATTTGAACTTATTTAAAGGATATATTGTTGACTATTTTGCTCCATTTGGTTGATGAAAATAGTTCCAAACAAAGATCACAGCAGAACAGTTGCCCGATGCTCCAGATGCAGCACAGTGACCACCAAGGCTGCGCGATATATATCAATATATTTGAGCATCTAGAGTCAGTAAAGCCGGTTTGTTCAGAGCCGTCACTGAAAAGCTACGCCAATGAATCACCCGTGAAACTGAATTGGATATTGCGTAGCTTGTCAGTGAACCACGACTCTGTGCATTAACTGGCAGTCCGTTTAAAAACAGCTGATGGAGTTTTTTCCGCTAATCAAATAACTGGCTTAACTGATGAGAGACGTCTGAATATATATTGCACAGCCCTATAGTGAGCACAGCAGCGGTGTTAATGAATTATCACGTTTTAAAATTTTGATTCAAGTTTTGAAGTCAGGTCCATTTATAAGGACAGACACTTGCTTCATTCTTGAATGAATCGGCCTTCTGAACCTGAACGAATCGTTTGAAAGCTTCAATGACATTTAATGAAATTAGTCACATGCTGTCACCTACTGGCGGTTTTCATAGTAATCTCTTTTATCATTATAGCATTTATAGCATTTTGCTGTTATAAGTTTGCATGCATGTGTAAATGGCTTAATGCTATATTTAAGCTACTTTGAACTGAATTCAGAAATGCATCTGAATGCTGCTCCAGTCACTTCTGTTTCTTCTGCAGTGGAATGATTGATTTTGAAGATGTTGATTTCGTATGACTGGTAACAGATAACATTGGTAAAATGATTGGTACATTATCTAATTATATCAAGTGAAATTATTAATAAAATGTAAGAATTTATTAAATATTATGCATGCATTCAATGCGGTTAGGGGAAATGCCATTTAAATGGGTAAAATGACTTGGAAATATTATGCAGTATTAAGCCATATAAAATGATGTTGTTACTTTATTTAAAGCAGACAAATACCACTTATAAGCAATAATAATAACAATACTGATTTTTTTTTTTTCAAACAGCCATAAGATCAGATTGTGTAATATCACACATTTGCTTTTAACAATTTTTTTATAATATCAGTTTCATTATTTTAATGGCACCCTAAAGACAGCTGCTGATAATGTCAACTAGCCTTACTAGTATTAGTTTTTTGTCTGCTAAATATGCTAACACTTGCTTCCTTAACAGACACGGGAGTATAGGACACTTAGCAACATACTTAAACAAGTATACTAATACTCTTAGGTTTATATAATAAACATTGCATGAAAGTATTGGCTACC
Source organism: Enteromius afrohamiltoni (assembly GCA_034779775.1). Taxonomy (NCBI): domain Eukaryota; kingdom Metazoa; phylum Chordata; class Actinopteri; order Cypriniformes; family Cyprinidae; genus Enteromius; species Enteromius afrohamiltoni. The sequence continues at coordinate 19,249,803 of JAUYWG010000038.1, forward strand.
TCACATTAGCTTTAATTTTAGCCTCACAAGAAACACTAAAATAAGACTCAGCACCTAACCACTCACAAGATGTTGTAAGGTACTGTGAAGATCTTTAATTAACAATGTTAATATATGATATGGTCCATTATAAATGAAGTCAGATTTAATATTGTGTATATTGTGTATTATAAATACTCTTAAAAAGTTATTATCACAAATATGTTGTCACATCGTCATGTGTCTGTGTTTATGTTGATCTGTTTCATGTGCTTTTCTGTTTTGTTTTCATTCTGTTCCCCCATGTGCTCTGAACATTTGTAACCCTGCCCTGCTCATTAGTGTTTGATCCTCTGCCAGCCGTGTCTACCAGGTGTTCTGTGTTTTGTCCTTCATTAGCCTCTGTATAAATTCATGCCCCATGTCTTGTATCTCGGTCAGTCGTTGAAGTTGCATGTACCTTTGTGGTTTGTGTTTGTCTTGCTTTGTGTCAGTTTTTCCTTGTTTATTATTAAATGTTCATCATTTAAGTGATTTCCTGCCGCCCGTGTTTCCGTTCCGCTGGAAAAGCTCGCGACCCGCTTCACCAAAGTGACAGTCTGTGACATATGTAAATATTATAATAGCTGTATATATTTTCTCAGTGTTTTATCATTACGTTACTGGATTTGTTTGATATGTCAAACACAAGAATTACACAGTCTGTCCAACTTTTGTTGATTATTGATAATTTTCTATGTACAGTACTGAAACCATGATGCTGACACTGATATCTGTCCATCTGTCTCTTATGAATCTTGTTTAAGTGATAAGCTGGATTCATCTCTGTGCTTTTTTTAACAGTTTTAACTGTGTTTTTTTTAAAACATGTTAACAGTTAAAACATGTAGTAAAACTGTAAAGATTTTGATCTGTAAAATTGACAAGAACCTTTTAAACAGTCTATATTATGCAGCTGGGGTTTCAAGGGGCACATTTATACAATGCTGCCCTCCACTGGTTTAAGAGGTCCAAACTGACCCTTCCTTCTCTGTACCACTGTGTCACTCCAGAGTGACTTTATATCTTAATGAATAAAAGCTATGCATAAAACTTTGGCAAACATGGAAGGAAAGAATAAATGAAAGACAAAAAGAAAATCTTGTACATCCACTACAGGCTAGAAGTTAATAGCGGTAACGCAAAGTAAACCTTATGGTTAAGCCAATGACGAATTCATTTTCCATATACTGTAAGTCAGTGTAGGTGTAATGACCTCTTCTCATTAACAAGCTTGTATATGTCAGCATGAACATGGTTTCTGTACTAAACAAAAGGCATATTTACCAACAAAAAGAGAGATGAAAGGCGAACATATGAGCCTACAGAAGCAGGAGGTAACACTATAGCAGATTTTGTCTGTGTTGCCATTGGAAACCCGAGTGAAATTCATATTTCATAACTCTCCCACCCCCGGCTGAGTCCCTGGACGTGTCAGAGCGAGTGGGAGCCAACGTGGGCGTAAAGTGGGCTCAGAGGCTCCAAAGCAACTTAAGGCTCTCATCCCACAGCGCAACACAGAGCAGGATATTTAGTTACTTACTCATGGATTCAGACATGCTGAGGTTGTTGCTATGATGAATTCCTTGAGTTGTGATTTGCTTTGATATGAACTATATGCCCTTAAGTGCCTATTTTTGAGAATGTATTTTGAATGAGAATTTTTAGATCAGAAAATATTTTTATAGAAGTGTGTTAATATGTGTGAGAAAAGGAAATAACATTTTATGATATGCACAAGTACATTTTTTAAATTTTACATTACACATTGAAATGTCACATTACACAGAGACCAACTTTTTTAGCTCTTTAAAAAATGTTTTTAATGTAGTAATATCTATTCCTTTTGAAGTAGAATTTTGACATTGTGTCATAGAGTTGATGCTATGGGGAACGAGTATTCGAATATTCATTGGCGATGATGTCCATACACTCTAAAAAGTGCTGGGTTATTTCTATAAGCACATTGTTGGGTTAATTGTTCTCGGTCAAAATTCTGGGTTATTTGACCCAGTTCATGCTGGGTCAAATGAATTTTCACCTCTAAACCACTGGCTTGGGTTATTTTAACCCAAACGGTTGATTAAATTTTTCCTCTTCATCAAACTTTCTGGATTCTTCACTGGTTTCATTGTCAGATGGTCACGCAAATCGCAGCAAGAAGGATAAAGGTCAATTTTAATATGATGGCATAAGATTATTTACCTTTCTGCACATTTTCTGCTTGAGGAGACAAGACAGCAACATCCCAGACCTTCACCATTGTTTCGGGCCATGCCATTAAAATGGACTCTTTACTTGAGGCTTGTGATCTTTGTTCCAAGTACTTTTTCTGTTGATCTTTGTTTCAAATCCTTCTTTTGTGCTTTATATTAACTACACCAAGCAGTGTCTTTCTATCTAAGCATTTCTCCAGCATGCAGTATATCATATTGATGCAAATGATTCTTCATGTGAAAAGATTTTAAAGAATAAGAATAGTTTACACAGTTTTGTATTTTAAAGAATGATGTACAAAAACCACTGACAACCACATGACACGGGGGTAAATTGAATCCTAATTCTCACTAGAGACTTTGATATTTCCCATGCCATGGGGGAGGGGGAAACCTAATTCTTCTGTATTTCAGAGTGTTTTTAAGTAGTCAACAAATACATCAATGACCTGACACTAACCTTTTAGCAAAAGAAAGTGCAGGTGGCACAAGAGGTTAATGATGTAAGGAAGCTGTGTCTCAGTTATGGATATTGCTGGGAAGTTCAGTACAATGCTTGATGTTAAAGCACTGTTTAGGTAATGGATAAGAAGGTTGGTTGTGGGTTGGTATGCTGCATCCATTCTGGTCCCAGTTGCCTTTTTCAACTGGAGCAGAGTCTTGAGATTGAAGGAAGATAAAATAATCTTTTTTCTTGAGCTCCTTCAGAGCCTCTGGGATTGATGACAAGCATTCCATCTATTCTCCTCCAGCATATAGCTGAGAGGTCATGAGAGTGGGTAGTTGGATGGTACGCAGTAAATGAACAGACGCTGCATTGTCATTTGTTGTCCCTCCTAGAATTTCTTGCCGGGATTGATTAAGTTTTGTTTTAGTTTTAGAAAAGAACAAAGTGCTAGTTATAGTGGGTCTTGGTCTGATCTCTACTTTGTTATACTTAGTTATACTTTGGATTTTAAGTATTGCCTAAGTTCCCTTAAGGCTCCCCTTGGGTTAAGAGCCTGGGTGACAAGAGTTACTGGGAAAACTGCATAATGTCTTACTCTCGTTTGCCTCCTTTTCCTACATAGGGTTAAGGATGTATCCTCCCCCTTGAAGGAATGGCAGCATGGAAGGTTTTAGTGCTAATTTAGCAAAGATTGGGAATCTTTCAAGTAGAACTATTAACTTGAAGAGTATCACCACTATGTCTCACATGCATGTTGCATGTTAAGTCAGTTTAGCTATGCCCACAATGTTTGTGCATATTCACAGCTTGTTGAGGCTTATTGTCACAAACCGCTCCTCTGTGGCCCTCTCCAACCAGCAGCAGCGGGAACCATCGCCAGAGTACTAACGTTCC
>JAUYWG010000038.1:19277769-19294159 GCA_034779775.1 Enteromius afrohamiltoni
CTGGCGAGTTCCCATATGTAACGTCTCCGTTCCCTCCTTCAGGGAACGTGGGTTACGTTCGTAACCTAGACGTTCTCATCATCAATAGACATTCTGGTTACTAAAATCTAAATATTAAATCTGAAAAAATAATAATAATAATAATAAATAAATCTTATTGAAACATTTCATGTATATGTATTTTTTAATGCATAATGGGATCATTCTTGATCATTTTTGGTATTTTGCTTTTTAAACTGTGACCTGTATATTTTTCATAAGATCCAAACAGTGTAAAAATGTTTCTCTCTTTCTGGCCATTTCTTTCTTCTGAATCATCTCATGGTTCAGTAGTTGTTGTAAAGGTTATTAAGAAATGTCTTTTGCTATGACTGTCTTTTACCACTGACACACTCAGTCAGCCAGTCACGCTATCTTTACAAAGCAATCAATAAGTGTTGCTCAATCAGCTATTCTGTATGTGGTAGTTATAGCTAATACAGCACAATGTTCAAATAATCTTGCAGGGAAGCTATACAGTCATTGTTATCTCAATAATAGATAAACTTCAATTATAGAGTATAAGCACACAAACAGCTCTGGGGGTTGATCAGCTTGCTGTTAGTTTTCTGCTGCAAAACAACAGACATAAAATCTAACCGGTGCACATTAAAACAGGGTGAAAACAGAAACAGTGTAGTGTAAAGTGTGAAATTTTCATTATTTTGCATTATCAGATCACTGACCTCTAGTTAATGTCTTAAAGCCACTGAGCAACAGTATGTCTACCGTCTGTATGAACAAAGAAACTCTCTAATGCTAATGCTTTGATTTTTCTGGAAATATAAATGTGTTTCTACTAAGCTTGATTAAAAGACCACAACAGAGCAACACAAATGTGCATGCTAATTCAGTATCCAAAATGTTGGTGGCCAGTGCTATAGATTTGATTTGAATTAATTAAATGTGATCACAGAATAGGTTTTTTTTAATAACAAAATAATATCTTATGCAATAAAATGGTTCATGGGTTCACAATGTCATTCATGCCTGTTGTGTGTATGAATGAGTAGGTGTGGCTGAGTGTGGGTAACAAGCTAACTAGTTCCATCTGTGGCCCGTTATCCAACACTATTCAATGTGTGCTAACCTATCCTATCTTCGTCAGTTCCTCTGTTTTTGCTGCATGAAGCTCCACTCATTTGTTTTCTGCCCCGTATTCCTGTCTCCTCTGGCCGGCTCGTATCCGTTCTCTCTGGTGGAGATTCGCAGAGGATTTCTGTCTTTGTCCAGGATTGCCCACTGTGGTTCCTGCGCTACCAACCAGCGACCTTCGTTGATCTTTGAAAAACAAATTAAGATATTTTTAATGATATCAGAGAGCCATCTCATCAAAAGTATTCTAGCATCGCAAAACTGAAGTTGAAGCTGATGTCACATGAACTGTTTTACCGATGTTTTCGCTATGTTTCTTTTCACTAAAAGGCTCTTTGGGGAACACTAAATGTTTTTTCTACCGAATCACTGAAATTTTATTCTTTTTTTTAAATGCAGAAGGAAGAAAGTCACACATGTTTGAAATGACATTAGTGAGCGTAAATTATGACAGAATGTTCCTTTCTGGCTGAACTCATACCTTTCGGAGTGAGATGAGAGATTTTTATTGTGTGTGACACACTAGCACAAGCACACTAACTTCATTGTGAATTCAGTCAAAAACACTCTTGCACAAGATTTAATTGCATGCAACAAACAGCTTTCAATGTATTTGGGAATAACTTACCCCCCACTTGTGGCAAAATAAATGCTAAGGGGAAAACTGCATACATTACCACAAATGCACTGGAAGATCTCAGATCTTTTCACAGTAACAGCATGATACTAAACCCTTTCTGTGTCAGCTTGAATGTGCTAATCTGTGTGATGTGGATGGCGAAGTGCATCTCAGTCTTTGTCTTGCCAAAACACAGGTAGATGTGCAGTGCAGCCTAAACATTACAATCAAAATGAAAACTAAAACTAGGTGCAATTGAAATGGTAATGCACTAAAGAGCCCCAGCAGTCCTCAGCTTTATTTATACTTTGGATTAAATCTCTACAGGCTTGCATGTGATGCTTTTTCTTTTTCATCGGGCTGATAAATATATCAAGTACATGGAAGCAAATGTAATCAGCAGCGGACCCTTTTGAGTGACCCGTGCAAAACCTGCGCTTTATTCTCTTCAATCTCATTAGCCACTGATACAGGAGCTGTTGTTCCCTCTACCATGCAGGAGACATAATAAATGCTTATGGTACCTTATAATGATTCTTTCTTGGCAAAGAGTGTTTGTGCATCTGTTTATGTGAGTCTGACCAAAACAAAGAAATCAAGTCACCAGTGATGAGAAAGCCAAACAACAGATAGATGTCCGATCAATATTACATGATGGAGACAATCAGAGAAGCCCTAAAGCATGTGTTTAACAATACAGTCCTGAAATGAATAAACAGATGCTAAATAAGCAGAACATCGTTAGACCTGTCAATCCATTGCAAATCCAATTCTCATTATTCTCATAGCTGCTTACCTGCAAGCACATTACTAGCATACTGGCTGTTTCTTCTTTTTATTTCTTCACTACTAATAAAGCACATCTTAATACCATATTTTGCATTAATATATTTTATTATCTCTTTATCTCTTAATTCAACCCAAAATCTAAGCTTGCTAACTTGCTTACCATTAATAAGGAACAAATTAAGAATTTGGGGCAGAAGTCCGACCTGATCTCATAAAAGTATGTACCTCTGTGCACTTTTTGTGCAACAATTTTTTTTACATGTTTCACCGCAGTTTCAAAAAGAAATGTCCACTGAGTGGTGTTGAAACACGGGTTCAATATATGAACCCTGACACATTCTTATTACAGTGATATAGGTATGTAATGTAGTGGTTCAGAATGAAAATATCAGTGGACAGTTATTAAAAGTTAATGCTCTGTCAAGTTGGATATATGCCCCATACACCAAATCAAACCCTAAACCCAGTAATGTTAATAAATGCAAAAATGATATAAAAACGTATTTGTTGAAACAACCGCACCATTTCAACATCCTTTTACACAGATTTGAACTGTTTTGTTGAACCGTAGTTACACCGAATTTTAACCAGAGCTCCTCCTACATATTTCAACTTTGTGAGCTACCGAACAAACCTACAGTCCATGAAAACCCATAGATATAAAGCTGGATATGTGTGATGATAATATTCATTAGCATTCAAATATCCCAGCATATTAATATTGTCCTGAAATCATAACATAATATTTTTAAAGTAATTGTGCGAAAATATGATTTATTAATCAAAACTTGTGTGAAAAGGAATAAAAGATTTTGGAGTTCACAGCCTCTAGTGTTTTCTTTTAAAAAACTCCAGTGATATGTACCTGTTGGTATGTATTTTGTGTCTCGCTAAAAAGTGCACCAAGTTCCTTTTATGCCATGAGACAAGGCAGCAAACTTCATTGTTAATAATTAGTTTATATAGTGAGAACTATTCCAAATCTGAATCTAACATTTTCTGAGAAAATATCAGATGATTCAAAAATTGTGACAGACAAAAGCACTAAATACACATTTAAAAAATGGCAGTCAAGTGTATTGGCTGTTTAAATCTGCATTACTAAAAATAAACATTTCATCGTTCTAAAGTTATTCCACAGCTATTCATTTTGAAAGTTTGCCGTTTTGTCTATAAGGTACATTTTACAAAATGAAGTCATCCTGGTATTCAGGAAAAATAAGTATTATTCATTTATCTTGAACTGCTTCCAGGCAGAAGAAAAGTCCTTATACGCATGGGTATGATTAAATGCTTCTTTTTTTTCTGTAATTGCATGTTTAATTTAGTCATAGAAATCATACAGTGTAGCTAACTGTGAGTCAGCTTTTGAAGTCAGTGATGCCAATTACTGGTGTAATAGGATCATTTATTTATTATAAATTTAATCAGTCTTCCAGATGATGGTGTATGCGTTACCCCACATTCTGTTTATTGTGTAAATGGTTTTTCCATGTGCATAATGCGACTAATCAGATTTAACAGTTTCTCCGTAGAGATGAGTGTGTTTTCAAATGTACATTTCATTACACTGACATGGAGAAACAATCAAAGCATTTTGGCTGTTGCTGCTGTGACATGAAAAGACAAACATGATGTTATGTGATGTGTTGAATATTAATAATTGTTGTTCACAGGAAGATTGACACTGACTGTCACGAATCAAAGGGATGACGAGAATAAGCGTGTCCACTTGCAAGCTTTATTATAAATACAGGGTCAGAACAGACAAAGTAGAAGCAACGGCAAACAGGAGTATCAGTGGCAAAACTCAAGAGAATAATTCAAATACGTAGCAGAGGTCGGGCAAACGGCAAACAGTATCCAAAGAGCGAATTTCCGGGTGCAGGCATGGTCAGTAACCATAATCCAAAACAGAGAACAAAGAACACTTACAAAGGGGAAAACACAAGGTACATCCACAATGATCAGCAACAGTAAACACGCAGGCCGGATAAGGAGACAAAGGGAGGAGGAACTACAGTAATGAGCAACCATAGCGACGAATGAGGTGGGAGGAGACAAATGTTCATGACAAGAGTGCTTAACAGAGAATAAAGAGACAGGTAAACAGACAACATAGTCCGGGCCGGAATGCCCTCTGGAGGCTTCAGAGTCCAGTGTCCATCAAAGATTGACGATCCAGTGAAGATAGTTACACTGACATTGTTTTCTTCTAAATTTTTAAAGTTGTTCAAAGTAATGAAATTACATTTTAAATGCTACTTATATGCTGTAAGCTGTAGCATATTTTAATTGCTTCTTTAAAATATACTGATGGCAACATACTGCAAAAAAATATCTCATATTGCAGTGCACTGTCACGCAGTCACATTCACCTGATCCAGGATCAGAACTCACAACGAGCACCAATCACCAGATCTCAATCACCTGAGTTCTAACACCTATTGGTCATTAGCGATCCTGCTTAAAAGCATGCTCAGCCAAACAGTCGTTGGCTGAGCTCAAGGTTGAACGCTGACTTTATCTGATCTTCTCCTCTACCTGAGTTTACGCTTCCAAAGGATCGCTGGATCTAAAGAGACTTTTGTTTGACTGTGATTGTAGATCAAACAAACTCTGAGTGTCTTTTACCATTTACTTACCTGTTGGTTTCTGCCATTGCCTCTATTACCTGCCTATGCTTCTGACTTGGATACCAAGTTCTGAGAACCTGTTTGACTGTTGTTTATGTTTATCACTGCACGACTGTTCACCTGTTGGAAAGAGGAAACCTTTATTTGTGCACAAATAAACTCACATCAAATATATCTCTTTGGTCTCTGAGCGTGACATGCACCTAACTTTACATTTACTGCATTCTGAAAGCTTTGGAGAATAAATCAACAGTGACTTAAATAATTATAAGATTGGACTGCCAGGAAGCTTTTCTACTCAAAACTGATTTATAGTGCATAACTAGTTTTAGTTATAATAACTGCTATTTGTTGAATTACTCATAAAACCTATAATGTGTTTGAAACATTTTCTGTTGCATTGTTTGTGCAGTTTGTACATACTATTTTAATAAATAGGTGTTGTAAAGTTTATACCATGCAGTATTAAATACATTCTGTTCTAGTGTTTTCTTAAAAATCTGCAATAAGGCTTACTAAGCTATATTGATCTTAGAGGCCATCACCGTATCAGGATTCAGGGCTCATCCCAGACCCAGTTACACTGAAAATTTGATTATTGGTTAGTGTTTTTCAGCTTCTCATGGCATGGTTTTAAAATTCAGCCCAGTCTTTTGATACTTTGCCTGTTTCTTTTGTGTTAGAGAAATTTGTTGTGTGGCTTGGTTTTCAAGAGTTGTTTTCTAGCATTGACAGAAGAAGGAAAAATGGCTTTGATGTAAGATGGGGACAAGATGTTTATTCTTTACAACAATTTTACCAACTTAAACTAAAGAGTATGGCCAGTAAAGTTAAGAGTTTTACAGTATGAAGGCATCAAACACCTTTCTACATGTCGTTTTGCATCCTTTTACACATCTATTATTATTGTTAATAATTCAAAAAATAACTCAACAACAGCAAAAGCAACTACAACAGAAAGTACACACTTTGTAATCGGCTTGTTTAGTCCAGGATTTGCTAGGCTGTTCACATCAAGTTGTTTTCACTGCTTCCAGCTCTCCTGTTTGAGTGGCAGCAGCATCGATCTATTAGAGTGTGTCTATTGTACCGGAAAATGAAGTCTCTTAAGGTTGCACAGGTGGTCTCTTTTTGAAGGAGCAGGAAGAAAGAGCAAAAAGGTCTTCTTGACTGGCTTATCGTTCTCTTTAGATATGTTTTGGGTTACAAAGTGTAACACAAAATGAAACAACATTACAATAGCAAACATTTACACTAAACCACTCACATCTTACCATAATAAAGCCATATCTTACCATATTATCTTACCCTATAAATCTTATTTATCCTTGGAGTACACTGTAAATACATCAAAAATGGTAGGCTATATCACAAAGTATTGCTATCTGATATTACCTATTAACTGTCACAAACCAACAAAGCACCAATAGTGTAACTGATTTACACCTTAGAAAAATGAGTATGTTACATTTTCGTTAAGAGGCATAACTTCATGTTTTGACATTTTCAATCTGTTGAAAATCCATCAGGTTGTCACAGTCCTTTGTAGCACATGAACCAATCAGGCGCAAACTATTTGTTACATAAAAAAAATCTTTACATTTTGCAGAACAAACAGAAGAATTTGTGAATTCGTTTAGTTAAGTTCAGATGTTCAGTAGCGGTATTATGAGCAGTTTTCACTCTTCTTTGTGTCAGTTTAATTAATATAGCCTACTTAAAATATTATTTAATTCAGTGATGCAAATCAGAATTTTCATCAGCTGTTACCCAAGTTTCAAACGCATACCATCCTTCAGAAATCATTCTAACATAATGATTTATTGCATTGCTTTGCTGCCTAATATTTTTGGAACCTGTGACATTTTGTTCTGGATACTTTTATATTTTAAATGGCTAAAAAGAACAGCATTGATAGTAAATCAACATATTAGAAGGATATCTGAAGGATTATTTGACACTGAAGACTGAAAGTAAAGGCTGATGAAAATTCTGACTTGCATCACTGAAATAAATTACATTAAAACATTAAAATCTTTGTGTGTGTGTGTGTGTGTGTTAGGGCTGCACAATTGATACATTTTCCACTTATGTTATTCTGCATGCTTCAGATGTGTTTTCAAAAGGTTATCTTAAGGGTTATTCCATTGTTTTAATTGTAGTTTTAGTATAACATTCTAACACCATTAATATTTTTTCTTAAAAAAAAATAGGCCAATCGTATGTAGAATTATTATTTGAGACTTAATTCTATACAACAGCAATAAAGTTTTTCAGTTAGTTTTCATCTTATTTATATGCATGAATAAATATGGCATGCAGTTGCTTCAAACAATGGTATTGTAACGCTCAGCACAGATAGCTCAGGACACTGAAGGTAAGGAATAACAAAAGTTTATTGAAATTGTTCAACAAATAATAAAGCAACAGTTCCAATAGCGATCTCCAGATCGCTCTTGTAATCCTCTGGTAATCACTTTTTTAGTTTCCTTATTTCCTTCGATCTTTGCAGGTACAGGTGGACTGGACGGTGAAGGGCGGCCAGTGTTCTGCAGAGACAGGTGATTACAAGAAGGTGAGTAACTTCAGGTAAGTGAAATTAGAGAGTCTCACGTCTTGTGGAACATCGATCGCTCAGCCTCTCGCAGGATACAAGCAGGTAAGTGAGCCAGTGACCCAAAGCACTGGAATCCTCTGTTTAGTTCACCGCCAGGCAGACACACGCTGTAAGTAGAGTCGGTGAGTGTGAATCTCTTTCTAGGAGTCGTAATCCAATGGACAAGCCTTCTAGACCGTGACAAGAAGACAGTAACATGAAAGGGTAAGGTATAAAGGTGGTTACCTCAAACTCAGCCGTAGAGCAACTGGTGAATGTGGCTTTTATACAAGCTCACCTAATGAGATCCAGGTGGCGGTGACGGCTCTAAATTGTGTGTAAAATCAGACAATGAATAGTTGGGACATCATAGGTGGGTGATATCACTGGCCAGGAAGCATAAAAGCATGTGGAATGCTGCTGGCATCCCTGCTGTCTATGTGCCATTGGATATTAAATATTAAAAGGATTTATATCACAGTACTTTGTATCAACATTCTTGCTCCGCCACAGGCAGACCGTGACAGAATGACCAGACCTACAAGAAAAGGAGTGAGCGGCGTGTTTCTCCTGACCTTTTGTTTCCATGATTTTTTTTAGTTTTTATTTAATTTTTTCCCCTGTCTTCCCTCATGAACACCCCGTTCACACCCAGCTTTCTCCTCCTCATGCTGGAGCAGGGGAAGAGATCGCTCGAGGGCCATACGAGACTGTTTTTGGATATCGCTCACTACACCAGCTTTCCAGACAGTGCGCTCTGTGCTTTCTACAATAGAAGCCTGAGACCTGAGCACAGAGAAGATGGCCCTCGAGCAGACTTTGCCACCTTCGTGGAGTGGTTAGTTTAAAGACTCACCTGCCCACCCAGTCATGCCCATGCCACTGCTGACATCAGCCAGCTCCGTTGCTCACCCTCAGTCCACCATATGTGTGCTGTTATCGCCATGGGTCGGCCAGCTGTCATCGGCGTCATGGCTTGAAAATTCCTCAGCTCCGCCTCCAGCCTCAGAGTCTCGGACTCCACCTCATCCCTCCGACCCGTCGGCTCCACCATGCCACCTAGCTCCCTCCTCTCCACCGTGGCTCGTCGGCCCAACAGCTCCACCAGGCTCCATTGTCCTTCTGGCTCCGCCTTGGTCGGTCGTCGACCATCCATCGCCTCAGGACTCCACTCCTCCGGCTGCGACTCGTCCATCCGTCCTGTCGGCTCAGTCAGGCTCCTCCCTCCCTCCGACTATGCCTTTGTCCGCTGTTGCTCTGGCTCCGCTGCCGCCTTCCGGATCCACGTCTTCTTTCGCGCCATCTGTTCCACCTCAGCCCGCTGGATCCTCTCCATCTCCGCTTCACAATCTTCCGCAGAGCTACACCATGGCCGGGTTCTGGGTCCTCCCAGACTTCTCCTGCACCGGATCCCTCCTGTGTCCTCCCTGGCTCCTCTCTCCGTTGTCACCACCCTGGACTCTGTTCCTAGTCCTCCTCCCGGGTGCTCGGCCACCTCCTGAACCTCCTGCTGACTTTTCCTTTTACCCAGGTGTTTATTTGTGCCGCAAGTTTTTCCCAAAACTTACTAATCATGAATAATATATATTTTTCTAAAAATGCAAACATTTACATCCATCCTGGTCACATATTATTGTAGCACAGTTTCTGCTGTATACAAAAACAATTATATGTTGGTCAATAGTATGTTATACTGTAAGTACCAGAAATAACCACAAAAATCATAGCAAATGTACAATGTACAAACATCTCAACGTCCCAAAAATCACCTCGACCTCCAGAGGGTTAATGTCGCTTTACTGTTCCCCTTGTTACATGTTTTAATGCAGTAATACTGTAAGAAGGTATTTTTTCTGTAATAGATTAGTTGATGGTAATTCTGTTATGGTTATTACTGGCAGCTGATATAAATAATTGCAATTTATCATAATTAATAGTAATTACTTATATATACACATTTCCCTTACTTAGCTAATATTCTACACCACCAAGAGCTTCGTTTTGCGATGTACTTAATGTACCACAGGCACAGCACCTCGCAGCACGTTTTAAACAGAAAACGAGGATAAAATGGTGATAGCACTCGAGCTAGATTGCAATGTATGCTTTTGTAATGCTAAATAAATGGCCTCCACAGCAAGCTATTTTGTAGAATGTCATGAAGCTTTTGAAAAGTCAATTTAGTCCTTTCCTTTAACCAGGGCACTGGGGGAAAGTAATGAAAATGGGCTGAGGCTTTCCTTCTTGAGATGTAAGGAGGTGAAAAGGAAATATATGCTCAAACTTCCTGTGAAAACATAACGGGCAAACCTTCCTTTGCCAAAATTATGGATTAATGAAAAAGCTTAAAGAGGAATCAGTAGAATGTGTCATGTTGAAATGATCTTTCCTTAATATAAAAGATTTGACAAAAAATACAAAAAAAAGGGTACATTTACAACCCCAGTAGAGAAAATTTATTTGTTAGCGTTTTCATTACTCTCAAAGACCAGCCTAATCTCATGTTTAAATGTAGGTATTAATACGTTACGATTACAAGCATATAACATCCATTTTTGTATATGTTTTTACTGTTGCTAAAATGTAAAATTTAGACACATTTTAACGTTTAATTGTTTTATGTTAAAATATGTAAAATAGTTGCATATATATTGTATATAAATATTTATATAATAAGTAGGGGTGTAACGGTTCACAAAAATCACGGTCGGTTTGATTTGACAGTGATGTCACGGTTCGGTATGTTTCTGATACAGAAAAAAAAAAATAAAAAAAAAAATCACATTTTTATTTATAAAAACTAACATAAAAGCAAGAACATCAATGTAGCTATACTTCACATATCATGCATCATACATATCTCGTGATGAATGAATGACTCAACCCCAAAGACTCGAAACAGGTGAACTAATTCCGGTAAGAACTTTGCGCAATCTGCATGCACGACTGAACAAATCACTCTCCGACATTAAAGATTTGTTCAAAATGCACAAAAAAAACAAAAATCGTTCAACGACCCATCACTACCATCACTGTTCTGTGCTAAGAGTGCTAGGAGGGCTGAATAAAATGTAGCATTTTCTTGAAACCCGCTTTAAAATCCGCGGCTATAAATGTACCGATCGAATGTTTTGAACAGGGTTCTGTTGGAAATGCCTACCTGAATACGGGGGATAGTTTGTAATGTGCGCGTTTCTAATTTTTTAGTCTGGCCCCTGCTCTGGTGGCAGTAAGGGAAAGGCAGTGGAAGTAAAAAAATGAGGATACCAGAGCGAGAAAGTTAGTGGTATTTAAGACGCTGGAAAAGAGTTATGATAGAGTAATTAGTACTGAGGAGATTGGCAGCAGTTGGTGGTTATTTGTACGTGTTCCGGAAATTTTTTATAAAATGCCATTTTTTCCTTTGAATTGTGAGTATATATCTTGCGATTTTGAATATTTTCTCTGAATTGTGAGATATAAACTCATAATTGTGATTTATAAAATCCAATTTCAACATACAAAATGTATGTGTTCTCAGAATTGCAACCTTATATCTCACAATTTTCACTTCGAAAATCACTATTGTTAGTTTATATCACAAAATTCTGACTTCATAACAATTGTTAGTTTATTTCTCACAATTATGAGAGAAAAAAAAGTAATAAACTGGATTCTTGTGGAAAGACTTTTTTATTTTATTTTATCCTAGTCATCTTGCAGTGTTGCAGCCCCATTGAATGCTTGCATAGGCCTCCCAAAACAAGCCAAACTAGACACACTCCTTTTACGAAGTGACATGTATTTCCCATATGTTACACTGGCTTTGAGGTTTGCTGGGGCTCCACACCATCAAACCTTCACTGCCCTCATCTGGTTTGATCTGGCAGACTTCAAACACATCCATTTTTAATCGTGCATACAGATTTGAGCCTTAAACAAAAAGAACATCAATAATGCTCCCCTCCCCAGCAGCGTGTGAGAGGCAAGAATTACCAATAGCATGTTATGAGGGCCAGTTGGAGTCGAGGGTATCATGCTGCGCAGGCTATTGTGAAAGAAATTAACACCTGGTCGTCAGTGCTGTAAAATCCCATCCCTATGGGAGGGGATAGAGGTTTACACTTGTGAAAAGGAATAGCACGACTGGGAGACCATGTAATTGATGCCTCCATATCAGATATGTTGGAAGGTTAGAAAGTGATGAAAATAAGAGGCGATGACTCTGACTGTGTCATCTACAATTGTGTGCCTGTGAAAAATTAATGGTTTGAGATTTCAAAATATTACATGAAAAGCAAATAGCATTCAAATGCATAAGATAAAAATAAATTCTATGTTTTTACTGCTATAGCATACTCAATGGGTGGATTTAAGACAGTCTGACCCCAAGCATTGGCAGAATTACCATCATTATCATACTGGCCCTTGTAACTATGACAGGAGTGATTTTACATGTGTGATTTTATATAATGAAATGACCTGTTCTTCTGAACATTACCACTATGTAATTTCAAGAGTCAAACAAAAGACTAACTATTATCCTGGGGCTTTTCAGCAAAATTCATTCATTAAGACATGCCTAAGCTTAGGGGAACCATTCTTTGAGATAAATGTTACATGCACCTCACACATTCCCGCTAATTTGTTTTGGTGTGGATACCTGAGTGCACAGGGGACTGTAAAAACTGATGGATACCAGAGGGAAACACTCCAAGCACTATTATGACTAAATTGCTTTTTGCTGCTTGTTTGGCTGAACGTGCTGTGACAGCAGTTAAGCCAAATACAATTCTTTTGTCATTTGCTTATATATCATTTAAAGGATCTGTTCAGGGAGTTTCCCTGCCTACGGCCGAAGATGCTGGGATGCTGTGGCATTTTCCAAACAACACAAAATGCAAAAGTACAGCTGGGAGAGTAAATTCCTCAGCCTCTGCTATTTATTTACTATGCTTCCATTAACATATTTTTACATAACCTACAACGGACGCACATTTAGTAGAACCCTGGATGTGCAACAAAAAGACTGCATTATTGTAAAACATCTTAAATATTGTTTCAGTCTTTCTGAATTGCCTAAGCCAAAGTCTTTAATCAAAATGATTTGGTATAAGTATCTCCCTGAGCTATCTCATCTGCCTCACCTCTGAATGTAAGAATGCACAGCAGCATTTGTTGTTGCATTTCAGCTGCATGCTTTGAGGAACACGTGATTTATTTTGTAGGGAAATGTGTCATAGGTTTTCACAGATTTACTTTTTATTATTTTATTAGTAATACTTTGCGCCAGTTTCCTTTGAAGTGAATTTTTTGATCTCTTGATTAAATAGGAAGAAAAAAGTGCTTTATTTGCAAAGGAAATAAAGGAGTTGCCGTGAGAAGCCGTGACCCTTTCCTGACAGTGCGTTTCTGGGTGCGGGAGTTTCCTCACCTCTACGGACAGACACGATCACTGCCACTTGAGTCAGTGGATCTAAAATATCTAACGCTGAAAAAAGCACTTCTGACTGCATTGGCCTCCATCAAGAGGGTAGGGGACCTACAAGCCTTCTCTGTCAACGAAGAGTGCCTAGAGTTTGGCCCAGCTGATTCTCACGTTATCCTGGGACCCCGGCTTGGCTACGTGCCCAAGGGTCCAACCAGCCCTTCCGCAATCAGGTAGTGAACCTGCAAGCTCTGCCCCCGGGGGAGGCATACCCGGCCTTAGAGATGTTGTGTCTCTATACAGACCGCACTCGGAGCATCAGACGCTCTCAGCAGCTCTTTATCTGCTATGGTGGTCAGCAGAAAGGGAATGCTGTCTCCACACAGAGGTTGGCCCATTGGGTGGTTGAAGCCATCTCCCTGGCTTATCTTTACCAGGGAGAGCCGTGCCCCTTAGGACAGAGAGCCCAGTCAAAAAGGAGTGTAGCTTCATCTTATGCGTTGGCTCACGGCACCTCACAA
This sequence comes from Enteromius afrohamiltoni, assembly GCA_034779775.1. NCBI lineage: Eukaryota > Metazoa > Chordata > Actinopteri > Cypriniformes > Cyprinidae > Enteromius > Enteromius afrohamiltoni. Next base: position 19,291,472 of record JAUYWG010000038.1, read on the forward strand.
TCAGATATCTGTAGGGCTGCAGGCTGGGTGACCCCGAACACCTTCGCAAGGTTTTACGACCTCCGTCAGCCAGAAGGCTGTATTTACTTTCAATTATATCCATAATCTTATTGATATATTGAATTGTTCCCTTCTTCAGAGAACGTGGGTTACATTCGTAACCTAGACGTTACCCTTTCGTGCAATGACTCTGGGGTCACGCTGACGCTGTCAAAAAGGGTTCTCCTAATGTCACAAAACTGAAGTTGAGTCACTAATGTCACATGGACTGCTGTATTTTCTAGGTTTCTGGACCTGGAAAAATTTTAGCTGTGTTGCTGTCTATGGAGGGTAAGATAGCAAAAATATCTAAATTTGTGTTCCCGAAGATGAACAAAGGTCTAACAGGTTTGGAACGACATGAGGGTGAGTAATTAATGACAGAATTTTCAGAACACATCACATCATCCAGCAGCCTCAATAAAAAGCTGAGTACAAGGAATTATTTAGTGATTGGTGGCAAAGATAAGCATTGCCAATGTATTTGTGCCACTTAGTTGCTTCAGATTTATGAAAAGTTTTGTGCCGGTGAGGAGATTGTTATTTTATGGAGGACAGGTGCTGTTGTGGTCTCGATGTAAACCAAGAGAAAAGACACTGTTGTTTTTTGGTATATGATTTTCTTTTTGTTGTTGTTGTAGCATTGTGGAGATCTTAACTGCATTTTCAGAGGACACACATTTTCAGTATTTTAGTAAAGACCAGCTTATACATGTCCAGGCTGAGACCAGAAAAGTGTTGAGTGTCAGGAATGAAACAGTGTAAATATACTTTCCTTTGGGGTAAATTAAGGCCTTGTTTTGTGTCATGCGAACCTCCAGAGACAAGATGGACATGACCATGGAAATACAGGATTCAGATGTTTTTTGCTTTTCTCAATGCTTTTTGTATTGCTTTCTCAGTGCTTTTCTATGTAAACATGCGCTAGAATGGACATGTTTGAGTGTTGCATCCACATCATTTTCAGCATTTTAAGAAAAACATGTCTGTAGACATTGATTTTTATTTTTATATTCCACTGCTTTTTTCCTCAGAAGAAAACTTTAAGAAATAAAATTTAATTTAGACAATCTAACAGCTCCATTAAGGAAGATTTATTTGCATAATTTATGTAAGCACTCTTACCAAAAAAAGGATGTTTTTAACCCTGCATTATCCTTTTTTCCTATAGTAAGTTGTCTTTTAGCATGTTTTTTTATGTTATCAAGTTTTTATTGTGTTTTAGTGCATTTGTTGTGTTAGTAAACTGTTTTCAAAGTTATTTTTGATCAAGTTTTTGTTTCCATAATATATGTATCTACTGTGTTTATTTATTATGTATACATCAATACACACATACAGCATACATTTGGACAATATTTACATTTATACACAATATCGACAATATTTATATGTCCATTTATATATTTATATTATGATTTTTTTATATTATATATAAAAATATATAATATATAAACATAATATATCTATCAGAACAATGTTTAGTTATGGTACATCTTTCCACTACATCTGATGACTTAGAGATGACACTACATGTAGGGCATTTTCATTTTCTTTCTTTATTTGTTTGTTTTAGAGGCTGTTAAGTAATTTAGACTTCTGATGGTCTCAGATAAGCTTAGGCATTTTTCCCTGTACATGGTCAGAGGCATGTCCTATATAAAAAAAAAATGCTAACAACAAGGATCAATTTTCCTTCCAATCCTTTTTGTCACTGAAGATGGATCATGTGAGATCACAGTTTAGTTTTTTTTTGTTTCGCTTTCCCATGTCTTCCTGTTTTAGTTTATTTTTTCAATAATGCCCTTATTTAGAATTTCCTATGGTTAAGTGATTATTAGTTAATTAGTTACCTTCTGTGTCTCCCAGCTGTTTTGAGTGCTCCTTGTGTTTGGTTTTGTATTTAGTGTCTGTGTTTCCCAGTCGCCAGTGTCAGTCGTTAAATGTTACTCCTTGCGTTTTGAAAGATATGTTCCTGAGCTTATTCTTATTCAAAGAAAACCATTTTTGAGACTCTGTGTCTCCTGCAATCTCCATCTCCCTGCAGTACCCGTAACAGAACAATTGACCAAAACAGCAACATGGATCGGGGAGATGAGCGCCTTCTCCAACTCCAGCAAGGAGCCAAATTTATAAATCTAGTTCTTGAGTTAAATCATTCCGAGGTTTATGTTGATGTGAAGGATTTTAATCCTCATCCCATCCAAAATCAGATAGACACTCTAGCTCACAATGAGCCAAATTTCTCTACCTACTGCCTGAATGTGCCCGCTCTCCCTCCTAACCCAGCTAGCCTAGTCATCCAAAGCTCCATCATCTATGACCATCCAATTCTCCGCCTTACGGCCAGTACGCCGTCCGATGTTTGCCCATTCCAAACGTGATATAGAACATATTTCAATAGCCATGGAAGTTAACAAAAGCAAAGTTTTATTACATCTAAATGATTGTTGCAACTGCCCCAATATATGGGGACAGTTGCAACATTTTTCAGGGTCCATTTAAGTACAAATTACCTACATGTTATGATATGTACACATGTTTCGGCAGTATGGGCAGGTAGGTTACATGTTGTCACGATCTGCTGGAAGTGCCAGTCGGACTTTAAGTAGGCACTTCCAGCCTCCATGTTATTTGTTGTGTTTTTCC
>JAUYWG010000038.1:19302243-19312367 GCA_034779775.1 Enteromius afrohamiltoni
ATCCATTAATTCCATGCTAGTAGCATTAGCCCCCAGAACTCTCCAATCGTACCTTACAGCTTGGAGAGCTTTTAAATTCTTTTAAATTCCTTTTCCAGATTTTTCCCTACTCTCCATTTCCTCATTTATATCCCATTTGAATACTTTCTCCAAGCCAGTTCAATTAAAGGCTACCTAAGTGGAATTCAGTTGTTTCATAAATTACTATACGGCTCTAATTCACCCACCAGTTCCAATGCCCAAATCCAACTACTCATTAAGGGCATCCAAAAAGAGAACCCCTCCCGACCTGACCAAAGACTTCCCATAACCCTCTGTATCTCCACTCTCCGACATAATTATGGCTCCCCCTTAATCAATCGCACCTTAGATGCCATGTTCACGTTAGCCTTTTTTGGTTTTTTGAGATGTTCTGAATTTACTGTGAACTTTCCATTTCATCCCTCCATCCACCCTACCATCTCCGACCTCTCTATCCTAGACCACAAAACCATATATTTTTTTATCAAACACAGTAAAACGGACCAACTCCACAGAGGCCACCATGTTTACATTTTTAAACTGCTATGCCCTTCCCAGTCCTACCAAACCCTCAGAGCCTATCTATCCTACAGAAGCTCATTTGCTTCCTCCCCACTCTAACCCTTTTTGTCGACCAATTAAACCAACCAGTTTCTTGGTTTTGGTTTCAAAAACATCTCAAATCCGTCCTGACAAGATCCGGAATCGATCTAGAGTGTTTCTCATCCCATTCTTTCAGGATTGGAGCCGCAACCACGGCCGCCAAAAGAGGATTGGCTCCAAACCAGATCCAAACCCTCGGCCGCTGGTCCTCCGAGGCTTTCAAAAATTACATACGCCTCGACCCAGCCTCAATCCGCCAAGCCATGCTAACACTTTCTAATCCCACAGATAACTGCAACCCACCCTCCTCCTCCCAAAACCAACCCACAAACTACCGTCATTAGAGGCTCCCCCACCCCCATCATTCTATTTCCCGCTTCTGTTAAAGGGCATCCTCTGCAATACTAGCATTTCTTCCCACCTCCGTTAGAGGCTCCCTTATTTATAATAACGCTATTCCCTGCCTCCGTTAGAGGCCCCCATAGCGACGACAACGACATTCCAATATTCCGACATACAATAACGCTATTTCCCGCCTTCATTAGAGGCTCCCCTAACTACAAATAAAGCTATTCCCCGCCTCCGTTAGAGGCTCCCAACGCGATACGAATTAATCAAACACAGCTGAAAGCCATCAGCTAATTATTCCCAATCACTCTCTTTTAATCCTTCCATATCTCGCTTTAAGCATCCCTCCTCCTCCCCTTCTCCGCCTATTTTTCAATCCACGCCTCGGGGGGAGCAGTCTGGGACCAAGCCGAGCTTCGAACCCTTGCCCACACTAGGGCTCATACCACTAGGGTTCGCGGTTTGCAGTTCTCCCAGGCTCGCTCCCCTGACAGCATGCCAAACCCGCTAAAACCTATTAATGAGGAAGCTTGAACTCTTGAAATCAACAGGCTTAACCCCGTTTTTAACGACACTCTTCAGTCAGTTCATTTCAAGTTTTTACTCTGAAACCAGTAAATTTTATTTCTGGCAACATTTATTTTGCAACTCTTTATAATGGGGAGGTCTAGAACTATATTTCCAAGATCTGATTATGTGTCTCTTTGTCTTCATTTAATATATCTCTGAATTTGCTTGAATTAATCAAATACTTGAATCAAATACACATTTATATTATTAGGTTTACATCAGATACAAGATACAGGTCTATATTAAAAACTCTATCAGGATAATCATGAACTTATGTGTACGTCTTACAATGAACTGTTTAACAGTATGCTTTGATTATAGGCAAAATGCATAGAGCAACCGGTGTTAATTTGAGAACTGGTTGAAGAGTCATTGAAGGTGTAGCTAGTTTCACACCTAAAGGCCCCGCCTACATCCTGAATGACTGCTTGAAGTAGTTGGGGTAGGAATTTAAACACAGAAAACATACCAAACTCTTCTGCTACAATGGATGCCACTGTATCAGTCCAGAAACAATTGAACGGCGTGCATAACACCACCGCAACATGCTGACGAAATGCATGAGGATCTGACTTGGACACCAAGGAAAAATCATGGAGAGAGCCCATCAAAGAGATCTAGCCAAGATGCAGATTTAGTGGAACAAGATTTCACAGTATCTAGCAACTGTGTGGGAAGATTTGTGTTTGTCAAAGAGTTACGGATTGTAAAACTCTACAAATTTGAAAATCGCTATTCCAGTGACCATCCACCCAAACACCCCCAGCTGCTTTTAACCCATAGAGATTGGATATACTTCTACAATCAAATATGGAGATGTTTGGCAATAGCGACATCAAGTACCGTTTTGAATGGGACAGTGATTTACCTGATGTCAGATATACTGCGGGCAATTGGGTACTCAGCGGCCAATACATATCAACCTGTCTCAACAAGACGCTTCATGACCAAGATTACTTTAAAATGGTAACTAAAGAATGGGAGGACTCTGAACGCAACAACTTGGATGACTCTGGCTCTAAATCTGACTCAAACGAGAACGATAGAAACTGGCCTTCTACCGCTAACTTGTTCATTTTCCCATGCTGCAAAGAGTACTTATATTACGAACTCTGTGATATACCTACGTTAAACAGCATTTTTTCAACTATAGACAACCTGTTTAACTCTAACTGAATTTAATCTGAACATTAGTGTTCGATCAGTAAGTGTTTAATCCTTACTATGCCCATTAATATGTTTTTGATTGGTATGGTTTCTATTTTACAATGACATTGTGATGTATCTTTTTTGTGTTTACTAGGCCTTTCATCTATGTCTAACATGCTGAATACCTAATAAATGGATATTAGATTAAGTTTCACCTGTGCCTCTTAGACTGTTGTTCAAAGAAATAAGAATATTTTGAAAATTTAAATATTTGTTAAATGTAAGTTGCATTTTAATTTATTTTAAACATTTCAATATGCATTGACACTAAAACCTCCAGATAGCAGTAAGGTGATGCCAAATGTATCTGAAAACTGTTACACAGGGTTTGGCATGGTTGAGGCCATAGTTTCCCATGCGCTCAACATATATGCTTTTTGACAGATCTTTATATTTTTGAGGGTTTATGGAGCAGATGTCAGTTCACAAATGTGTAAATTGTCAAAAAAGTGTCATATATAAAACTGTTACAGTGGATAGGTTTTGCGGGTTAGTCGAAATTCAACAAAGCTAATGATGGCTTTTCTATCTTAACTTATTTCTATTGTCGACTCTAAAAATGTAGAAGCGAATGAACTATGTTGTAGTGGTAGTTTTTGAGGAAAAAGTTTGATTTTCAGCAAGAGTGAATGGTTTTAAGTGTAGAGTTTCATTTTGACCTAAAACATAGGATGTTTGTGGGTTTGTGTTTACCGTTGTGAGAATATGAGGCATAGTTTCAAAGAAATGTGTTTAAAACAATCCTAACCTATTCAACAATGATCATGTTGGGCGGCCTTTCTTCTTCAATAAAACATTGGATAATCAGGTATTAACATTCTCTTCAATTTTAAAATTGTAAATTGCTCATTTAACTTAAATATAAGTTTTAGCAAAAGCGTTAGGTGTCACGTTTATACAGCATTTTGAAATCATTTCAATAAACTGATCCAACATCACGAGCGATAAAATACCTGCTAGTAAACCAGTCAGAGAGGGAATACCCCTTGTTCAAACAGTCCACGCTGTGTCTTGTAATAAAATACAGCATTTAATGTTACTAAGACAAATTCTGTAGCGGTATTAATTAAAACTTTGAAATGAATATAAGCTTATAGGTATTCATAATGACAATGAGAACAATATAAACCATAAAAAACAAAAGCAAAACAAAACTTCTGTACACCTAAAAATGTTAGAAATCTTGACTTTACCCGTTTGTTTTAATGGGGTTATGCCTAATAGCACCAACTGTAAACCGCAAACGGTTTTCCGTAACCTTTGTTTCCACGTTTATACTTATACGTTTGAAATCCGTCTATTTGTTCCCCACCTATTAATGGATAGGTTTGCCACTTTGTTTTTATCGTCGTGTTTGAATCCTCTTTTGTTACATGTACGGTAAGACTTTGGTGATTCTACATGACTGAATCAAATCATTTGCTTCTACATTTTTCTAAATGCGACAATACGTCGTCAATAGAAATAAGTTAAGATAGAAAAGCCATCATTAGCCTTGTTGAATTTCAACTAACCCGCGAAACCTATCCACTGTAACAGTTTTATATGCGTTTTATATATGACCCTCATTTGTGTACTGACATCTGCTCCATAAACCCTCAAAAATTGAGATCTGTCAAAAAGCATATATGTTGAGTGTATGGGAAACTATGGCTTCAACCATGCCAAACCCTGTGTAACAGTTTTCAGATACATTTGACATCACCTTTTTGCTATTTGGAGGTTTTAGTGTCAGTGCATATTGAAATGTTTAAAATAAATTAAAATGCAACTAACATTTAACTAATATTCTAATATTTACATTTTCAAAATATTCTTATTTCTTTGAATAGCAGTCTAAGAGGCACAGGTGAAATTTAATCTAATATCCATTTATTAGGTATTCAGCATGTTAGACATAGATGAAAGGGTTAGTAAACACAAAATAGATACATCACAATGTCATTGTAAAATAGAACACAATCAAAAACATATTCATGGGCATAGTAAGGATTAAACACTTACTGATCGAACACTAATGTTCAGATTAAATTCAGTTAGAGTTAACAGGTTGTCTATAGTTGAAAAAATGCTGTTTAACTTAGGTATATCGCAGAGTTCTTAATATATGTACACTTTGCAGCATGGGAAAAGAAACAAGTTAGAGGTAGAAGGCCAGTCTCTATCGTTCTCGTTTGAGTCAGATTTAGAGTCAGAGTTATCCAAGTAGAGTTCAGAGTCCTCCCATTTTTTATTTACCATTTTAAAGTAATCTTGGTCATGAAGCGTCTTGTTGAGACAGGTTGATATGTATAGGCCGCTGAGTACCCAATTGCCCGCGGTATACCTGACATCAGGTAACTCGCTGTCCCATTCAAAATGGTACTTGACGTCGCTATTGTGAGCCAAACATCTCCATATTTGATTGTGGAAGTATATCCAATCTCTATGGGTTAAAAGCAGCTGGGGGTGTTTGGGTGGATGGTCTGGTCTCGGTAACAAATGGTCAATGCATAGTTTTAGTAAAAGATAGTATGTGTGTTTGATTAAGTAAGACTAACAGTCCAACAAGAACACACCGTTACAGCTGAACTGTGTCTCGTTTGTGACCCCGCCCCACTCGTTACCTTGTATCCTCCTCCAGCCGTGTCTGTCCAGGTGTGTCTCGTCATTTTCTAATTAGTCAGTGTATAAATCCGGGTCCTGTTCAGTCTGTCTTTGTCTGTTGTTAAAGTTCCGCTGACTGTTTTGAGCTCTGCGTAGCTCTCCATGTTTTCCTTTTATTTTCCTTGTTCAATTATTGTTTTCGTTGCTTTGCAATCCCGTTTCCGAGTCCTGCCTTGCCTGAAATGAAGCGAGAGCGCGAGCCCTACAGCAGCCGATTTCGTGACAGTAATTCACTTCAAAGCACTTACAACCTCAAACTTTACTGAATGTGTAACTTTACCAAACAATATACTTTTAACAAGCTCATGCTGGCTGTGAAGATAGATAATGTTATTATGATAATGTTATTTTATTCAACCATAGTCTCAAAAGGTATCCAAAATATGCCATTGCTGTAGCAAAACACCTTTCTCATATAAAAAAGTTTCTTTGAGACATTGTGCTCTTCAAAAACCAAGAGATACATGTCTGCTTTTTTAACGACCAATCTGTCTACACAAAATACATCTTATCAACCACAGGATGTCAGGTATTCAGAGATACCTGTATTTGAGGTATTATATAGAGGTAATTGTTTTTAAATAAAATAAATATTTAAGAAAAAGTTTAAACTTAAGGTAAACTTAAAAATAAAGGACTTGAAGATCTAAAGTTATCCACTTAATCTAATACATACTCTTCTTTAGTTAAAATAAGATCTACGGCCTGACAGGTGAAGTAGGTGTACTGCCCCCTAAAAGTTAGTACGCTATCATTGTTACCACCTATCTGATAACATCTGATTGATCATGATTGAATTTTTTTCTTTTTTTCCCATGACTTTTACAAAGTGTAAAACATCATAATTTTCTCAAATGTGTTCACATTACCTCTAACAAATATGACAGGAGAAAAGCTTAAAATATTTTCTTGTCTCTATATACATCATAAAACTGTGCTCATTTGTGCTCATGTATGTACAAGCAAGTTATTTGCATATGCAAAAGTACACTAGTTTGATTTGTGTCAGCCGTAACCGCTTTAATGTTACAGCAGCAAGACTTGATTTTTGTGCTGAGGCTGCATGCATTAGTACTTGTGAAGCTGACTAAAAGAAATATCACAAAGACGGTAACTTAACTTTCTTCTTTTTAATTTATTACTATTCTGAAGGTCACTCGCAAAGAGTCTTTACCTAAAACCATACATACAGCCCGCAAACCAACTTGTGATTGATAATCACAAGTGGGGTATATTGATAATGTCTGTCAGAAACATCAATGTTTTTAGATTACAAATCCATCGGTACACAGACCCTCTCAAAAGTTTTAACACTGTCATTTACATACATAAGATGAGAACTGAATATGGTGTCACTTGTCACTTGCCATAAAATCACAGGGAAATTATAATGATATGATGTATATTGACTGTTGCAGTCAATCTTTTATCAAATCATTTAAATGACGTGATAAGTACATATAGTCAGACTGCATCCCTAAAGTTAGTAACCATAATAGCGGTTTATCATAATATACTTTGTTTTTCAGGATGCATATAATGGTGTACAAGGTGTGTAGTTGTTAAAACGTGGGTAAATAATTTGAAATGTAGATCTGTGAAATGATAAAAAGCTCAGTCGTACATTTAAAACGTTTTCTGAAGAATGCAATGCCTGTTGACAGACTTTTTGAATTAAATTACATCATAAAACGAGTTTAAATGCTATGGACATTGCAACTAGTTTTATTTGTTGCACAATGTGTTTAGACTTTTAAAAACAGTTTTAAAACCACAGTTTGACTTTGGTGGCTTTTAAAGTTTGACTGAATTGTTTTTCAGTTTGTATTTTTAAAAACAATATAACTACATGAATATCAAATTTTATATTGTATTTTTGTTTATTTTATTTAAAATCTAAAACACCATGTAGATGTATAGAGCTGATCCAAATTACATAAGAACTGTCTTTATTTAATCTATGTCTTAACATTAACTTTCAGCTCGCTGAGTACATCCTGTACAAAATAGCTTACAAATTAGAATAGTTTTGTCTTTGGAACTTTTTAATCCTAGAAATTTTTCTTCCTCTTTCATAGTATCTCACTGTGGGAAGGAAGCAAATTAACATATCCTGAGCAGAGAGGTGTTATATGCTGCAGTCAGGAAGAAATATTTAGACTAAAAGATTTAACGCTTTCAGATGAAATACAGTCAGATCCTGGCTTTTCAAACAGTTTAACACGTTATAAAACCCAATACCCCTCCACTCTGGATACTGTCACCTTCTCATGAAGGATGAAAACTTATATGAAAGAAACCACCTCTAGTCATTCACTGACCCTTCCTTAGAAGTTGAGCGAAATTAACATTTTCAGGGCTCCACAGGTGTTAGCATAGACACTACAGGTTTGGACCTCGAAAAGTCAGGAAGGGGAAAACAAATGCTTACATGTGCTGAAGGAAGTCAGATCACAGTCACAGAGTAAATTCAATCAAGTTACCACATTATAAAAACCAAATATGCATAGATACAGGACGTAGACAGAATTTTCCAGGAAGGATGAAAACAGATGAAAGAACCCAGATCTTCAGGAACTGGACACATCATGTACACCTGTCACGTTTCATAATACAACTTTAAGCTGAACCACTATAACACAGTCTGTTCTTAATTCTTACAACATTTTCCTCCTAAGACCTTTGCAACTGCAGCAATTTATAGTGTCTGACACACATCACAAAAAACAGATATTTCTCTATATGGGTGCAAAGACAAATATGAATCAACATAACTCTCTACAGACGAAGACTTACAACCTCTACATTTAAACAATAGTTACATCTATGTTTCTGTTAAAACACAACTGCTAGTTCCTTAACTACACAAAATTACGAGACATTGAGTTTGATTCTAAACATTGACACTGTTATGTCTAAGAGCAGTATCTATTTAAAAGAATAAGTATACAAATAAGACCATCATGTCATGCCTTTAATAGCCAGAAAATTAACAAGAATATTCAAGTGCATGAATATACATTGTTTTACGATAAGGCTGCTGTCGAGCGAGCTCGCACTCTCGCTTCCTTTTAGGCAGGCAGGACTCGGAAACAGGATTACGACAGGAACATTTATTTAAACAGGAAACAAAAGGAAAACGCGGAGAGCTACGCAGAGCTCTAGACACGGGCATACACGAAACTTCATCGCAAGACCCCGACAGACTGAAATGAACCCAGTTAAATACAAAGACTAATCAGACAACAATGAGACACACCTGGACAGACACGGCTGGGCAAGGAAACAAGGTAATGAGCGGGGCGGGGTCAAAAACAAGGCACGGCACATGGGGGACACAATGAAAACAAAACAGAAAGCACATGGGCATGAACGAAAACATAAACAAAGGCACATGGAACGCCAGACGGCGTGACATAGCCCCCCTCCTAAGGGCAGCTTCCAGATGCCCAACAGGAACAGACAATTAGGACAAAGGTGCCAAAAGGGAAAAAAAAGTCAGTGGTGCAGGGGGAGGGAGGGTGGGTGCTCTGGCGGCGAACCGGGAAGCAGTCATGACCAACACCAGAGCACACCAGAGTCACTTGGTCACGGCTGGTCAGGATCCTGGGCTGACCATGGGAGATCGGGGCCTTTGGCTGGCCACGGCTGGACAGTCCAGGACGGCACAGAGTTGAATGCCCCAGGCGGCCATGGAGGCTTGGGCATCGGCCGAGACAGTTCATTAAAAGTCCATACACCATTGCCCCTCCTGCCCACCCTTTCCAGGACCCACCCCTTACTACCCACCCACCCCCCCAATCCATCGCCGAAAGTCCTCTGTTACAGGCACAGATGGTTCGTGCCACGACAGCAGGTCCTCCGCTATGGGTTCTGGAGGGTCATGCCATTGCAACGGGTCCTCCGATACCGGCTCTGGAGGGTCGGGCCATTGCAGCGGGTCATCCGCTACGGGCTCTGGAACTGCCCGGACTGGAATGGGCTCTGGAACTGGAACGGGTTCTGGAACTACCCGTACTGGAACAGGCACTGGAACTGGAGCGGGCACTGGACCTGGAGTGGGCTCTGGAACTACCCGGACTGGTGTGGGCACTGGAACTGGAACGGGTTCTGGAACTACCCATACTACCTAGTTGGTAAAGAAGCGTTTCTAGCTCACAAATAGGAAAACCTAGAACCAAAATACACTGCAGATATGTCCACTGAATATAAACAGATCACTCAGATCATAAGGATCGAATCAGTTAGAAATACCAAACGTTTTGCACAAAACAAGCTTTTTAGCCAATAAGTCGTCAGCACCTGGATTATCTTCAAGAAGAGGTCAAATGGTCTAAAATAGTAAAACTTATATGCTTAGCTGGGCATTTACTAAATGATAATGATAATGATAATGATTTACTAGCACAAATTGATTGCTTTTTGTTTTAACTGTTTTCAACTTATTTTTAATCATTTATAATCAATTAATCAGTTTTTACATTTTTCTTGTCCTAACGTTGTGATAATTATGCAAAATATGCTAGCATCAAAACAGTATTCTGTTTTACAGTATACAACCCAAGCGTATTACGCTTTCTAACGCAGGCCTATTTGAAACAGTGTCAGGTATGTTTTTAAATCTCACTTAATTTTGTGAGTGAAACAACAAACAATTTTGCAGCAGGTGCAACAATTTACAAAAAATAAAAATAAATAAAATAAAACCACAAACAACAGTGGCTTAA
>JAUYWG010000038.1:19312467-19332588 GCA_034779775.1 Enteromius afrohamiltoni
ACTCAAACACTTCTTCACAGACGTAAGAGATCAACATGTGTTGGTGCGCACCGACAACACCGCTGTTGTCTCTTACAATAATCACCAAGGAGGTCTGTGGTCGCGCCCCTTGTACAAGCTGGCACACCAGGAGGGATCTTCTCTCACAAGCGGGGGGCACAATAGTTCACCCCTGTCCGGAGTTGTGGAGTTTGAGATTGTGACCCCTGAGGGGGCGCAACTCATAGCCACGGGCCTCTCAACCGAGGTGGTAGAGACCCTTCTCCAATCCAGAGCTCCATCCACGAGAAAGCTGTATGGCCTAAAATGGAAATTATTCACTTCATGGTGTAAAGAGTGCCAGCAAGATCCAGTTAACTGCCCAGTTGGTACAGTACTAGAGTTCTTGCAGGCTAGGTTCGTTACTGGGGTCACTCACTCCACCCTGGAGGTTTACATGGCGGCTATATCGGCCTACCACTCCTCTCTTGGGGGACATACAGTCGGTAAAGAACTCTGGTTATACGTTTCTCCATGGTGCGCTGAAGTTCAGGCCACCAGTACGTTCCGACCTGGGACCTGGCTGTCGTGTTAGTGGCTCTCTGTGGGCCACCATTTGAGCCCATAGAGGAGATCTATGATCATCTACTGATCATCAAGACCGCTGCTAGCGTTGTGTTCTCTGAGGAGAGTAGGTGACCTTCAGGCCCTCTCAGTGGCCCCTTCCCATCTTGACTTTGCGCCTGGCGTGGCCAAAGCCTTCCTGTACCTGAACAGGGCTTGCAAAATCATTAGGCCGAAGTCCCAGGGCTATTCTGTCTTCCAGTCGGGCTACCAAAATCCCTCTCAGCCCTGCCCCTCGGGCTATAGGGAGGAAAAATATATTTAAATGCTTTTGCATTTTTTCACAAATATGTTTGGGTAATTATGTAATTTTTGGGTATCGGGGAGCCACTGTCAATTAGGTTAAGTATTGAAATCATGTTTAAATTCACACTTGTTTTTTACTTTCACTTTGTGATCACACAAACTGTGTATGGACGGATTCATCGGGCGCACGCACCTGGACTGAAGTTAACTAATATGTTGTGTTTGTTTATCGGTCTGGTTAAACCAGCTACAAATGCAGCTAATGAAGAGTAATGCAGTTGGACTCTCAGGTTATTGTGCTGTGGGATCTGTTTCCCATACATTTATTTATTTGTAGCGACCTGCAACCCTATCAAAATTTTCCATGGACACAGGCTATATCAGGGAAAATACATCAGCGCAACCCGGCACGGAGAAAGAAAAGAAAGCAGAGATGAAGCTGGTATAGACTAATGTTTTTTATTGTCAGTGATTTCACCACCACCAACAACGCATCTGACTTAACATTGCAGTTTCCATGGTGTAAAATGTATTATATAAAAACAAAGAGGCAATATATGGTGTATGGTTTAATTATGGTTTCATTGAATAACACTGTAAAAATACATAATGTAATACAATGCCTGCAAAGGGCTGATAATCAACGACCCAACTTTTGTTTAATATTGACCAAATATTTAATTCAAATATCCACTTAATTCATTAGAATTTATTTTTTAATTTGGCCACCTTTTTGTAATAGAAATGATTCAGCCTATTTAATTTATTGAAAGAAATTTCTAACATGGAATTTTAAGGGAATGCACTATATGGATAAGATGTGGATATAAGTGAAGGGAAACACAGCCTTCTGGCTGACTGTGGAAGAATTTTGAAGCAGGTGTTAGGTGTCGCCCAGCCCGCAGCTCTACAGATATCTGCTAATGAGGCACCGTGCACCAATGCAGACCTAAGGTGCACGGCTCTCCTTGGTATAAGTAGGACAGGGAGATGGCTTCCACCACCTAAAGGGCCAGCCTTTGTTTGGGGACAGCATTCCCTTTCTGCTGACCTCCAAAGCAGACAAAGAGCTGCTGAGAGCGTCTGAAGATCTGAGTGCGGTCAATGTAGATGTGCAAGGCATGTACAGGACACAGCAACTATAAGGCTGGGTCTGCCTCCTCCTGGGGCAGAGTTTGCAGGTTCACTACCTGACTTCGAAAAGGTGTGGTAGGAACTTTGCGCACATAGCTGGGCCGAGGTCTTAGTGTTACATGTCTCAGTCAGCCGGGCCAAACTCTAGGCACTCTTCGTTGACGGAGAAGACATGAAGATCCCGACCCTCTTGATAGAGGCCAAAGCAGTCAGGAGTGCTGTCTTTAATGACAGGTATTTCAACTCAGCTGAGGCTAAGGGCTCAAAAGGAGCTTGCTGCAGGCCGGTTAGGGCGACAGCAAGGTCCCAAGAAGGTACCGAGGGCTGTCTTGTGGGATTAACCCGACATGCACCTCTAAGGAACCTAACGATGAGTTGGTGCTTACCTAGGGACTGGCCGTCCACTTCATCATGGTATGCTGCGATGGCAGCAACATGCACCTTAATAGTTGAAGGGGACAGACTGCGCTCCAACTTTTCCTGCAGGAAGGAAAGCACCACTGCAATCGTGCATCTCTGTGAGTCCTCAGTCGACAAACAGACCCCATCTCTGAGCGTAGGCCTGCCTCGTTGAGGGGGCCCGAGACTGAGAGATGGTGTTAATTACGGCTGCTGGCAAGCCAGAGATATCTGCCGCATCCCGTCCAGGAACCAGACAGGGCGTGGGTGCCAGATTGTGTCCAGCCCCTGTGAAAGAGGGTCTCTTTCCAGGGGGATGTTCTAAGGAGGGACTGCCACAAGGAGCATGAAGTTGGGAACCCATGTTCGGGAAGATGTTATCCTCTGAACCTGCTCCTCGGCCGCCCTGAACTTGCACAGGTAAAAAGGTGTACATGAGCCCTAGAGACCAACTGAGTGCCAGTGTGTTCCTGCCGAGGGACGCCTCGGTCAGGGAATAGAGCAGGTGGCAGAGGGAGGACCTGGGGGAGGCGAAGAAGCGTATCTTGACCTCGCCGAGGTGTCCCACGAGGCGGACAGTCATGATCGAGTTCAGCTCCATGTTGAGAAAAAAAACCCTCTGTGTACAGAGTTTGCTCTTCCCTCGATTGACCTGAAGACCTATATTGCTGAGGCGCCGAAGCACCAGGTCCCTGTGCTGACTGAGGATGCAAATGTCCATCTGCCATACGAACGGACGAGGTCTTACACTCCTCGGACGGAGACCATGGTGGTCCATGCCAGGCGGCGACACTATGTGTACTCAATATAGCGCGCTCGGCCTGGGGGATATCCACGTATGCCCTGGCTGCACCTCCGTCGAGGGTGGAGAGGGGAGAGGAGCTGGTGGCCAGGTGTGATGAGCTCCTCATGTACCTCCAGGAAGAAAGGAACCGAGGAGGAACGTATCGGCTGAAGGCGCACCTCCACCGGCGAGCACCTCGTCGCTCGACTCTCCCTCTGATGCAGCAGAAGACATCTCAACATCCTCGGGTGTCTCCAGAGGTACGCTGGGCCCGGTATTCGGGGGAGCGCACGCCTTAGAGAACTACAGGACAGAACTACAGGCGCTGGCAGACACTCACAGAGCACTCTCGTCCCGTGAAACATTCTGCACAGTCACCGTGCGATCCCCCAGGTGCCCTTGCTGCAACGACAAGAGAGCATGAACTCAGACAGGAACTCTTGAAAATGAAAGTGATCTCCTCCAGTGGACTCAATATATTAGACGAGGCTCCGAAAACGAAAAGCTGCGTGTGCAATCCAGCCGTGCTCTCTTATACTCACGCTGTGATGAGATGCACCTGGCTGTGATTATTGCATGTCAATTTTCATTGGCCTTTTCCAAATGACTCAAAAATGATCGATCTCTCATATGAGATCCCATATGTAATGTCGAAGTGATTCGACTGAAAGGATAACCAAATATTTGAGTTGATTGTAATTTGACTATTTTATACAGTTGTTGTAATTTGTGTTTTAACATTTTTTTTGATTGATGTTTTGTTTCCTTTACAATATTATACATTAAAAATAATAAAACATTTTTCTTCGTGCTACTTAAATTTATTTTGGGCTACAAAAAACTGAGGAGTGCCTGCCCAAAGCGCTACCAGGGATTTTGAAATTTTGCGAGCCCTGCTGAAGCACTGGACACATATGTCCACAGAGCTGCCCTGTGGAGAAAGTCAGAGCAGTTGCTTGTATGCTTCGGTCCCCCCAAGAAAGGGTGCCCAGTGACCAAGCAGACAAGCAGAGCCACTGGATAGTGGATGCCATCAACTGGTCCTATTAGTCCTATGGTCTCCTGCCGAGGCTAGGAGTCAGAGCACACATGACACGTGGTGTGGCGGCCTCGAAGGCCCTGCTAGCAGGGGTGCTGATGGCTGATATTTGTAACGCTACTTGGTGGTCCACCCCTCACACATTTGTCCGCTTTTATGGACTAGACCTCCGACCAACTCATCATTGGCTGATTCTACATACGATTCAGAGCTGTCACGCTGAGGGTGTTTCCATAGCGTCTCGTCGACGCAGTGTCTCATTCCTGAAAGGAACTAGGGTTATATTCATAACCTAGAGACGTTCTTCAACTATATGAACATGTGCAAAATTCTATGATATGTTAGTCTTATTAGTTCCAAGGTTGTTGTTTTTTTCAAGACTTTGGACCACTCAAGTTCTAAATCTGTCCTTTTTCTGTTCCTATTTAAAGGGTTTGGATGTGTTGGTGCAGGTGTGTGTCAGCTGTAAATGAATTGATAATTTGCCAGTATGAGCCACCTGCCTCTTCTGAATGTCATTATAGCCCAAGAGGGCTAAACTTATACCTTCAGCAAAGTAAAACTACAGAGACCTTCTGTAAGCTTCTGAAGAGCTCTAAAGATGAAGTTTAGAAGCTACAAAAATTAAAGTGCGGTAAACAATGGATTTATGAAAACCCAAGCAGATGGCATAAAGATTTAGCCAGAGCTCCGAGATCTCTAAAGACTGCTCTGTCTGAGGTGCTGCAAATGGCATTTAGAGATAGATGGAAAGAACTAATATAGGATGACCATATCTTTTTTTCTTTCACTTGGCAAATTTATCCATTGTTGTACTGCTAAAAATAGATGTAACAAGTAGATGTCAGATTCAATGTTGTATTCTGTTTCATGCTGCTCCAACAAATAAGAAAACATTTAACACCCAAAACTCAATAGCCATTTGATGTTGGAGCAGTGTGTGCCTTTAGTCTTACTGCCAGTACATGTGATCTGAAATTTTGATTTCCCCACAGTCTACCAGTGCTTCTTAAAAAAGTTAAGACTTATAATTTAATTAGATGTATTTGGTCGTAGCTTTCATCCAAAGCAAAAAAGATTACATTGAAGGTATACAATTTTTCCAAGCAATCCCTGGGAATCAAACAAGTAGGGGTTCAGATTTAGGGGTGACTTTGAGATTTTGTCCCAAGGGATTGTAGCTTTTGATGTTAGCAGGCTGAGGTTCAGAATCTGATTTGCAGACTTGCTCCCTGGCTTTGTACACCATAAATGGCTAAGATGGATGGAAGATGGAGCACTTTTCAGACCTCTAATAGGCCGCTGTCATACAGTGACAGTGATGATGACCTTTAATTCACCTTGTTAATTCACAATGACATGGTCGCAAGTCACTTTGCATTTGGGACACATTCCTATCACTGTGTTCTTTCGAATTAGGGTTTGTTTAAACCACACAATGATTTTCATTTCATGCTAACTGGCATTCAAATTGCATTAAAGATACCATTTGATTTCACTGTAGCTGTGCAAACACATGTATCTCCTGGAAACAGATGAGAATGGCTTCTCTGGCAGGACAAACGTCGTCGTCAATCTTCTCTGGTGGCTGCAACTTGTGCGAGTCCCAGATGGGCAGTAGGGTTGGAAACATGTGCTGTGCTGACAACTGAGTAGAGCACCACAGAGATGGAAAAGATCTGTCTGCCGGGTGACACCACATGAATTTGGATTTAAATCAGGAAGCAGGTGAGGCTGGCTCAGTGGAACAAACAGATGCCAGACAACGGCATAGCCAATATTTTGAAAATCTTCAGTCTAAGTCTGAAGACAGTACGGTTTTTAAACCTGTCCTCTAGGACCCCCACTGCTGCATATTTTGGATGTAATCTTACACACCTGACACCTGATCAGCATGTAAGTAAAAGGTATGTTAGGAATGGCCAAATCAACATTCATTTGTTACATTCTGAGGAAAACAAAAAAAAAAGAAACTATGGTGAACTCAGTATCAAGAAAAGGCCAGGAGGACAGAGGACAACAATGCTCACTCTGAGAAATAAAGGTACAAAAGTTGTCACTGGGGCAGTACCTTTTCAAAATGCAGAACAGTTCGGTACGGTACACAATTATATCAGTTTCCATTGTAAAAGGTACCAAAATAGCGAACCATACCGTACCATTGTTTTGGTACCCTTACATAAGGGTACTGTATTTTATAATTTTATTTTTTCACACAGACAGCTGTTTCTCTATATGGTGTTTCTCAAATCGTACTGTACTGTACTACTGTACTGACAGTGGAAACAAGCAATTTAAGTACTAATATGTACCTTTAAGATACCTTTAAGATACCAAAATGAATCTTTTAGGTACAAACATGTACCTTTTGAAAAGGTACCAGTCCAGTGACAACTTTTGAACCTTTATTTCTGTCAGTGTTGGATGATTGGAGGATCCACTCCATGGTTAAAGAAAAAACTTTTCACAACATCCAGAAGGCTTAACCAGAGCAAATAAAGAGAGTTCACCACAAGATATAAACAAGGCCAGATAAGACCAAAAACATATTTTTAAAAAGTTAGACCACTTCAGGTTTGCCATCTCCAGAGAAATTCTGTTATGAATGAATAGAGGGAAAATGGCAGTGTTGTTGTGGTAAATGATTGCCGTGAATTGATATGAAATGTTAATGAATCTAACAAGACTAAACCTGTTACGAACCGCTCCTCTGTGGCCCTCTCTGGACAGCGGCAGCGGGAACCTTCGCCGGAATATTAATGTTCCTACCCGGACTCCTTTGGCTCACGTACCTCGGCGTTTTCGCGCCGTTTGCTGATTTTCTGGACTATTTAAACCCTGACTTTTGCATGAAATAGTCGCGAAGTCTTGATTTGCCCTGGCTATCATTACCGAGCGTTTTTCCTGTCTATTTTCCGATTGATTACCCGTGTTTGATTTTCTGCCTGTCTTTGTGTTTCCGCCATTTTGCCGCCTGCCCTGATCTTTTGCCTGTCCACGACTCTGAGTATCGCCTATCCCTTGTTATATCTGTCTGCCTGTATATTCGACCCACGCCTGTCTGACCATTCTAAATAAAACGTTGCAAATGGATCCAAACGACTCACGTGATCCGTTACAAAACCTTCTTAACTTTTCTTCTAAGGTCTAAAGAGAGTACTTTGTACAAACATGAAGGTCTGGTTTCAGATTAAGTCCACATGAGAATTTCTGTTTTATGTGAAAGTACAAGGGGCAAATTTGAACAGAGCGGCTTTATGAAGTGCATCCTGCACAACACAGTTCATGCTCATCAAACAGTGACTGCACTAAATTGAGAGAAATTTCCACGATGCCTAACACTGCCATGCTCTGTAGTTACGACAATTACACTGAAGCTGATAAAATGTGCAATTGGAACAGCAGAAAGCATCTCTAACTTCAGCTGTATGCACCTGGCAACCAGAAAAAAAAGAATGAAATGAAAATGTAAAATAATTTGGAAGGCAGAAGGACAATCAACCAGAATGCTGGTCTGAGGCACTCTGTTGCTTAGTTAATATTATTCATAGAATGCATGTGAAATAAATAAATTATGTAAATATGACACAGAGGAATAGGAAAGAAAAGATGATTTTCCACAACAAAGTCTCAGAAAACAGCAGGGTGCTTTAGATCCTGTGCAGTGAAACAGGCACATATTATTCATGTATTTTCTGTTGCATTTTCCTTGCAGCCATCCCACAAGCCATGTACATGGTTTTCCAGCTTACGCTCCACTACCAAATACAGGCACAGATCCAGCATTGTCTTGGCTGAAATTGTAGTATAGCTGTGACTAGCATCACGGTAATAACCCTACACTGTTCTGATCTTCTAACTCTGGCTGCTGAGGCAAATGTAAATCTGCACTTGCATATTTACACAAAAATGATGCTTAGTAGGGGAGCATAAGGTATTGCTCTGTTGCCAGATTGCTGTTGAAAATGTCCCTTTCACCCGGCAACAGCTTGGCAACAAATTCTCCAGAGTGTCCAGGAAGTAAACCCTGTCGAGTTCCCTTATTCCTCGTCGGCAGCCGGATGTTGTGGAGCATCTGGCACCAGGTTCTCGATGCAAAGAATCCTGTGAGAGTCGTTTGAGGAGCCCATCTGAGGATCCCATATAGAATACCTTAAAAAAAAAACGTGTTCCCATTGAAGTTCATGATATATGTGTACTCGTTTTAACCTCCTACAGGAAGGAAGATACAGTCTTTCTATTCTATTCTATCCTGATGTCATGCCACAAGAAAGTCAAACTGTTTATGGTAATATATGCCATAAAAGACACATTCACCTTGATGTGGAAGACGTTTTTATGGGCAAGAAGGAATGTGGTTAAGCTATAGTTAGCATGCTAATTGATTAGCATATGCAGCCTTTTTTCATATAGTGGTAAAACACTCCCTTGGGGTAAAAGGTTAAAATAACCACTAGATAAGGTCATACATTTTGGTTGTAACCCTGAATATGCTGACAAGAGTGATGTGGATGTTTTGTGGACATTACCTAAGAGAAAATGGATTTCAAAGTAAATTGTATAGTTTTCAGCAATAAGGAAAAAAAAGTGTTTCAAAGGGAAAGAGAAGTCTGGTGGGCTATCGGGAGGAACAGTCTTTTGCAGTGCAAACCCAAGTAGCACTGGAAGCGGTTCTCCTGGTCATGACTCAGGAACAGGATTTGGAAACGGCAGAACGGAATCCGTGGGGAACTAGAACAGAATCTGCAGGGAACTGGAATGGCTCTCCTGGCTGAAACGGCGGAACGGAATCCGTGGGGAACTGGAACTGCTCTCCTTGTCGTGACTCAGGAACAGGACTCAGAAACGGCGGAACGGAATCTGCAGGGAATTGGAACGGCTCTCCTGGCTGTGACTCGGGAACAGGACTCGGAAACAGTGGAATAGAATCGATGGGGAACTAGAACGGCTCTCCCGGTCGTGACTCAGGAACAGTACTCAGAAATGGCGGAACAGAACCCACGGGGAACTGGAACAGAATCCACAGGGAACTGGAATGGCTCTCCTAGCCGAAATGGCAGAACGGAATCCGTGGGGAACTGGAACGGCTCTCCTGGCCGTGACCATGAAACAGGATTCGGAAAGGGCGGACTAGAATCAGCGGGGAAATGGAACGGATCTCCTGGCTGTGACTGCGGAACAGAATAAGCATGGAACTGGATCGGTACTCCTGGCCATGACTACAGAGCGGAATCCGCGGGGAACTGGATTGGTACTGGCGTTCTGGCGGTGCGGCCTCCGGAGGGCACTCTAGCGGCATGGACATCGGACGGCACTCTTGTGGCATGGGCTCTGACGGGCGCTTGTGTGGCGCAGGCATCCGATCAGACGGATTGAGGATTAGGATGGAGCTCTGGAGCAACGGGACTGGGAAGACGGGAGAAGGAGCTGACACATTGGGGCAGTAGATGGAGGAGTCTGGCTCGAGCGAACTGGAGTGTAACTCTGCTTTTGGATAGGCGGAGGATCAGAATCCTCTACTTCAACTAGGAAATTAGAACCACTAAGATCTAGAACAAAATTCAAAAACTTGACTAATGGTCAATCGTCAGGATGAACTAAACTAAACAGATTATCAATTTAGTCCCATCCCAAAGCAGATATTAAACCTGTAATTGCTCCAGGTCACCGGATGTAAAATGCTCAGGAAAACCACATTCTGCTTCAATGGCCTATCTCCTTGCTGGAGCTCGAGGAGGGATTCGTCTGCCATCTTCTGTTAGGGTCAGTAGTTCTGTTACGGTGTTCGTGGAGAACGTGGGAATCGAGGAGTATCCACATTAACTAATAATCGACAGGAATACCAAATAAGGACATACACCTAGAGACAAAGTGAAACCAAAACACAGACTGAAACGTGACACTAATATGCCACAGCCAAACTAATAACACAAAGACAATCCTGTTCACCATACAACTCTCAGTATGTTTCCCCATTTGCTTTAATGATAACAGCACTTGAGCTGCATTAATATTTGAAATTAAATGATCCAAAGAGCATCTTGACCTTTTTTTTTATTCACATTATCAGCATCACAAAGTCATTGTTTGATAAGTGACCTAGTAGTAGTGTAGCAGTAATAAATATTTTATAGTTAATTATGAATATTACTTTATTCTACATACCGAATTCTACCCAATACCTAGACTTTACAACTTCTGTACTAACTTTTAATAAGCAGCCAATTAACAATTTACTCAGGAAGAAGTCATAGTTAATACTTAACAGGCATTATTCTAAAGTGTTACTGAAGTTTGCAGGAACGTTGTTTGGACTGATGGCTGCAGGCATAAAAAAAAGATCCTTAGTGTTTCTTATACCCAGGTGAAATAGCCAGGTGAACAAAAAATGCTCAAGGACAAAAAAACGTAGAGGCAAGATGCAGAATTGTTATTTCTATGACCTCTTTGCTGGCTGCTCAACCTAGGAAGAAGAGGCTGCTGCACTGCAAAGCGCATCTGAGCTGTCTTGTCCAGTTGTTTGTATCTCAGGTGTGTCAGAAATCCACAGTTGCTGTGTTTGATCAACTGTTGTTTCCTGCACCACATACTGTATACACCAGCTTCACCACCTACACCAACTTCCTGTACTCTGACTCATCTCCATGGTTGACGCAACTTACAAAAGAGTTGCGTCTTAGAGTATGAGCAATTTTCAAATGTCACGTCCTTGAATAATGTTATTTGTATTTCGCTTCCTGAAATTCACTATTATATAGGAAACATCCAGCAAAGATCTTTTTCACATAAGGTGCAAAGAATGCCCTGGAGTTTAATTAGATAGATAGAGTAAAAGACGGCAAGATGCAACATAGGAAACAATTAATTTGCCAAGAAATAATATTTTCTTTTGCCGTTTTGCTTCTGAAGTTATATTTAGGGTTAGGTCCTGTTTATTTATTTATTTAGGGCAGGGTGTGAATATATAAGGACTAAGGGGATTCGACTTAATGATTTTTCTTAATCCACATTTACTCCATAGACCCCAAAGCTCTCCCGTCTTTCACTTCAGCCCTCTTTAAACCCTGTGATTATGTGATCTGTCTTCATGTTTTCTAAAATAGCGGCTTCACTAATCTGCTTAAATCTTAGGTTATTCCTCTCTGAATTCTCCTGTTACCAAGCGTTAAAAACTTTAGAAGTTCTTACTTTAAGCATTTATCATCCTTGGGTTGCAGTCAGTGGTGGACTACGGCGGAAACAAAGACTTCTCTTTGACTGTGAATGGGTAATAATAACGTTCACACACTACAGACAAATTGATCTCAACTGCCTGATTTTTTTTTCTGCCATAAAATGTAATTGCATTACCATGTAAGTGTGTGTTTCCCAAAAACATTGTAATGCTATGTCATTCTTATGTCAAAACTTAAAGGATTAGTTCACATTCCAGTATAAAAATGTAAAAAAAAAAATCACATGCTCATTTATATAATGGATAGTTTTAGTCCTTGATTCTGACTGGTCAGCAGCTTTGTTAATTCATGATCCAGCACAGCTATGACTGCTTTACCCAATGGATCTGTGTGTCACTACACAACAGCCTTAGCAACCAGCCATAGCAAAATAAAAAAGTAAAAATACTAGGCCTATAGCACCAAAACTATTCAATTTATTATGTATTTTAGCCAAATTAAGTGTTTGTTATTTGTTTAATGAATTTTTGATATACATTTAATTTAATTTTTGAGTCCATGCCCTTCCTCCCAATCAAAGAAACTCTTTTCCTGCATGAGAAACCTTGACATGTTCACATCTGTGTAAAAGACCATAGTTTCCGAAATGAGTTATTATTGTATTTATTGGTTTTCTGTTTCAGGTATGATTCATTATGTCCATATGTACCTCAATATATTCCGATTTGTGCAATGCCTACCAATGCCCTTCAGCCATGACTTATTCACAATACAGCACAGCCTGTCATACCTTATTGCTTACATCCTGCTTTAATACTTGACAGCATCAGAAAGGAGTGAATTAAATGAAGTGAGCAGATTCAGATGCTGATGTATTTGCTGCGTGTTTGGAGCTGTAGCAGAAACATCCATCCCACTTTATAATGTGTCACTTACCTGCACTTATATAGCAACTAGATGTGTACATACTGTAGATTGTAACCAGTGTACACACATATAAAGTGGGACCAAATCAGATCAAGATCAGAGCACTTACTTGGTAAATCCAAAGGAATCTTTTTTCTTGCATTAGTTCCAAACTTCTGAATATACTATATTTGACCTGAACATGAACCTGTATGTTTACATTATGAAAAGTGTTAATATCTTATAATATATATATTTCTATGAGCAAACACCAGACAGTTATGAGTTTTAAAACCCAAATGAGGAAAGATAAATAAAACCAGTATATACAGCACTGTGCAAAGGTCTTAGGCCACTAGTATTTGCAGCAGCTATTAAATATTCTATCTTTTGCTGTAAATAGGAAAATGAGGATGCTGTTGAAAAAATATTGGCATAAATAAAGTTTATTTGTCAACTAACTTAACTTAAAATTAAATTAACATTTTGTGTGACTATGCTTTGCGTTTAATGGAGATTTTGCTAAGTACACTTAAGCATTTTTTTTTTTTTTTTGCTTCGCAGGTAGGTCTCTTGAAGCATCTCGGAGTCATTGTCACATTTGGGTTTAGTCTGTCTTAGTCCCAAGTCGTAGGATAGTAGACGCCAGACCAAGCAGGAGGGACGAGGGAGCCCAGTGGAACCTGCTTCCAATGAGTGGCGTCCAGTGCCAGCCCCATGTAAGCACCACCCTAGTCCCGTTCCCGAGTCACGGCCAGGAGAGCGTATATTATATATTATTATATATTTTACATGGAATATAATCTGGAGCACAGAGGTGGGTGGCGAACTCCATCACTGTTTCTAGGTCGGTACTTCTGTCACACTTTGCCGTTAGGAGAACGCAGGAGTCGCGGAGAGTGCAAACGAAAGTCCTTTAATCATTCAACTCAGGAACACAGGATACAACACAAACATGTAGACATATAAGGACCAACAAGGGAGACTTGGAAACACAAGGACATCATTGGAGAACTGAAAAAATCCTGGGGAACACAGCTGGGAACAAATTAACACAATGAACTTATCAGGGAACGGAACAACCAAATATGGGCACACACATGGGGCAAGGGCACACAAGACTAACAGACAGCATATATTTTAAAAGAGACAGCTTTTATTTAAATGAGCAAAGTTCTCACTTTTAAAATAACCTCCCTTGCAGGCTTTTGGTTCATTTCAACTCGAACATGACAAAAAAATGGTGACATAGACACACATTTCTCTGCTCCATCACTCATACGCCCACTCTGCATTCCAGTGAAATCATAAAATAAATCATTCTAGCCTACCCAGTTTTATGGATGTATAGGTGAAGGGCCTATATCAGACCTTTACAACGTTGTGCCAGAGACACAGTTATGCTTTTCTTCTATGCTGTGCTCTGACAGGTTCTGTCCCTAGATGCTTAATCCAGAATTCAAGGATGTCACTCTGCCCTGTACCAAAGAATGCTGGAAGCTTCCACAGAAAGAGTTCTCTTGAATGTAACCCTTTTGCCAATGGCATGGAGTCATCCGTGACATTGTAGTCTATGCAATAGTTCCCAATTTAAGAGCGATTTCTGACTTGACTCTTGAAAATGACAGAAAGAGGGAATGATAGAGTAACTGTGAAAAACGATATAATGATCTCCTGCGGCTTGCACTGACCTTTACTTCCACATGTTTAGCAGCAAGGCAAACTGCGCAAGTTTGTGCAAAGACTAGTGCAAAGATAAGAGCACCACACCATGCTGTCTGTGGCTCAGATATTACTTATCTGCAACAAGGAGGCTTCAAATGGTTATTCTGATTGAGTGGTTTAGTCGCTGCAGGAATCAAATTCTTCTTCCTGCTGAGCTCCAGTCCAACTGTAGTCATGTTACATATATTGTGCGGTCATAATAAAACACAGGAAATAAAACATGCCATGTCTGCCTGAAAGAGATTACAGTGAATTTTTAAAAGGGACAATTCAGGCAAGAATAAAACATTATTTTATAATTTACTCTCTTTTGTGTCATTCAAGCCCTATACGACTTTTTTCTTTGGAAAATAATGTCCAATATATGAAAAAACATCATTAAAGTGTACTATAGGATTATACATATTTAAATGTTTTTGAATCCATTTGATAATTTTGTCTGATCTATAGTTCTTTGCTTGTAGCTGGTATCTCATGAACTGTTTTGCCTGGATCATTCAGACAGTTGAACTTTGGTTTTCCAAAATGAACGAAAGCTCAAAAGAATAATTTGTTCATCGATTCCACTTCAACTACATGACAGTTCACTGGATTATTCATGAATATCAACTTAAACAAGGGTCTGTTTCTCACATAAAGCTATCTTATATTGTTTGATCCATAACCGTGTGTGTAGCACTCCAGCATTTGGTGCAGCTGCAGCCAGGGTGTTCCCCGTTTGACTGCCAGATTGAGGTCTTTTCCCAGTCCTATTCCTTTCCTCTCGTGTTTCCTACCTTTCCTTCTGCTGTCCTGTCTAATACATGTGAAATTTTGATCCCAATTCATATTGTGTCCCTAATACTTGTGTACCTACTTAGTAACTAGATGTGTAAATAGAATGTAATCACAGTGTACACACATGCTTGTACGCCTACGGTAAGCAGTGTATACAGTAGTCAAAATCTGATTTGAAGTGGATCAAAAAAGTTAAGACAAGAACACATTTTGGTTTTAGGTTCTGGGACAACTTTTACAGTTCTAATGTTTGTGGAAGTACACATGTAACAACCCACTGAATGCTATGTGTACAGACGTGTGAATACTTTTACATTAACTTCACCACTTACTCTTCTGAGGGAAGCACCTTTCTAAGAACCTTATTGCAGTGTTAGCAACAATATTTGTTGTTTAAAAAAAAGCTGAATTTAAAAAAGAATTTAAATGAAATGAAAATTGAAAATGTTTGTTTGGCAAATAATTGAATTTTTTTGAAAGGTTACAGTTATAAACGTAAACTGAAATACACACAAACTAATAAAAAATTATTATAATAAGTAAATAACCTTTAAAAACATAATAATAACATTTTATACAAAATGTAAAAAAAACCCTATAATAGTATATAAATAATACCATAATTACACTCTATGCTCTGAGTAAACAAGAAGATCAATATTTAAATGTGGTTAAATAATAAAAAAAAATGATTGGAGGAACTTGTCAGTTAATTGCAAGGAATGTGATGCTAATTAGAAAGACAAAGACAACTGGCTTGAAATTTTGAAAAAATGTAAATAAACGATTTGGGCATATCACATTCACAGTGGTTTTGCTTCAGAACTCAAATCTCAAATTAGATGCAACCCAGTACAGCACTAAATTTGTTTATCATACAAAACTGAATGCTTTTGTAAGCCAATAATTCACCACAAACAACTTATTATGGTAAGTTAAAAACATGCCTTTGTTGCAAGTGAATCTGCATTTAATGCATTCTGGTTTGTATTTTTTCTTCGTAGTTTTTGTTTGTGGTTTTTAAGGGTCACACAGCCTTTGGACACACAGGCTTTCATGCCGACAACAAATGTGGGAAGCGTTTTCTTTTCTCTTCAAAAATTGATACTTAACTATGCTGATTTAAATTTGTGACAGATCGGCAGACTCATGGGGATCCATTATGCAGCGTAGTTGTAACGTAGCTTAAAAAGCTACATGCTTAAAAGCTGAACTCACCAGAGAGAAGACGGTTGAGCTCAAGATAATTACCTTTTATACTTACCTACTGCCTTATGTTATGGTCTCATGTCTATCGATCTTCAAGTAGATCCAACGAAGTTGAACTGAATGCTGTCTTTACGATGTGTTTGCTAACTGGAAAGATATCTTGAGTCTCACCTCGCTACTCACCTGGAAAGTCCTCAGTCAGGAAGGATAGCTGGAGTCTTATCTCGCTACTCACCTGGAAGGCCTTCAATCTGGAGAGATTGTGATCGGTGATTGCACCGTCACTGTGAGAGTCCTTTATACCACTTACCAGTTTACACTTACCTGCTATTACTCGTCTGTCTCCACAGAGCACCACCAAGACACTTGGAAAGGAATCACAAGCACCACTCTGAGAGTCAGAGTCACGAATAAGAGACATTAGTGATCAGGAAATCACCATACCCACTAGAAGACTAGAGAGAGCGATCTGGAGATTCATCACCTAACGGAAAATATCAATGCTCGATCTATTCGTTCAATAAACATTATAAAATGATTAACTATTGTCTTGCCTCCTCCATGCACTGAGCGTTACAGTAGCTCAGCCCCTCAATCCAAGACGAAAAATAAAACCCCGCGCTCAGTGATGGACTGGAGCCGGATTTATGGGCCGATATGCCAGAGCTAATCCCAGCCAATCCCATTCTGACGATCCTAAATCCAGTTCATAGTTTATGGCCGGGAGGGCCATTTTTGTATCTAGTTTCCTCCAGAGTCTGCTGCTCTGCATGAGCGACCTACAGAGTATACTCGGTGTCAGAACCAAAGCCAGTCACGTTGCCCAAGACAGAGTTAAAGCCACAGTTAGAATTTATGTCGCCAGTGCTAAAGCTAAGCCCACTGTCCGAGCCAGAGCTCGAGTTGCCAGAGCTAGAACCAGTTACGCTATTTGAGTCAGCGCCAGAGCCACAGCCAGAGTTCGAGCTACCAAAGCCAGAACCAGTCACACTGTTCGAGCCAGCACCTGAGTTACAGCCAGAGGTTGGCTGCCAGAGCCAGGACCGGTCACGCTGTCAGAGCTAGAGCCAGAGCAACAGCAGAAGTTCATGCTTTTAGAGACAAAGTCACAGTTGGAGTTCACACTACCAGAGACAGAAACACTGTTAGCGTTCAGGTTGTCAAAGCCAAGATCAGAGCTACAATTAGAGTTTATGCTGCAAGAACCAGTTATGCTGTCCGAGACCGAGCCAAAGGCACAGCTAGAGTTCACGGTGCCAGAGCCAGTGACACAGCCCGAGTTCACACAGGCCCAGTTGACACGGCAAGGGCCACAGGCCGAGTTGACGCTGCAAGAGCCACAGGCCGAGTTGACGCTGCAAGAGCCACAGTCCAAAGAAGAGGTGAACCTCCCCAAGAAAGTTTTTTGGGGGGGGCTATAGGGTCCAGCAACAGCCTGATGCTGCCCATGAGTCACCACAGCCAGGGGTCCCTGATCCATGGCCTCCCAAGGCCCCTGATCTGCCATGGTCTACCCAGGTTCCAGATCCATGGCCTCCCAAGGCCCCTGATCCGCCATGGTCTACCCAGATTCCATATCCATGGCCTCCTAAGGCCCCTGATCCACCATGGTCTACCCAGGTTCCAGATCCATGGCCTTCCAAGGCCCCTGATCCAACATGGTCTATCAATGATCGATCCATTCTTTCAATAAACATTATTGAATTATTAACTATTGTCTTGCCTTCTCCATGCACTGAGCGTTACAACAGATTTTAAAACATTAGCTGCCCCACATTTTTTAAGATGACAGTGTTCGGGTAAAATGGGCCAGCTGATCAGCAAAAATGAGCCAGTCAAACTGCAAAGTTAAATAGAGACATTTCTGATAAAACGCATTTCATTATTTTATAAATAACATTAGAACATCCATTTGAATTGCATTAAACATTAATTTTAATGAAATGTAATATCAAATCATTCCCAAAACTTAGTAACCATGCATAATATTCTTTTTCTAAAAAAATGCAAACATATAAATCCATCTTGGTCTCATATTATTGTAGCACAGTTTATGCTGAATACAAAAAATGGTATGTTGGTCAATAGCATGTTATAAGTAGTTGCAATATCTACAAATATCAGAGCATGTCAAAACATCTCAAAGGGTTAAAAAAAAACAGAAAAAAAGTCACTTATAGCACCTCCTGTGTAGCTGTCACCTAAAAAGTGCACCAAATTGTACCTAATGCAGTGTATTTCAGGTTTTGTAGAAGTTTGTGATGCAAGAGTGCAGAGTCATGTATTTTCAATGGATTGACTTTTGATTTGGTTAAAATGCTGCCATGACACAGCCAAACTTTTAGTTGTGACCCATTGTTTCTTTCAGTCTGGTGTCAACAAGTATCTTCTTGTTCCTGTTTGTTCTAGTCAGTGCAGCACTTTCACATTTGCAGGTCATCCAGCTCATCTGCCCCTGAGCAAAAAGTAATGAATAAAGTGACCTGGCTGAGAACCCCAACGCCTAAACATTTTGCAAAATACCATAACCCTCTGATCCCTCAGTACAGCAGGGAAGGCTGTAGCACAAAGTGCAAACAATGTCCCTGTGCCATATTTAGGGACTGTTTGTTCAACCAGACTGGACTAAATCTATTCCTCAGGTATCACTCAATGGCCTGGAGGTATGAAATCAGAAAAAGACAGATAAATGGAGTTCAGCTGGTGAGAGAGGAGCTAGACAGGGACATAATTGGAGGTGAGAGCACTCTCTCTTTTCAGTGATTTCTCCCAAAGAAGGACTGCCACAGGCACAGCTCAATATGGTGTGGCACAGCAGATTAACTCTCACAGGCTTATGCCTGTTTCACACATACTCTGTATGCAGTGTGTTTGCGTTGCATATTTTTTTTCTGCACCGATGTTAACAGCGTTCACACTGCACACGGTTGCCGGCAGTGCGTTGTAGATGCTGTGCACTTGCAGCAGTGCAGCGATCGTTTCGGCACAGAGTCTGTTTTTGCTGTGCTGGATTCCGGAACAGCAGATTGTTTGTGGGCAAAATTAACATGGATTGCCATTAAATTGTAATAAATTAATAATTTACGCACAATTAATATGTTATACCTTTAATGTGTTGTACACAGTAAATTAGAAAAATAAATCCAATAAAGAAATAAAGAAATCAAAAAGGAAAATACATAAATGAGCACAGTACTTCTATAAAACTTGCATAATGCGATCAGATATGTTTGTTTCCCTACAAAATATACTTTTTATATCGTTGGAGGAAGAGGGGTGATTAGACAAGGTGATTATATGCTCCAAATTGTCTTCTCCGCTGGTTAAGTGGGTGAACCCACTCTCGTCTCCTCCTCCGTAATCATCGTAACAACATTTAGAGGGCGACCACCTTTCTCTTGTTAACAACACGCACTACATGAAAAATAAAGAGAGTTATATAATGCTAATAAAGCTGTCTCAAGACATCTAAGCATTCACATTTACAAAACACAGAATGGGAAACTATTGTTGTATTGGTTTTGCATAAAATCGAGGATTGAACCGGCGTCAGCGTAGCACACTGCAAACGTGTCCTGTGTAAAAGCACAATGACCGCTTCCTGCTTCTGCACCGCATACGTAACGCACATGGACTTCGTACAGAGTATGTGTTAAACAGGCGTTATTCTGGATTCCTGCTCCACCTCGGGACACGAAACCCTTTGTGTCCCTCTCTGATAGTGCTCGCATGTTTGTGTTTGTTTTTATATTTATATCAGCACAGAGAGTAATTAAGAAGAAAGTTTATACAAAAAGTTTTTTATTCAAAGTGCTTCCTGCAGGCCAATTTAAAAGCATAAAACATTTTATTTTTTGTTAAAAAATTAATAAATAATAGCTGCCTCGTTTCAGAGCTTTGGAAGCATGTTGACAAACTGAATTAATTAGAGTTGCATATTTTAGATTTGTATTTAGACTTTATATAACCTTTTTATGTAATTATTTGAATAAATAAAAAAAATAAAAACAAAGACAGGACTGTATGTGTGTCACGAGGGAGGAGGCAAGGAAGCATTCGGATTTAAGTGCAAGCTGTTTTATTTACACACAGAGCGTAGACAGACAGTAAGGGTCATCACCGGT
>JAUYWG010000038.1:19343143-19359028 GCA_034779775.1 Enteromius afrohamiltoni
GATTTTCCATGAAGATTCTTGGTGCGCAGCTTGTAGCTGCAGGAGGTAGTGAATTGGGAGGGGGGAGATCGTAAATGCGGGTCTGCTTTAGGGGGGTCTGTTTACTGTCCTGGGGTGTTTCAGCTTAGTTTTATTGTTCTACTGCATGCCTTTGGTTGGGAGAGATCCACCTGTTTTTCCTTCCCATGCAGGACGAGGCAGATCACAGTTTATTGTCTTTTGGAGGTCTTAGCATTTTGCATGCTTTCAAATCTTAGAAATTCAAATCTTACATAGCTAACATGTGCGCTTGCCAGATGATCCTGTTGCAGCTTGAGTTCCTGAAGGGGAACCTCTTGAAGTTATGAATTTACCAATGGTTTCCTGAAGGGAACAAGATGCTATGTCTCCCTGAATCCCTGCAAACACTCTCTCCTGCAGAATCTAATTTGCATTTGCAAGACGCATAAAAGCAATGCTTCCTGGGTGCTCATGTTACACCACTCATGACATCTTGCTTCTCTATTGGCC
Organism: Enteromius afrohamiltoni; assembly: GCA_034779775.1. Classification (NCBI taxonomy): domain Eukaryota; kingdom Metazoa; phylum Chordata; class Actinopteri; order Cypriniformes; family Cyprinidae; genus Enteromius; species Enteromius afrohamiltoni. The sequence goes on from JAUYWG010000038.1 coordinate 19,343,654, forward strand.
TAATTTCATACATTCTTCAGACCATGGTCTTGCCAAAGCATTTAAACACAGTGTTTATTTTATTTGACAAGTATAATTGTGTCCACTGTTATAAAACATATGCAGTCTGCACAAATTTTAGGGATCCAACTGCTTAAAGGGACACCTTCTTCTTTACCCCCAAAGGTTGCATATTAGCACCTTATGTACGCTATGTGTATTACTGAGCTAATTATTTAAAAATAAGAAGCCTGTTCAGAAATTATAAATACATTGAAGTATTGCTTTGTGTAGATATGCATGCCTAACAGCATAGAAACACTCAACAGTATGTAAATGTTCTAAATGCAGATCACCAGAGACTCACACAACACTGAACAGGATTTTTCTGCTTGCAGAATCCCGACGACTGTTTTGACAGTTCCCTTTAAATACTAATTTAATAAAAATTAAATACCACATTTTCTGCAAATTGATAGTAGTTGTTTTAGAAGTTACTGTATTTTCAGATATATATGGGTAGGTTTAAGGGATCTTAAATATGGCTATGCAGATTAAGGCACTAATATAGTCTTATTCTAAGTATTACCTTCTAAGTATTAACTAACAGCCAATATACAAGTAATATCTATCTTTATAAGCAACTAGTCAATAGCCTATTGTGTTCTCTAATCTAAATTGTTACCTGACTACTAAACAGCTATATGAATATGGGCTACTTGGTAAAATCCTATACACTGTTGTGGAATGAAAAACAAGTAAACAATCTAAATACTACTACACCACAGACTGCAAGTTTAACAGATTAAGAAATCAGCTAATAAATGTCAGCCAGACATTTGAAATACATTGGCTTAATCTCATAAATTAAAACAGGTCTTTCACTTACTGCTTGCATAAAATAGATTGTACCTTAGTAATAGGCCTATTGTGTGAAAAAGCTCTTTTGGATTCTCCACCCAGGCCATGGCTGGAACATCTGGCCTGGGTAACATTATCAGATACTCACTGAGCCCTCCATAATGAAAGACATTATCTGTTGATCACAACATGTTCTGGATGGAGGGACAGCGCCTACACATACCCCATTTCTCAGGGTGTCTTAGCAACTGGGATTGCATCCAAGTCACATGACACAGTTTTTTTTTAAAAAGGCAGTGGGATGATGTCATTCAGCCAGTCAAATTCAACTGCACAGCTTGAAAACCAGGATATTATTTAAATATTTAAAATTTTAGGGTTATCAAAGTTTTCCTTAATTCTCTTAAGCTCCTTAGTGTCATGATTAGCAATATAACAACGTTTACTTGGTTTTATTCAGAGACTCTTGGCTTTGTAGCAATTAAATCCTTTCATATTTTCTCTCCACTATGACAAATGTGACTTCAGGTGTCTGATATCTGGAGAAGAATACAGTACATGCAATCTGCAAGTTTCAAACAGACTGTGACACATTGACATTTGCATACATATTTCTAGTAAAAAAAATTGGTTTATTGAAACCTGCAACCCCCCCAAAAATCTTGTTATACCCATTACTTGAATATAAGAAGAAATATATATGTGTGTTTGTGTATAAAAAGAAAGGTCAATAAGTATTTGATCACCCTTTGATTTTGCAAGTTCGCTTACTTAGAAATCATGGAGGGGTCTACAGTTTTTTTCAGCATAGGTGCATTTTCACTGATAGAAACAGAATCTTAAAAGAAAAATCCGGAAATCACATTGTATGATTTTTCAACAATTTATTTGGGAATTTCTGTGTCAAATAAGTATGATCACTTGAGTCAAAATTTTTAAATATTTATTAAAGAAGCCTTTGTTAACAATTACAGAGGTCAGACAGTTCCTGCAATTCTTCACCAGGTTTGCACACACTGCAGGCCCACTCCTAAAAACAGATCTTCTCTAGATCTGTCAGGTTTAAGGGCTGTCGCTGAGTAACACAGAGTTTCAGCTCACTCCAAAGATTTTCAATTGGGTTTAGGTCTGGAGACTAGCTACGCCACTCCAGAACCACCATTAATGCTCTGACAGAGGGAAGGAGGCTTTTGCCCAATATGTCACAATACATGGCTCCATTCATCCCCTCCTTAATACAGTGCAGTCGTCCTGTCCCCTCTGCAGAAAAACACCCCCAGGACATGATGCTCCATGCTTCACAAAAGTTCTACTCTTTAGGAATTAATAATACAAAAGAGTTGTTTTTTCACTGCAGAAAACATTTTAATATACACTACTGGAGAGTGTTCAGAACCTGAATAATCCACGATGTGATGGTTCATATTTCACAGACAATGCTGAATATGGCTTTGCACATTAAAATTTAAACTCTTATTATTATCAGTAACTGTCCACTCGGGCAAATTATTATAATGAAGTCAGCTGAAATGGGAGGTTATGACTCAGCATTAACTTCTCTACTCTTCACCTTCCACAGCATGTGTTGTTCCCAAGTCACAGGAACACATCAGGACTAGGTACAGAGGTGAGAAAATGTGGAGACAGCACCAGTGTTTAGGCCAAAGGTCATGTTATAAGCAGATGGTTTGCACCCAAATCACACAGCACAGTGTGAACATAACTTACATAAAACTTAAACTAGTTTTATCATTGTCATCGAAGTGATGAGTCAATATATACAAGGACAAGCACCAAGCAGTGAAAAGGGAGCTCACCTTTTTAAATGCCTGTGACGCAGTGGATCATACAGACTCCTGAATACGACCGTTGTGTGCATTCTGAGGATAGATGAATCAGCAGGAGCTGCATAGGGACAGCTTGTTGGAACATATTGTTCTGAAATTTTTATCAGGATTGTTTTACACTCTTACCTCGTTTTGATTTTCACAGAATTACAAAGAGCCACCAAACAGCTGCTGTTTTGTTTTCAATTAACTTTGCAGTCATCAAGACAACCCTCCAGGAAATACTTTAATTGACTTAGAAGTTTGTTTTGGCTAAGGAGAGCTGATTTAACGCTTTGCAGTTGCATATTATTCATGTTGTTCTCTCAAAGCCAAAACACAAAAGCGCCACTGTGAATTTTTTTTTTTTATAAGATACATGTCCTAGAACTCAGAAGATGAATGCTGACTATAAACCAGACCATACAGGCAGGGGCAGATTTAGTGAATTTGGGGCCTCAGGCAAATATAGGAATGGGGCCCTGTATTTACTTTTATTTGCTGCTGCACAATGGTGCCACATAGTTATGTCCAGTGTTTACAATTTTTTAATGTGCATATTATTATGGAATTCTTTCATTAACATTTCACTTAGCAGACACTTTAATTATTTCATGTTGCAGATCACAAAATAGCAATTGATTTACAGTTGAGACGCAAGAACAGAATTTAAAAAAAATTATTGTTTATTAAAATTAATGACAAAACCCTGTTTAGGCTACATTTTCACTTCTATTTGGGGACATACTGTATTTTGATGCAGCTAAATTCTCAATAAATCTGTTTTCAATTATAGTGTTTCTGTTGTTATAAAACGGGATGAATATGAAAAAGTGACTGAATAGTGAATTATTAATGTCTCGGTTACGTACTGTAACCCTCGTTCCCTGATGGAGGAAACGGAGACGTTATGTCGTGACGTCAGACTGAGGTCATTATTTGGGAGCCCTGATTTGCTCTGATAGAGAAAATGCCAGTGGCTAGTAAAATTTGCATGCTGAGCCACTCCCCGTTCAGTGATGGGTCGAGTCCACACCCTGCCTGCAGGGAGGTAATGTGTGGAAGAACAAATATGGATTAAACCGTGGGGTAGCACACATACACTTAAGGCCACTGGGTCTGGTTCCACCCGCAGGGGGAAAGCACTAGACAGCAGAGACAGGCCAAGGGAAGACACAAGTTTACCGACCTGGAAACTTTATCGTGGAGTCAACATCACCTAAGATTACCTGTGGGGAATCAGGCATGTGGCCACCTATCTCAGTACAGGGGCTGACCATCTGGGCAATGCAAAACACCTGATACTAAGCCTAGTGTCCGCCAAGTCTGACTGCCGTTGGTGCTTGACACTCGACCAGGGTCTCAAAAGGAGACACGACTGGGAGAGTACAGGCGCTCGGATCCCTGGGTGAGGGGGAATGGCGCAGCAAGCAGGACACCAACCAATCTTCCCTAACTGTTTTGCAACAGAGAGGAGGAGATTGGTACAACCCGGAGGGTGTAATACCTTGTGAAGGTATTTGGTGTTGCACAGCCCGCAGCTCGACAGATGTCTGCCAGAGAGGCTCTATGTGCAAACGCATGGGAGGACACTACAACCCTATTGGAGTGAGCTCTCACGCCCAGGGGACACTGCTCGTTTGACCTGGTACTCCAAGACAATGGCATCCACTATCCAGTGGCCCAACCTCTGCTTGGAGACAGCATTCTCCTTCTGCTGACTTCCGTAACTGACAAAGAGCTGCTCAGAGCTTTTGAAGCTCTGGGTTGCGGTCCACGTACAAGCGCAGTGTTCTGATGGGACACAGCAACGTAGTGCTTGCAGGTTCACCACCTGATCCCCGAAGGGCATGGTGGGAACCTTGGGCATGAATCCAGGCCGGGGTCTCAAGACTATGTGACAGTAGGCTGGCCCGAATACAAGGCATTCTTCGCTTACCGAAAATGCTTGGAGGTCCCCGACCCTCTTGATGAAAGTGATCGCGGTCAGGAGCACTGTCTTAAGAAACAGATATTTAAGCTTGACTGAATCCAGCAGCTCAACGAGACCCCTCTGAAGGCCTGCTAGCACAACAGAGAGGTCCCAGCAGGGTATCAGGGACGACCTAGGAGGGTTTAAACTCCCGGCCCCCCTCAGGAACCTCACGACGAGATCATGCTTTCCTAGGGTCCGGCCATTCACTGCTGTGGGACCGCATGAGCAGAACTCCACCTAGCGAACAGATTCCACTTCAAGCCATAAGCTCGCCTTGTAGAGAGGGCTTTTGCCTGAGTGACAGTGTCTACCACCAGGTAGGGCATGCAGGTCTGCTGCGTTGTGACAGGGTCTTTCCAGGGACTGAATGTGCGGCGACATGCCAGGGTAATAACCACTCGGAATGTGCCGCGGCACCTTGCCCATCTCGGGAACCGGGAGTGCAGCCAATGCTGTAGTGGTCTCATAAGGAGTAATCCCAGTGGCTGCGGTTGCTATATGTCCCAGGAACCTCTGAAAGTTCTTCAGTGGCATCAATCTCCTGCCTTCAAGGGAACTCAAGGGCGCCCTCCACGACCTCTTCTTTGGCACAATGAAGTAAGGGCTGTAAAACCCTGCCTTCATCTCGGCTGGAGGGACCGGCTCTATTGCATCCTTTGCCAGGAGGACAGCAATCTCCTCGCGCAGTACATAGTCGTCTTGGGCTGCCATCACAGTCTTGAGCACGCCACAGAATCTGGGAGAACGACATTTCTGTGAGGTGCTGTGGGTGACAGTGAGGCAGCCGTTGACTGCTCACCATCAGGCCACGAGCACCTGGGCCCGGAAAGGGGAGAGACAGAATGAAAGGAAAAGGAAACAAAAGATTTTCCACCTGGGCTGGGAGGTTTTGACACCGAAGGTGGCAGCCCTACTCAGTCTTCATCCTCACCAGAGGAAAACCCATCCCCCGATGCTGTGATCGACATCCTATCTTCCAACGGTCCGCAGAATGAAATGTGAGGTCCGCCCACAGACGACCCAATCACCGGCGAACTGCAAGGGGCAGCCTTTGTGGGAGATTTGAGAGGTCCGTGAGGACACACCCGGTGGAGAAGCTCTCACAGCCCTCGAGTCAGCATCCGCCCTCGCCGCGGAGTCAATGCCGGAAGCGGTGAAGTCAACACAGGGAGCTGATGTTGACTTACTTGCACTCCCCAGGAGGAGAGAGAGGCGAGACCGCAATACTGCCAGGGACATGTCCTCACAGTTAAAACATGAGCCCTCCCCGAATGCCTCTTCAGTGTGCCGGATCCCCAGACACTGAAGGCAGCGATTGTGGCCATCGTTAGCCGAAAGGTAGTGACCACACCCAAAAAAGGACATTGTCGGAACGGTATCTTTAAAAAGACGAATGCCCAGGGGAATCGCTGGATTTGCACAGCGACTCCACTGGGACATCCTGATTTTGCTGAGTTAGGTGTGTTCCTGGGTCAACATATTTTGTTGACCCTGGAATAACATTTTAAATTTTATTTTTGACCATATCTCTACACCTAACCCTACCCATGAGTAATGCCTAAAATCAGAGGAAATGATAGATGACTACCACTGATGTACAAGCACCAAACACTGATTGTAAGCCTAAACTTCACAAAAACCATAAACTGGTTCTTCAGATCTGATTGGCTAATCACAATGTTGTTTCAGGGTCAATAAAGATGTTGACCCAGGGACACGCGTAAATCAGCAAAATCAGGTTCTGTGATTCCACTGATCGTGTTGTACCGCCACACCAAACAGCTCCCGCTTTCTTTTCTCTTTCTTGCAGCACTCAAACAGAAGAAAACTGCATGCAGCTCTCAGCTCCAAAGCAAAATTTGATGAGTGGATGCACCTGCTGCACTATTTATATCCTCTCAGTAGGGAGTGGATCAGCATGCAAATTCCACTAGCCAATTTTTATTGGTGTTTTCTCTCTTTCGGAGTGAATCAGGGTTCTCAAGTAATATCATCATGACACAACTCGTAGTGACTGACAGACAGGGAACTACATAAACAGCACTAGTGCGTTTTCGTTTTAAAATGGTGTTTAAGAATTAAAATTTCCCTTGTTTACACTGGCATTAAACCTACCCTGGATTTTTTTAAAACTAAACCAGGGTCCGCAGCGTTTTTAAAACTGTCCGTTTTTCGAGGGTAGAAAATTGATAGTGTAAACGATAGGCGTAACCGTAGCAAAAGTTATGCGTTTTAAGACGAAATCCCATATCTTTTAACTGAAAGCTTAGCTCTTTTCAGCAATACGTTGAACAAAGCAGACTCAGAGCTCACACTCCTGTGGCAGTCAGTATTGATAATAAATAATAACTGCTATTACTGTTACATTCCACAGGTTGCAGTCTTAATGTCACAACCAGGAAGTTAGAAATGCTTTTAATAATAATGGACACAAGGCTAAAACATCATAAATATTCAGTATAATGACAAAACTCATTATTTTCAAATCGCAGTATTTTAAATAAATGTATTTAAAATACATATTTAAAATACAAAAAACTATTTTGTATTTTAAAGCCTTTGGGGAAAATCTAATGTATTTTGTATTCAAATACATTTAAGATTAGTATTTTTTATTTTCAAAAATACATAAAATACTTTGTGCCAATCAGCCTTTTTATCAAGGTGCAACCTTAACACTCATGCACGTGAGCTGCCGGCAGCAGAGTCAGCATTTTTCAGTTTTCTGCATTAAGCTAAGGGTGTCATCATGATCAATTCCTTGTTGATTAAAGGTAAAATGGTGCATCATTCAGATTTGCCTTCAGTAAACATTAAAGAATAAAAAAGCACTGACACGTGTAGGACAAAAATAGCTGTTAGCTGCCTGTTACCAGTTTTTATATATATATATATATATATATATATATATGATCTATCAAATAGCTAGTCAAATGTGTTTAAAACATTACTGCATGTTAGATCTGGGTTATATGACAGAACTTCATATATCTTAGGCAGTGTCACGCCGTCTTTGTGCGCTGATCTCAGCGCAGTAACTAGCACACATTCTCAGTCATCAATTATGATTAACCTGAAACACCTGAGACTGATGTCTCCCTTATCAGATACTCCCAATTCAGGTGCAGTGTGCAGTGCTCGGGGGACACGTTTGAAAATCCCTGATCAACAATATTCAAGCCGTAACACTTTAATTCAGTGGTTCAGGTGTGCTTGATCAGGGTAGCCGTCTATCAGTCTAACAATCTATTTGTTTGTTTATTTGTTTGTTTGTTGGGGATTCCTTGCGAGTAGAATCACCTGTTGATTTTAGGCCTCCTTGTGTTTGATGTGACTGTTCATCGGCATCAGCTCCATCACCGTCATCACCTGCACTGGTTAAAAGACTCTCACACTAGTCAGTTGACGGCTGAGCTTGAGTGCTCATTTTACCTTGTGTCCTGTGTTACCTACTGCCATTTCTGAGTTCTTAAGATCTGGATGGCTGACTGCACTAAATATTTACCTGCACCGAATACCTTGATCTTTGGATTCGACATGATGTAAGCGAACCACAATGTACCTGCCTTGAATACTCATCTTGTATACTAGCCTGAGTCTGTAGCACTGGATGGACTTAGAAGCGAACAGGAGATCACCAACGAACCTGGTTTCACTTACCTGAGAGATTTACCTGTGTGTGACGAACCTTAAGGAGGCTAGTTTTTGTTAGCAATCTGAAGATTGCCCACTAAAGACTCAGTTTCTTTATATGAATTCCTGCTTATGCCCTGAGCCACAGTTTCAGATTCCTTTGTTTATTGATGTGTTAAAAATAAACACCTTTTACTTTGAACTTACCTTGTCCTCTGAGTCCTGAGTTTGAGCATTATAGAAGCTCAGCCCATAACCGCAAATGGATCTGGCTTTTCTCCAAACCCACATCCAAGGTGGCTGTCCCATCAATGAGTATGTTCAAAAGTTTGTAGTATCTGGTGCCCTGGAGCGAATACACACTGAAGAGGCTATATTGGTTGAGGCTGGATGAGGCTCTCGTCCAGCAGGTTTTCCTCACCGATAACCCGGGCTCATTCATCCAGTTTATGGACCATGTACCAGGGAGGTTCCACACAAACAGTAGGGCCGATCTCCGATCCAGTTCCTAAACCACAGCCAGTAAAACCATTCTCATTTCCAGTCCCAAGGGGTCAGTCAGTAGAACCGTTCCCGAATCTACTTTCAGAGTCCTGGCCAGGAGTATCAGTTCCTCAACCCAACAACTTGGGAACTAAAATTCTCGACCCTGCCATGCAATCAGTGAGGTTGGCAAAAAGAGCCCTGCGATAGCCCAAATTTCGCCCAAGGACGCCGATCTCGATGCACAAAGCTCCAGTCTGTCTGTTTCAACCAACAGTACCTGTCCCAGAGTTTCGGCCAATCAAGCCATCCCCAGTGTTTCAGTCAGGAGAGCCGATCCAGACTCCAGCCCTTGTATCCTGGCCAGTAGGGTTAATCCTACACACCTGAGACTGATGTCTCCCTTATCAGATACTCCCAATTCAGGTCTTGTTGTGTAGCAATAAGCTAATGAATGAAATCAGGACTGTGAGATGAGAGAGAGATACAAAATGTGCAGTGCTCGGGGGACACGTTTGAAAATCCCTGATCAACAATATTCAAGCCGTAACACTTTAATTCAGTGGTTCAGGTGTGCTTGATCAGGGTAGCCGTCTATCAGTCTAACAATCTATTTGTTTGTTTATTTGTTTGTTTGTTGGGGATTCCTTGCGAGTAGAATCACCTGTTGATTTTAGGCCTCCTTGTGTTTGATGTGACTGTTCATCGGCATCAGCTCCATCACCGTCATCACCTGCACTGGTTAAAAGACTCTCACACTAGTCAGTTGACGGCTGAGCTTGAGTGCTCATTTTACCTTGTGTCCTGTGTTACCTACTGCCATTTCTGAGTTCTTAAGATCTGGATGGCTGACTGCACTAAATATTTACCTGCACCGAATACCTTGATCTTTGGATTCGACATGATGTAAGCGAACCACAATGTACCTGCCTTGAATACTCATCTTGTATACTAGCCTGAGTCTGTAGCACTGGATGGACTTAGAAGCGAACAGGAGATCACCAACGAACCTGGTTTCACTTACCTGAGAGATTTACCTGTGTGTGACGAACCTTAAGGAGGCTAGTTTTTGTTAGCAATCTGAAGATTGCCCACTAAAGACTCAGTTTCTTTATATGAATTCCTGCTTATGCCCTGAGCCACAGTTTCAGATTCCTTTGTTTATTGATGTGTTAAAAATAAACACCTTTTACTTTGAACTTACCTTGTCCTCTGAGTCCTGAGTTTGAGCATTATAGAAGCTCAGCCCATAACCGCAAATGGATCTGGCTTTTCTCCAAACCCACATCCAAGGTGGCTGTCCCATCAATGAGTATGTTCAAAAGTTTGTAGTATCTGGTGCCCTGGAGCGAATACACACTGAAGAGGCTATATTGGTTGAGGCTGGATGAGGCTCTCGTCCAGCAGGTTTTCCTCACCGATAACCCGGGCTCATTCATCCAGCTGCCAAGCCCCATCAGTGCTCTTTTAGGAAGCCGTGGCAGGGGTCAGAGAGTCACACCAGCATGCTCTCGTTGGACAGTGGGAGAGATGGTGAGTCCCTCACTCATAATACTAATGTCTATTTTGATGTCTTCCAGCAGGTTATGGGAGGGGGAAATTTTGGAAAGGAACAAAAGGAGGATGACCGACTGAAACACTGTTGGAGTCAAGTGATAGTTCTGGAGGGCCAGGAGCTTCCAGGACCCCATCCTCTCCCACATTTCACAGTCCAAAATGGTCTGTTGTACTGCGTTGCGGAGCGGATGGGGGAGGTAATACAGCTACTCGTAGTGTCACAGGGAAAAACCCAGACGATATTGGAACTGGCACATTCCCATCCAATGGCGGGACACCTTGGAGTGAAAAACACAGTACAGCGAATTAGAGACCATTTTCACTGGCCGGGCCTGGAAGCTGAAGTGGAACGTTTCTGCCAGTCCTGCGACATCTGCCAAAGGGCCTCACCCAAGAAATCTCCCCCCAGCACGCTCATTCCTCTTCCCATCAACGGGGTGCCCATTGAGCGCATCGGGATAGACTTGTGGGGCCGCTGCCAAAATATGGCCGGGGACACGAACACATCTTGGTCATCGTTGACTACGCCACCCGATACCCGGAGGCAGTCCAGCCCGATCGTCCTGGTCCCCAAACCGGATGGCACCCTCAGATTTTGTAATAACTACTGGCGGCTGAACCAAGTCTCCGATTTCGACAGTTACTCCATGCCCCAGGTGGATGAACTCTTGGGAAGGGCCCGGTACATCAACACGCTTGACCTGACAAAGGGTTATTGGCAAGTTCCTCTCTCCCATGAAGCAAGACCTAAAACTGCCTTTTTTTTAACACCGACCAGCCACTGGCAGTACCGGACCCTTCTCTTCGGCCTACACAGCACACCTGCTGCTTTCCAAAGATTAATGGACATACTTCTTCGATCCCACCAGAGTTATGCAGCAGCCTACCTGGATGATATAAAAATCCACTTGGAGGCATGGGAGGACCACCTGGAGCGGCTGAAGAGGGTGCTGTCCGAGCTCCGTCGGGCTGGGCTAACCACCAACCCCCGCAAGTGTCATCTAGCGTTTGAGGAAGCTAAGTACCTGGGGTTCACTCTGACTGATTAAACCTCAGGAATGGAAGGTAAAGGCGGTGCTGGAAGCATCCACACCCTCTACAACGACCCATGTACGAGCCTTTTTGGGGTTGGTGAGATATTACCGGTGTTTCATTCCCAGTTTCTCCTCTATAGCTACCCCCTTAACAGACCTGACCAGGAAGGGGCAACCTGACAGGATCCACTGGACGGAGGAGACGGAGAGGTCCTTCCAAGCCATTAATCGGTCCTTCGCGCCCCCGAATTCAGTTGCCCCTTCCTGCTCCAAACTGACGCCTCAGACACGAGACCGTACTTGGGGCCATACTCTCCCAGGTCCAACAGGGAGAGGAGCATCCCGTAGTCTTCATCAACTGTAAGCTGGCCCAGGCCAAGAGAAACTGTGCTGCCATGGAAAAGCTCTCGCCATCAAGTGGGCAGTCCTGGAGCTCAGGTATTATTTGCTGGGTAGAAAATTTGTTCTCTTCACAGACCACGCACCCCTGCAACGGATGTCTCGGGCAAAAGATACCAACGCCCAAGTGACAAGGTGGTTTCTGGTGCTCCAGGACTTCCACTTTGATGTGCGCCACTGGGCTGGTTCTTCAAATACCAACGCCGACTGGCTCTCTCGGTTCTGGGCAGCTTACTCAGGTCTGTTAGGGGTCCCCACCCACCCCCCGTCTCCCCTCTCTCTTCTGCCTCCAGGACCAGGACATCGTCTACCCCAGGAAGCACTTACCTCGGACCAATCGGTCATGGCCACAGCCCCAGTATATACCAGCAAGACATGTTCCCTGCCTGTTCACTATTGTAACGTAGGAGACAGAGACGAGCGGATCCATTTGCAGATAACAAACAAGAATAAATGCTAATAAATGTCAGCAAATGCAATAACAAGACTTTGCACTGAGTCCCTTGTGAACGCTTCTTAAATGCAGCAGGTAATGAGAGGTGGGCATGGGGAACAACAGGTGCACGCAATCAGGTGTGAGTGCAAATCTGAGACAGGTGTGAGTGCGTGGTGCATGATGGGGAATGAAGTACGTGTGAATGTGAGGCATATGGTGGTGTGAAGGTGCAGTGGCTGATGGGTAACGGAGTTCAGGAAACAGGTGATGGAATGAGCGCTCACAGACAAGATCGTAACAACTAAATATATATATATATATATAATATTTGATTTCTCAGGTGATACAAGGAATGAGAGCATCTATACTACAGCAAGTAGCATCCAATAGCTGTTATTGTATAGACGTTTTAATAAGAAATATTCCTTCTTTTAGGTCAATGTCATTTTAACCTTGCTTCTCTTGCCTTCAACTCTGAGAAAATAATTCTACAGTCTGTGTGAAAAGAACCAGTCTACTTCAGGATGTGAAAAGTTACAATTAGCTTCAGTCACATCTCAACATCACTGACAGTTATGCACCTTATGGCTTCATGCCTTCTTTTCAGCTTGGACCTGAAGGCAATGAAGGAAGGTAAAAGTGACAAATTGAAGTAATAGATGCTCTCATTTGTTGACAAATAAAAAAAAAAAAAAAAAATTTCAAACTATTTGCCCAATCCAAAATAATATCTCCAGACCACTTCAGAGCACTTTCAAGGAAATAAAAACTTAATTATCCTGGAAAATGAAGTCTGTCTGACCTTCTATTATAAGCTGTCTTTCATTCTATTCCAAGTTCTCTCACTCCTGATGACTAAAGCCGTGGTGATAGATACATTACAGGGTTACAATGAAGGGCTACGAATATCTCTTCTGAATGAATAGCTCAGTCTATTGTTCTTAATCTTAGCACCAATCCACCAGTAAGATTGATTCAATACATACAGTAGGCAAAGTGGGCAAAATCCCATCTCTTTTTTCTTTCATTTTAAATTCATGCTCCATTGTTATTTAAGTTCCAGGAATATGAAAAAAAAATTATTAACAAGCAAATGCGTTAATATGTTTGTGTGTTAACATATTTATTATTAAAAAACACAGTCAAGTTAGAACTGTATCTTGGATGGCCTAAGAGGGAAGACGAAATTTCAGTAAATTTTCATTTGGGGTGGACTTTAATTTTCATGTAACAAAAACAGTTAGTAGTAAGTAACCCCACCTCAGAGTTACAGACTTCCAACTAGCTGTATGCTTGAAAAAGGCAGAAAATGCCTGAAATACTACCTTGCAACCCTCCTGTTCTTGTTTCTCCAGTAGAGAGTTCCACATAGCTTCAGGCCTATACTTGGAAGGATGCTGTTGCCCCATTTCCAGAAACCCAGAAAACAAAAATGGTTATGTATCCATTTTTACCCCATATTTTTAGTTTATCTTACATCATACACTTTTGGCTCAAATAAAAATACTACCATGTACCCAGGCCAAGGTTAATTCATTGCTCTGTTAAACTAAAGTGAACAGAGGAAGGATGTTGCAAGGGCAGCTCTTTGTACATATGGCTTGAATTTTGGTTCAGAATTCAGATGTCAGCATCTTCTAAAGCATATCAACATGCTTTGCTACTATAGTCATAAAACCATCCTATTACATTCCTGCAAATGTGCACAATTCATGCCTCCAGAGACATGCTTGACTTCAGGAGGTAAACAAGAGTGACAAGCTCGAAGCTGCTGAGCTTTTGTGCATAAAAAAGCGTTAAAGGGGTTTAGAAGATGACAAACGTGAAAAATCCCTTTACACTGATAAGAAATCTCCTATCAAGTTTTCGCTTTCTGTTTTCCATACTTCTTTCTAGTTACATACCCAATGCCTATTGAAATGAAATAGAAGATTGTCAAGCAAGCACATTCAAAGAAAAACTGCCAGCATCACACATATTTTAAGCATATGCTTTAGATCTGAGGTGGTTCTTGTTTGCAGGAATAAATATGATTCACTTGGCCATTGCTGAGAGAAACTGACCCCTGAGAGCAGAACTGCTCCTTCTGCTGCCCTGCTGGATGATAACTTCATTTTTATTGACCTCTAATGAGCTTCTGTATCCCACTCCTATGAGTCACAGACCCATCACTTTTTTAGGTGGGCCAGCCCACATGTTTACTTTCCTGATTAAAGACTCTTGTGCATAGTTGTTAAATGAATGACACTAATGGCAAATCATTGTAAAGTATAAAACACCCATTTTAAAATGCCCACAGCTATTTGAAAAGGAAAATATTTTCCAAATGTTAAAGGAACCATATGTAAGAAATGTGTTGTAATACTCATAAAATGTCTCTGTTATGTTCAACAGGAATTAAGAAAACATGTTAATTTCAAGTACTCATATCGCTGACAGCAGTAGTACAGACTGGATATTCTCGTTTAAAAAGCGCAGTTGAAGCCCTCAACTGATGTTTATGCTGTCATGTTTTGTTTTGGCCTGAAGCGCCCCCCTCCGCACGTCCTAAATTTTGCTGAGCTATGTTTGCTTAACATATTTTGTTGACCCTGGAACATCATTTTATTTAAAAATTTTAGTTTTGACCATATCTCTACACCTAAACTTAACCCTACCCATGAGTATTGCCTAAAATCAGAGGAAATGATAGATGACTGACACTGATGCACAATCACCGAACACTGATTGTACGCCTAAACTTCACAAAAACTATAAACTGGTTCTTCAAATCTGATTGGCTAATCACAATATTGTTCGAGGGACAGGGACACGCCTAACTCAGCAAAATCAGGTTCTGCGCCATGCTCCATCTAAAATTTTGAGTATGAAACCTTAAAGGACCTCGCTATGAATCCGAAATATGGCGTGACAAAGTGCGAAATAAGACAAGGGTTTGCATTGGAGAAGCATTTAAACGATGGAGATGGATAAAAGTGGAGAAGAACTTGAAAACAGACGCCAATGTTGCAAATTTGACATAAATTATTTGTATTTATATGGGCATTTCAAATATTCATGTAAGGTAGCGAGTTTTCTCGCTTCTGGGGTTTCTCATTTTGGTTTTAATCTTACCTTTACTTTTGGGTTTTTACCTCGTTTTAATCTGACTCCAATTTTAAGTTGTTATTAAATTTAGATTATAATTTTAGT
>JAUYWG010000038.1:19361937-19402192 GCA_034779775.1 Enteromius afrohamiltoni
ACTTATGGCCACCCCTATGTGAGTAGTGATCTCACCCTGGCCACCCCAGGAAAAATTTTCTGGCTCCGCCACTGATGGACAGCACCTGAGTTAAATATTTGAGTTTTCACAGCCCAGGGTTTGACTACTGTACTTAGGACCATGCAATATTTCTGTTTTTCTTTTTTAATAAATCTGCAATAATGTCAACAATTCTATGTTGTTCTCTTAGTATGGGGTGCTGTGTCTGCATTAATGAGGAAAAAAAAACTTAAATGATTTTAGCAAATGTCTGCAATGTAACAAAGAGTGAAAAATGCAAGGGGGTCTGAATACTTTCCGTACCCACAGGAAACAATTATGCAGAAATTTAATTAGCTATTAGTTGTTCCCTGTCTATCATACCATATGTTTAGTATTCCAGTATGTTCAACAGTGTTCAAAACTTTTTTCCCCTTCCAGTGCCAACACATTTCTGCACACACCTGATATCATCTTAAATGTCATATTAAATTAAATAATTTAAAATAATAATAAAATAAAAGGGTTTATACTGAAAGTAAATTGTCTGACCAAGTTCACCTTTAGTGACAAGGAAAACATTTTGACTTGATCCATATATTTCCTTTGACATCACGTTTTTTGACCTGAGTGCTTTTAAATATATGAAAAATAGATATGCTTAACTATAATGAATGTGGACTTGTAGTGTATTTCAAATACTTATCATATTCTTGTACATTATAAAACCTGTACTTGCAGATTATAATTTAATATGACATAAATGAAAGGTAACTTGAGTGTCCTTAAAGAGCACATTTTCCTGAATATGTTTCTTAAAACACTTGAGTTTGTTTTTAAAAAGTGTACTTTTTTATTGTACAAAAAGGACATTTTTCATTCTCTTCCCTTGCTAACTTCATAAAGTTAGAGAGCAACATTGTAGTTTTTTGTAAAATATTCAGTAGAACCTCCCTTACCTTGTTTGAAATATAAAATATGTAAGGAAACAGTCATGCTTTTATTTAACTAATTAACATCCCTTGTGGTAATATGTCACGCCCCTGCACTGTGTCTGTTGTTGATTATGTTCAGGTGTGTCTTGTTAATTTAGGTCTATTGTCTGCCCTATTTAAGTTACGTTCAGTTTAGTCATGTGGTCGGTTCATTAACGTTACTTTGTGTTTGTTTCTGTGAATTCCCTACCTGTCTGTATCTCTGCCAGTTGGATATTAAATGTATTGGATATATTGGAACTTTTGTATCTGCCTTCTTGCCTCGCTACCAGCAGACCGTGACAGAATGAACCGACTTCTAAAAGTAAAGTGAGCAGCGTGACTTTTTCCCTACATTTTGTTTCTGTGTTTCTGTCAGTTTTTATTTTTCCCCAATGGATTCCCCGTACAGTTTTGAATATCTCCTCCTACTGCTGGAGCAGGGGGAGAGATCGCTCGAGAGCCATATAAGACAATTTTTGGACATGGCTCATTACACCAGCTTTCCAGACAGCGCGCTCTGTGCTTTCTACCGACGAAGCCTGAGACCTGAGCACAGAGTGCCGCTGTCCGAAGATGGCTCTCGAGCGGATTACGCCGCCTTCCTGGAGTGGACACTGGTGTGTAATGGATCACTTTTCACCATTTACCCCGTGGATGATCTCGCCAGTGCCACTCCCGACCCAGAGCCCAGCCCACCATCTAACCGCAACGAAGAGCCCATTCCTGAGCCCACCGCTGCCGCCACAGCAGAGCCCAGCGCAACTGACGAGCCGTCACAAAAGGAGGTGACAGAGCCGAGGTGTGCACCAGAGCTACAGTGCGTGACGACAGACCAGGTGAGAGAGCCGGAGTGGGAAGCGATTGCGGAGTGCGAGCACTTTCCGTGTGCTGGTCTCACCACAGGACTACCAGCAGCCATCGGCGTCATGGCAAGGGGATCCCTCAGCTCCGCCTCCTACCTCAGAGTCCTGGACTCCGTCTGTCCTCCAGCTCCACCGGACTCCATCGTCCCTCCATTCCTCTGGCTACACCTTGTCACTCCGTCCTGCCGGCGCTGTCAGGCTCCTCCATCCCTCCAACTCCGCCTCAGTCCACTGTCGCTCCGGCTCCGCAGCGGCCCTCCGGATCCATGTCTTCGCGTCAGTCGCTGGCGCCCTTCGTTTCGCCTCGGCCCTCCAGATCCTCAGCGGCCCCCTGGCTCTTCGGCTCTTCGTCTGTGCTTCGGGCTCGTCAGACGATCTACGCCATGGTAATATGTCACGCCCCTGCACTGTGTCTGTTGTTCTTCCCCATGTGCTTAGTGTGACCTAGTTTCTGTCTGTTGTTGATTATGTTCAGGTGTGTCTTGTTAATTTAGGTCTATTGTCTGCCCTATTTAAGTTACGTTCAGTTTAGTCATGTGGTCGGTTCATTAACGTTACTTTGTGTTTGTTTCTGTGAATTCCCTACCTGTTTGTATCTCTGCCAGTTGGATATTAAATGTATTGGATATATTGTAACTTTTGCATCTGCCTTCTTGCCTCGCTACCAGCAGACCGTGACATAATATCATTAAAGAGTTATCTTATAAAATCATTAAAGAGTTATCTTATATTTGTTAGTAAATGTTTTATCAAATGCAATTTTACCATTTATAATAAAGTTACAATCTTTATTGCTGCACATTAAATTAATAAGCCATGAGGGAATAGCTTAAGTTTAGTGCTTGCTAATGGAATTTAGACAATTTATGGGTAACTTTTATATAAAAAGTTAAACACAAAGTAATATGTCCAATTCAACTGAGAATGAAGGGTAAACTGAAAGTCTCTCTGTATCACACAGGATCGGGTTGGAACACACCAAAAGACGATCACACACACACCACTTCATGCCACAGGAGATTGTCCAGGAGGAGCACCGGAGCTTGATTCTGAACGCGGAGAAACAGGAGGAACTCTGGAGGAGAACAAGGGAGTAAACAGGTAAGTAATCTTCGTAACAGGGAGAGAGTTAGTCCACTTACGATCAACGAGCTTGGACAGTGACTGAGGAAATGAGAGGTGCTTTTATTTGGTGTGGCAGAGTGCAATCAGGTGTGTAATCAGGTGAGGCAGGTTAATACTCAGGGGATTATGATCGGGGAGTGGGCGTGTCGGTGGAGCCTGGTGCGTATGTAACATTACCCCCCCCTCCTGAGGCCGGGCCCCTCTGATGCCGTGGTGGTCGACCTCTGCCCCGGTGTGCAGGACGCTGAGGGTGAGTATTGTGAAATTCCTGTAACAGGGTCTTGTCCAGGACGTCCTCCCGTGGCACCCATGACCTTTCTTCAGGGCCGTATCCTTCCCAGTTCAATAAGTATTCTAGACGACCACCACGACGCCGGGAATCCAGGATCTCCCTGATTTGGTAGATGGTTACCTCATCGTTGACCATAGGAGGAGGGGGTTCTTCTGCACCAGGCTCTGTGGGAGGAAGCAAAGGATCGTGACATGGTTTGAGAAGGGATACGTATAAGGTAGGGTGAATTCTATACTGTTGAGGTAACTGAAGGCGGAATGTGACTGGGTTAACCTGCTCCACGATGGTGAAGGGACCAACATATCTGGGACTTAAGGGATATCAGGCGTAGGCGAATGTCCCGAGTGGAGAGCCAGACTTTCTGTTCCACCTGGTAGGTAGGAGCCGTTGGTCTTTGCCTACGCTCTGCCCTCTGAAGATGTTGTTGAGCCACGTCCCAGATCCTCTTGCTCTCCCGTACTCGGCCCAGCCCAGGACCTGGTTCCAGGTGTCCTGGTGGCCTTGGCAAAAGGTACAGAGGAACCGCTCCGCCTCTTGGATCTTCCTCTCTGTTTGTCCATTGGTCTGAGGATGGTAGCCTGAGGAGAGGCTAACGGTCACACCTAGGAGCCTGAAGAACGCCCGCCACTATCTGGAGATAAACTGAGAACCTCTGTCAGAGACTATATCCTCCAGGAGTCTGTAGGGTCGAAACACATGCTGGAAAAGTGACTGGGCGGTATCCAATGCTGTGGGCAGACCCGTGAGAGACGACAGAATTTTTTAAATCTATCAACAATTACTAGTATACAGGTATGACCATCAGATGCAGGTAGGTCGGGGATAAAGTCGACCCCTCGGTGTGACCAGGGGTGGTTAGGCCGGCAGGTAGGTGTCTCGGAGTCTTTGAAATTGCACATTCCCGACACTCTCTCACGTACCTTTGCACATCCTTTTCCATCCTAGGCCACCAGAACTGTTCTTTCAGGAGCGAGAGGGTTCTGTTGGTCCCTGGATGCCCAGTGACGTGTGAGTAGTGTGGATCAGAGGTATACGTTCGGCGTTGGGGACGGAGGGGTCACCCATTGTATGGGGTTTACAAACAGTTTCTTTGGTAGAATCTGTTCGTTGGACTCAGGTTCTTCCTCAGGAGTTTACAGGCGACACATTCTTAGGTCCAGGTCTGTAGGAAATAGAAAACTGGAAGCGATTGAAAAACAAGGCCCACCGAGCCTATCGTGGGTTCAGTCTTTTAGCATCCCTAAGGTACTATAAGTTTTTATGATCAGTTAGTACCTGAAATGGTTGATCCGACCCCTCCAGCCAATGCCTCCACTACTCTAAAGCCAGCTTGATGGCAAGAAGTTCTCTGTTGCCGATGTCGTAGTTTTTCTCCGCCGGGTTGAGTTTACGGGAGAAATATGCGCACGGCTTGAGCTGAGGTGGATTCCCTTGCTGCTGCTGCAAAAGGACAGCTCCTACTCCGGTGGGAGAGGCATCAACTTCGACGATGAACTGCTTGCTCGGATCCAGGTTACTTAGGATGGGGGCTATGGTAAAGGTTTCCTTAAGGCGGTGAAAAGCTCGAGTAGCATCTGTATTCCAGGCGAGGATCTTGGGCTTCCCTTTCAGGAGAGAGGTGAGAGGACTGGTTAACATACTATAACCCTGAATGAAACGTCGATAAAAGTTAGAGAATCCGAGGAACCTGTGTAATTCCTTGAAAGTCGAAGGAGAAGGCCAGATCACCACAGCTTTAACTTTGCCCTGGTCCATGCTTACTCCAGACGGATCGATGTTATACCCCAAAAACTCTGTGGATGTCTGATGGAAGAAACATTTCTCTGCTTTTAAATACAATTGATGTTGACAGAGTTTGTTGAGTACCTGTTTTACATGATGGTGGTGTTCTTGGATATCAGAAGAGAATATGAGGATGTCATCAATGTAGATTAGCACAAAGTTGTTTAGGTAGTCTCTGAAGATGTCATGCATGCAGTCCTTGAATATTGAGGGAGAGTTAGCCAGGCCATCTGGCATAACAAGATACTCGCAATGCCCCGTGGGTGTGACGAATGCAGTCTTCCATTCATCGCCCTTCCGGATTCTAATTAAATTATAGGCACTATGGAGATCCAGTTTAGAGAATATCTTAAAATATCTTTTATGTGGTGTAGCTGAGTGCAGTCAGGTGTGTAATCAGATGAGGCAGGTTAATACTCAATGTGATCGGGGATTGGGAGTATTATGTGGTGTAAAACGCATATTGAATCAGGATCAATCACACACTTTTTGATCCAATTAATGTTGAAAATATATATATCTACATAAACCAGCATTTCCTAGCTAATATATTTTTTATAAAATTATGTTTAATTTTTCTAACTAAAGTTAACCAGTAATCTATTAATTTCTTTACAAGTAGAATCCTGAACAAACAAAGATAGACCAGGAAAATAAGTCTGGATGAACCTTCTACCTTTGTTAATACGATTTTGCCTAAAATAGACACTCCACATAACCAATTGTCAAAAATATATATATTTTTTTTTTTTACTTTTTATGTAAAATTAATCTTCCTAACTGCAAATTGATTTGATAAAGGTCTATAAATTCCTTAATATTTAATACATTCTTTTACTGGAATGT
This sequence comes from Enteromius afrohamiltoni, assembly GCA_034779775.1. Classification (NCBI taxonomy): domain Eukaryota; kingdom Metazoa; phylum Chordata; class Actinopteri; order Cypriniformes; family Cyprinidae; genus Enteromius; species Enteromius afrohamiltoni. The sequence goes on from JAUYWG010000038.1 coordinate 19,367,823, forward strand.
TAAACATTGATTGTTCAGAATAATCATGCACTGGAAGAATTTCACACTTTGCAATATTTACCTGAAGAACTGAGGCATTAGAAAAAGTCATTTGATTCTTATCTTTTTTAAATAAATTCCAAACTGTCACGCCGTCACTTTCACCTGATCCTAGACCAGCACCCACGGAGAGCACTCAGTCACCTGTCACACGATCACAATCACCCAATTATTAACACCTGCCCGTCATCTGCACCTGGACTACTTAAGATCGCTCAGCCAGAGGCTCGATGGCTGAGCTCAAGGTTAGATGCCGATCTAACTCACCCTCTTTTACTGGCCTTCGGACTGTTGTGCTTCGTTGTTCTCTGGATCTCTCAAAGCTACTATGTTCTGGATGAAGTGACTGGTGGAACATTTGAGAAAAGACTGAGTATACATACCTTGTTTCACGTACCTGTTTGAAATGATATCTGCATTGTGCTCACCTGTTTCACATACCAGCAGAGATATTCTTTTAAAAATGTTCTATGCTGCTCCTCTCACCTTTACATGATTCCGCTGAGGATATATTTCTGTTTCTGCACAAATAAAATCATTATTGAACGATACTTCCTTGTTTGTATTCCCTGAGCGTGACACAAACTTGTACTTTTTTACTTTTTTTGTACTTTTTTAAATAAAAGCAAATTTGGCGAGCTGTCTGGGAAGCAAGCCGGGAGAACGGCAGGCCCCGAACCCTAGTGGCCTGAGCCCTAGCGAGGGTGGAGGTTCGGAGCCCTGCACGCGATCTCGATGCCCCCCGGAGGATAGAATGGAGCTTAAAGGAGGAGAAGGGGAAGGAGGAGGGTTGCATAAAGTGAGATGCGGAAGGGAGAAAAGCTGGGAGATTTATAGTGGGAAGGTGAAACGTGATTGGGCGATCATGATGAGGTGATGATTAGGGGATGAATAGCAGCTGTGATTAATTCGGCCACCGCTCCTCCCGAAACTATGTTATTGGCAAAACATTTGATTCAAGAGTTCACATTTTCTCATTAATGCAAGGGGTGTTAATGAATAGATTAAAGCAATAAAATAAAAGCAAATTTGGCGAACTGTCCAGGAAGCAAGCCGGGGGAACTGCAGGCCTGAGCTCTAGCAAGGGCGGAGGTTCGGAGCCCTGCACGCGCTCTCGGTGCCCCCCAAAGAAGCATAAAGGACAGCTGCCAAATTTGCTGCACCCCAGAAAGGCAGCAGAATATATATATTTTTTTTCCCCCGTGCGTCTGTGATTGGTGCGTCCGCAAACCTCAGAAGTGTGGAAAAATGGGGCCTCTGTGGAGGAGGTAGCTTAGGTGCAAGGGGTGGCTTTGACGGAAGCCTGCGGGGATGCCTCTGCGGAGGTGGTGGCTGAAAGCAATGGGGTAGCTTCTGCAGAAGCCTGCGGGGATGCCTCAGCGGAGGCGGGAGCTGAAAGCAAAGGGATGGCTACTGCTGAAGCCTGCAGGGGTGCCTCTGTGGAGGCGTGAGCTGAAAGCAAGGGGGTGGCTTCTGTGGAAGCCTGCAGAGGTGTCTCTGTGGAGGTGGAGCTAATATGAAGGGCTGCTGTTGTGAGGCCCTAGTGGATGGTGTTAGAGGAATTAGGTTGGAGTGGAGAGTTAGGGTTGGGGCCGACTAAGGTTTGCATGGATTGTTGGATGGAAGCTGGGTCAGAGCGGAGGTAGCTTTTGAAAGCATCGGATGACCAGCACCCTAGGGTCTGAATCTGGTTGGGGTTGAGGCCTCTTTCGGCTGCTGATGTAGCAGCCCCGATCCTGAAAGAGTGGGAGAAGAATCTATCTGGGGAATACCTGATCTTAAGAGAACGGTTTTAAGATGTTTTTGGAACCAAGACCTTAAAGTGGGTTGGTTGAGCTTGTCAATGAAAAGGGGCTCAAAGGGGGAGGAGGCAAACAAGCTTCTGTAAGTTAGAAATGCTCTGAGGGTTAGGAAAGGTTGGGTAGGGGTCTGTAGGTTGAAAATGTAAATAAAATGGCCTTTACTGAACTGGTCAGTTTTGCTATGCTTAATGTGAAAGTCAAGGTTTCGTGGTTAAGGATTGTGAGATCTGAAATGGTGGGGTGGATGCTTGGGTTGAAGGGAGAGTTGGTAGTGAATTCAGGGGCTCTGAGGAAACCGAAAAAGCTAAATTAAACATGGCATCTAGGGTGCGTTTATGAGGGGAATATTATAGCCTAGGTGGAGGGTGGAGATACATTAGGTAAGGATTAGGTAAGGGGAAGTCTTTGATCGGGGCGTGAGGGGTTTCCTTTTTGGATACCTTTTAAGATGAGGTTGGATTGAGCGTTGATGTGTGTGATGGCGGAGGACGGGGAGGCCTTAAAGGAGTTTGGAAAAAATGTAATTCCACTGAGATATCCTTTAATGGAACTAGCTTGGAGGAGCCTGAATGAGCTGAGGTAGGAGATGTAAGAGGTGATTGATAGGAGGGAGAAATCGGGAAGGTGAGGTTGAAGCTTTGGTGGAAGTTTTTAAAAGCTTTCCAAGCGGTGAGGTAGGCTTGCAAGGTTCTAGGGGCTACAGCTTGGATCATAGAGTTTAAAGATTGCTCGTACAGTGGTCTTAAGGGGTGATTTAAGGGAACATAAGCTGTGAAAAGGGAGGTGCTTGGGTCGGCAGGGGGTCTGCATCTGGAGCCAGTGTCCTGAATTTCTTGCGATAGGGAAAAGGCAACGCTGCGCTTTGTTTTGCTTTCGGGCTGAGTAAAAATGGCAGAGGGCCGGTGAGTGGTGAGTAATGTGGATTCTTTCATTTGGATTGCTTTGGCGGATGGCGTGTAGAATGAGATCTAAGAGCGTGGAGGCTTGCAGCTTCAGATAGGACGCCACGGCTCCCGTGGAAAATCCGACTGGCTGAAATGGGAGCTGGATCTTCTTAGCGTCTCGCTGGGAAAATTGTTGCGAGCCATAGTATTTTTATTTTTGCTAGCTGCCGCAGGTACTAGTGGAGGTTTTGGACGGGTTGAGTGATAAATGAGTGATTTGTTAAAAGGCAGGCTGACGTAAGGCAGGCAGTAACGTTAGGCAGACGAGTCAAAGTAAAACGGTGTCTGTAGGATGAGTCTTTGGTCGTGGGATTTCGAAGAATGCATAAAGCGAGATGCGGAACGGAAGAAAAGCTGGGAAAATTATAGTGGGAAGGTGGAACGTGACTGGGCGATCGTGATGAGGTGATGATTAGTGGATAAAGAGCAGCTGTGATTAATTCGGCCACTGCTCCTCCCGAAACTATGTTATTGGCAAAACATTTGAGTCACTAAAATGAGTCTATTGAGAAAAAAAAAACCAACCAATTAACCAGTATAAAAAGCAAAATAATACCTTTGAAAAAAGTGAAAATTAAGAAAGCATGAAACATCACGTCAATCAAAACACTTGCGTAGACCCCAATTTGTATCCATAACCACTGAAAGCCACCATCTGCTCAGGTAATGTCAGGAACACTGATGTTCACCCCTTCAATGAAGACAAATCCTCCTTGAAAGCTGGCCTTCTTGCCCTCCTCTCTTGCATGTTTCCATGCCTTTTTGCTCGTGGCTTGTTCCTCCGAAGACAGATCTTCTTTGATGTGTAGCCCGTTTTATTACAAATAGTGATTGTCTTTGGCATCTCTCCACACTGTGTCTTGATAAAGACCCGAGGCGAGCTGTGTAATTATCACTCTGGGGCAACCATCACCTCTTCTTTGTCCCAGTCTATGAACCAAATACACAACATCTGGAAGTTTGTACGCGATCTCTTGTCTGCATGACTTTCCTTTACCCAATAAATCCAGAGATCCCATCCCATCTTCTTTTGTAGTTCTGCATCCCCATATACACCTTCAGGTTCTTATTTTTTTCCAAATTCAAAGTCTTCTCTTTGTGGGACGTGCGGTCTTTTAACAGCTCAATTACAATGGTAGAAACAGTGGTAATAGAACAAGCTGTATTTTCCAAGACATTGTCCATGGACAGCGCATGGAAGATGTCTTTTGCATCCATATCATTGACACTTTTGCACTCGTCAGTTGCCATGTCTGTATACTTAACCTAAGCCTTATATCTGTTTCTCTTCTTAACCATATGGGTCTGAAACCAGCCACACAATTAAAGAGATTTTTTTAATGTTTCATGTTAATCTCTCATTTGCCTTGCCAACACTGCTCAAAACATGTCTGCATGGATGAATGCCATCCTCCTCTGTTTCAGGTCCTGGAGTCTTTTCTAATGAGCTGATGATCTGAATCAGGTGTGTTTGATTAAGGAGTCATAGAAATCATGCAGTGTTGGTTGACCGATATATATTGCCAATGCCGATATATTGTAATTTTTCAAATATTGGCACCGCCAATGTGTTCCATGCTAGACAGTAATTTTGGACTTTTACACTGTGCCCACATTTTCCTTTTTGTTGTCCACTGTCATTGTTCAGTTCTGTCTAATAGAGATAGAAGTCTATCTTATAATCAGATGGAACTAGTAAACATTAAATTGTATGCAAAAAGCATTATAACGATTTCCTTAATTTGTAATAAAGTCAAACAATACTTTCTCGTTTGCCATCCGCAATCAGAAAATACATATTTATATAACTTGAACAAATCTTTAAATGACTAATAAACATTTAATTCACATACTCTGCATACTCAGTCAAATCTAGTTTTGAGATTGTGTGAAGTGTGTATGTGTATCCTGTGTGTTCTCTGTAAGACGGTGTGAATTGAATGCAAAAAGGAGGAGAGTTCAGCTTCACTGCAGAGAAACTGTAATGCCCCTGTGTTTGTTGATGCACTGTGTTTGTTGTTGGTTTTCCCCATGTGCTCACTGTGACCAAGTTTCTGTCTATTGTTGATTATGTTCAGGTATGTCTTGTTAATTAGCGTCATTGTCTGCCCTATTTAAGTTACGTTCAGTTTAGTTCATGTTGTCTGGTCATTGATGTTGTTATATTCTGATTGTGTGGATTCCCTGCTTGTATCTGTCTATGTGCCATTGGATTATTAAAAGGATTTATATCACAGTACTTTGTATCAACGTTCCTGCTCCGCCACAGGCAGACCGTGACAGAAATGATTTTAAATGGGATTTTAAATTATGCTGCGTTTTATACATTTGCTTACTGTCATATACATGTCATAAAATGGGTGTTACCTTGGATTTATTTAAGAATTTTTCTTTTTAAATAAATAATTTCCCAATGCAATTGAAATTCCCAGAATACTGAAAAATTTAATACAGAAAACATTGGCCTGTTGTTTACAGTTTTTACAAATAAATAATTAAACTAACTAAAACTAATAATAACCTATTTAATTATATATTTTTTAATGTGAATAATAATTTATTGTGTCTTCAAAAGTATTAGTATTTTACACATTCATTTTTAAAATTGATTTTAAATGATTTCAAATTTCCTAAATATTAATTAAAATGTAAAAATAATTATACCAGCCTGATAAAAAGCTTCTCCACCCTTCCTCAAGACTCTAGGACCTTGGTTTCCAAATGAAATACAAAATTCTCATCATCTCATTGCTTTCATCTGAAAAGAGGACTTTGGACCACTGGGCAACAGTCCAGTTCTTCTTCTCCTTAGCACAGGTAAGACACCTCTGACATTGTCTGTGGTTCAGGAGTGGGTTAACAAGAGGAAAACAACAACTGTATTCTGTGTGGCTCTTGATGCCTTGAAACCAGCCTCAGTCCATTCCTTCTGAAGCTCACCCAAAATCTTGAATCGATTGTGCTTGAGGTTCTCTTGAGTTTGTTGTGCACCTTTTTCTTAAACACTTTTTCCTTCCACTTAACTTCTGTTAACAAGCTTCTTTGCAATGAATGTTAGTGGCTTATCCTCCTTGCAAAGGGTGTTAATGATTGTATAGCCTAGTGAACCAAACTGAGAGACCATTCTGAAGGCTCAGGAAACCTTTGCGGGTGTTTTGAGTTAATTAGCTGATTGGCATGTCACCATTTTCTTACTATAATTTGTTAAGATAGTGAATTGGTAGATTTTTGAGCCTAAATCATCACAAGAACCAAAGACTTAAACTACTTCAGTCTGTGTGCACTGAATTTAATTAAATTTGTTTGAGTTGAATTACTGAAATAAATAAACTTTTCCACGACATTCTAATTCAATGACATGCACCTGTATATCAATAATTTATCTTGCATACTGAAATTTATCAATAAAATATTTGAAAAAATATAATTCTCTGTTTTAAAATCCGTAGGTCCTAAGCAAGAGAAGTCCAGATGTAAAGATGCAGAGCATGGTGTCCCATGAGAAGTATAAACAGTCTCTAAATTAGAGTGGCACATTAAATGACATTGACTCATCCAAAATTACCATGAACTTGTTTTCCTCTCTTGATGCCGAACAACCTTGAACAATTTTAGCATCTGACAGGAGTCTCATTCATCTTTTAATTTGATACGATACAAGGTTAATTCTGACGCTATTTTTCTCCACACAAAATTGCACTCTGGGGTTTTCAGAGTGCTAGACAAAGAAGAAATGGTGAAAGGATGTCCACTCAAGCCAATATTCCAGCTTCAGCAAACTGCTACTACAGTAGAAAGGTTTGACCCTAAAGCCTTTGTTTTGTAACTTGAATATCATGGGTGGCATGCTGTGAATCTTAGTGGTCTGTTCTCAGCTGGCTTAATGAATAAATCAGAATTGTCTTTGTACTTTTGGTATACATATCAGTGTCTCAGTATAATTTTTAAATTATGTACAGTAGCCTTCTTAAAATGTAAGGATTGAAAATGTATATTTATTTTAGTTTAATACAATATTTGCTCAGTGGTTTTCAAAATATATACTGTTCCAAAGCAATTTTGCAAATAATAGTGCTTTCCAACTAAACAGCAGCAAGATAATCAAAATTATCTAAAAGTGATACACAAAATCAGGGAGAAAACATTTATGAGATTTTAGATTAACCATAAGCATGGGAGGATTTGACATGATAAAGCAGCCTATATACAGTAAAAATAATTTACAGTAATTAAATATTACCTACTGATAGTATTGTATTATGTGATACCAAATAGTATCTGAATAGTTTTTTATTAAAGTTTGTCAGATATACTGTAGCAAGAACAAAGAACAATAATTTCAGTGATCCATAGAGTGTTTCAGAGGAAGCTATATGCCTGGATACACAATACACGAATACTATGAATTTTGCATGATGGATGGGAACGCTGCATGGGTCCTGATTGCATTCCGGACATGCTGTGGATGAATACAATAAAAATGTATTCAGCAATCATCTTACACAATACCACATTCTGTGAATGCAAAGTGTGCTCTCTAGATGTGATATAAGCACCAGTGCACTTTTGTCAAAGGAGACATGGGGCTAACCCCTCAAGGTTTTGTACCTCACCCTATGTGTTGATAGCTAAACCACAATATGATGAATCACAATTTTTTTGTGTATGTAATGGAAGGTACTGACACATCACATGGGGGTGTAATGCTGACTGACTGTGAGAACTGATTCACAGGCCCTTAAGGCAAAGCAATTATGTGGGTCAAGGGGAGGAAATTGTTCTGAAGGTAGAAAGTTTTGTAAAAAGAGTGATGGTGGCAATAAAATGAAAATATATAATTTCCATAATCTGCAAAGAAACACTTAGTGAACCTTTTCTACTTGAAAGTCACTGAAAAGAATGAGGCTTTATTAATTTTTAATAAAATAATACAATTTAAAAATGCTACTATTAATCTGCAGTTGTTTAATGAGCCTTGATCATTAGGATCCCTGCAGTATCTTTAACAGAGGGCCTATTTAGTCTAGGTGCAAATAATAATAGCCTGTCTTGTTGGCAGAGGCAATTTACGTTAACTCTCCAACGTGTGATTGGGATAGTGAATTTTAAAAAAGACGGTTGTCAGGTCTAGTGCTGCAGAAGGTGAATCAGGTGTCATACTCTTTTTGACCGAGTCGACCAAATCCACCTTTTGGCAAACATTTTTTCTCCCTTTTCAAAAAGGGAAAATAATTTAAAAAAAAGTTAAAAATAAAGTATCGGGTAGGGAGGAGTTTTTTGTCCCAATAAGGGGGCATCAATTTATTCAGTTGAATTAAAATTAAAATGTACACTTTTGTATTGTATACTGTTTTATAATGTATTGCAATACTGAAGATACTTATATTTGCAATAAGTAGTATACAGTTAATAGCAATACTGCATAGCAATTTTAACAAAGTGTAAATAGAATCTATAGCTATTTGCATATCATGCAGATATAGCATATCACTAAAATACTGCTATTTTCATATAGTTTAAATAGAATTGTTAATTATATTGAGTATAAATAGCCTCTATTGTTATTTGCTCTTAGTTTTTAATTATTTTTATTTTTAATTAGTCTGAACTAATAAATCAGTAAGAACTAATGTTGATTATGCCACTTTGTAAAGAAACACTATGCAAATTTAGCTTCTACACTTATGCTACTATACGGAGACAATAACAGTATAGCCTATCATTTTTAGACACCTGCACTGCATTTTCAGGCCCCAAAAACAATACTGTTGTTTAAATGAATGGCTGCAATGCAAAAGAACTTTGTCACTTTAAAGTAAAACTTGAAAAACCCTGAAAATTTAAATGAAGAAATTAAAGGTAGCTATTTCTGTGTCTGTGCTCAGTGTGTTTTCAATGACTGAGCCGAAAATAAGTTGACTGTTAAATATAGCAGATGAACATCTGCTCATACAAAATATAGTTTAAATTGTTTAAAGTGCCCTGAGTTATTATTTTAGAATAAGTGTAAAATATTCAAACTGCCTAATAATTCGTATATAATGCGATTTGTACTTGAGTTTAATAAATATAACATTAATAACATAGTTATTAATAGTCCTATAAATAAATAATAATTATAATTATGTTTTATATTAGTGTAAGTCTTGTCTGTGTGTACTTTATTTGCGTATTAGTAAGCCACCCAAATGGTTCATTTAATCTTTATTTCTAAAGGGGAATAGAATGTCTGGTTGGATTTTTACTCAATGACATTCATGCAATTTGTATATTTTAGGTATTTAAAGAAAGTCTTTTTTCCCCCTCCCTCCGGAACTGGGTTTGCATTGTACTTTGTGTTCGTCTGTCATTGGATCCTCTGGGCATTTCAACACGCGCTCGTGTTGAGATCAGTCAACTCCGCCTCCTACCTGCCATGCGCTCACAGTTTCTGCTGGATCAGAGAGCAGCGCTGCGCCCGGCATTCGCGCTCTTCTGTTGACAGCACGAGCTTCATCTAACTATTTAAAACTGCCCTGTAAAGTTAGATGTAAGGCTAAATATCTAATACACTTTGGCCAGTATAAGAGAGACACACGTTCGTTTCAGCGTCGTGAACACTGAACGCCCTGGCACAGACGAGAATGGACAGTTTCAGACTGTGCGGGGAAAAGATGCTAAACATCAAGAAGTTGTGGATATAAACGGACAGAAGAACAAAGCTCATTCCTAATATCCTATGGCTTGAAGGTGAGGAGCATGTTTTAAAGAAAACAATTCATTGTTTTTTTTTTCTCTGAAACAAATCGTGCTTGATTAAAATGATCAGAGAAATTAATGACCTTTTATAGCAGGTGTTTGCCACGCTTCTGTGTGTACAAAAATAAATTAGTATATCCTAAATTTTGGTAGGAATTTATAAAAATGTGTTTACTGATTCGTGCAACTTGTGTAGGCTAGACTGTGCGTGTGCACTAATATCAAATTTACTGAGGAAAACAGCAGAACATTCAGATGTTATTGCTTGGCCTTTGGTGCTTGTATATGCACAGCAATATATAACATCATGTTTATATTCCAATCAACTCCAGCTACAAAAATCTATTTGCATTTTAAAACACTTAACAGCATTAAAATAGTGTAATGAAGACCAACTTAAACTCATAAAATGTAACTTAAACACCTCGGTGTACAAGAAACAATCATATTATTATGTAATAAAATATAATTTTACTTTCCATGGAAGACTACTCTTTTTGTTATTTTAATAATGCTTTAGAATAAATCTTCTACAAAAAGGAGGAAAAAGGAATTCTCACTGTAAATTATATACATTTTGTAGTTCAGAAAACAGTTCTTTATTGTATTTTACACTAAAATTCAATTTATTGTCTTTCAATCTAATGTTTCACAAAAATGATTTAACAGTGTTTTGCATTTAACTACACATACAGTAGAAGGATGGCTGAGGTATTGAGTAAATTGCTGTACGAAAAGAGCATAGATTAAACATCGTTTAATAAACAGAGAGGTAAAGAGCATTTCATGTGAACCCAGGCATTATTCCAAGAGCTTTTCCAGAGGAAAGAAAACACATTCTGTAGTCTGCTGTTTATTGATTTATTCAATTACATAATCACTTGTTAATTATCTTTCCATATTAGCCACATAAATATTCTAGCACCGTTTTAGTTTGTGGGTTTTCTCATTTTGGGAACTTTGCTAGAGTACATGGAACAACAATAAATGTGTCTGTGTCTTGATATGCTTCTTTTAATAATCTACCAAGTCGCCTAATCCTAGACAGTTGACAAAGTGAGTCCATTGGCTGCCCATAATAATCTGTGCTAAATCATTTACATCCAGGCAGTAGGAGGAATGGTGTTCATATGTTCATGGAGTGCTGTTCTGTGTACAGATCATAATAATATTCTGCAGAACCTGCTGATTTTCTGTAATATTCTCTTCATCTCTGCAAGAGTGGAATGTGTGAAAATGACTTGATTTGACATAAGGAAGAAAATATGATGAATGCCACTGATACAAAAATTGATCTCTTGGTTAGACCAGCCCTTCGAAGTAAGCATACAACACATGAGAAATGCGGTATTTTTATGCACAAAAATGAAAGTGACCGAAAATGTCTATGAGAGACTGTTTCCCCTCTGGGATTTTTGCGTGGAAGGTGTGCCCCTGAGAGCATTTTCTTGACATTTCCATGGAGAAAGAAGCAGACACCACAGACTGCCCTTTTGTTATTTAACAAGCCTGTTTTTAGGGGCTTGTAGAACAGGGGGCAGTGTTTCACGGCAGCTTTAAACCAGAACATTTTAAACCATTGAGAAAAAAAGCCCAGGTAATGAACCGTATTAATCTGACAATTAGTTATATAGATCACAAATGTTGATGCAGGGTTCAGCTAGAATTAAAAACGTGGCAACAGATGTCAGAGGCTGATGGTCATGTTGTGTATCTCTATGCCAGATGTTGGGCTCTGACAGCAACATTTAGTATAGAGTTGTAGTGCACAGACTGAAAAGGAGGCAAGCAAATAAACTCTTTCATTTTATGTTCTTTCTTTGGAAGTAGTGAACTCAGCCTATTGTAAAAAAAAAAGGCAGATTTTAATATTGCACATTATGGTCTAAATATAGTTGGTAGCAGATTAGCAGGTGGAATAGACATTATAGATGCTGAGCACAAAACATCTAAGAAAATTGGTGTGCTGAAAATGTCACTGCTGTGATGTGGTTATAAGTTGTACAGTTCACATTAGATTGCCATTTAAAGACTAAAATGAACAAGGGTCGCTGTGTTATGTAAGACTATATACCTTTGTACCTCTGAGTATGACTTCTAACTCATAGGAAACCCCATTTTAATAAGTCATTTTTGACTCAGACTAAATCTTTTATGACATTTCTAGCTTTATGTTTACCTTGCTGTCTACTATGTTATTTTGTTTAATTTAGAGGACAGGGCAGAGACCATGACTAATGTTATGGATCATAACCATGGGCAAACTTAAATAAATGCTGTCTCTAAAATGTGCATGCTTCAGCAAATGCAGGCCCAGCTGGAGAGTCGTTTAGACATTTTACAACCTTGTTAAACTCAAAACTAAGGCTCACATTTCTGGAAGTAACTTCTTCTCAGCTCAGGTATAGGACAAACAGCTCTCAAGTTGCATCTGAGAAAATTTTGAATTTAAAATAAAGTATGATTATCATTTGAGTTAAAACTATAACTATTAAACATATTTGATAGCAAAATATTTTTCGTTTAAAAAATTCCTATATGTCATTTACATAAGTGACCTTTGACATTAGTGCAGATTTTCTACACATAGAAAGCTATGACCTCAGGTGACTTGAAATATTGTGTATTGACTACTTTAATGATGCTTATTATTTTAACCCTTTTTTTGGACATGACAGGTACAGTCATTATGGGATAAATCTACAATCACTGTCAATCTATCAATCAATACCTAAAAACGCACTTGCAATTAACAATTTATTATTATTTTTACAGTAGTAATAGTTTTGGTGGGTTAACAGCACATTTTTATAAAGGTTCAAATAAAAAAAAAAATTGCAAATGTCTTGCACACACGTTTACTGCATGCACTTTCATCTGCTATGTTCTATCTCTGAAGAAAGAAAAGATTTCCATTGTGCAGCTGTACTTAACTTTTTGTTGAATTTGACTTTATGGAATTTTCGAGAGATTTGACTGATGTGGAAAACTAAATGTTCACACAAAAATGTAAATTTTATCATAATTTATTCACTCTAATGTCATTCCAAACCCACAAGACTTCATAAAAAAATTCTAATTTAAAATTATTTGAAGATAATAATCCTTTATCCCCTCTACTGTATGGAATCATCAACATTTTCAAACTTCCAAAAGTACACACAAAGGTATTCTAAAATGTAAACAGTTTTATTTAATAATATTTAATTTATTTATTTTAATGAGGAAACTTTTCCAACATTTAATTTACGATTTATTCACATCAACACTGATCAACATACAGCACATCAAATATGGTAAACAGAAGCACAAACATGCTTAACGTACAAAAATAAACCTACTGGTTTTTAGTCTTTGGAACAAAAATGAGGCTGAAAAAATAATGACAAAATTTTCTTTCTTTTTTTTTTGTGAACTATGCCCTTAAGGGTATAATTTTTTTTTACATTTTATTACAATTAAAATATGGTATATTTTACTCACCCTCAGGTAGTAAAAATTTACTTTTTACTGTTACTGTTTACTTTTTTACTTTTTACTTTTAATCTGGAATTAGAAAATGGAAATTCTGTCATTATTTTTTTCAGCCTCATTTTCATTCCAAAGACTTTGTTTCAAAACCAGTAAGTTTATTTTTGCACGTTAAGCATGTTTGTGCTTCTGTTTACCATATTTGATGTGCTGTATGTTGATCAGTGTTGATGTAAATAAAATTGTAAATTAAATGTTAGATAAGTTTCTTCATTAAAGTTAAATAAAACATCTCAAGGTTACGCTTGTAACCCTAGTTCCTTGAAGGAAAGAGGTGCTGTGTCGACGAGATGCTATGGGATCAACATACCAGCGTAACGGCTCTGAACCGTGTGTAAAATCAGCCAATGAATAGTAGGGACGTCATAGCAGGTGACAAATGTGTGGGGGGTGGACCACCCTGCAGCGTTAAAGATATTGGCCACAGAGTCCCCTGCTAGCACCATACCTCGTGTCGAGTGCGCTCTGACTCCTAGCCTCGCTGGGAGACCAGAAGACTCATATGACAGGTTGATGGCATCCACTATCCAACGGCTTAAAGTCTGCGTGGACACTGGAGACCCCTTCTTGAGGGGACCGAAGCATACAAGCAACTGCCCTGACTTTCTCCACAGGGCAGCTCTGGATGTATGCTCGCACTGGACACATACAATTTAGCTCCTGCTGACTAGGCTCCCTGTGGCTAGTGATTTTCCAAACTCAGCATTTTCACTGGCCACAATTTTCTTGTTAGAAAATCACATTTATATGACTTAATTATGCATACAAATGTTTAAAAATGTTTAGGACTAATCGCTGCTGTTTTAGGACTAATCGCTGCTGTTTTCCCCACATGTAAGTCGCTTTGGATAAAAGCGTCTGCTAAATGAATAAATGTAAATGTAAATGTAAATGTAAATGTAAAAGTAATTTGACCTATTTTAATATAATAAGGTAATGTTGCCAATCATAAGAAATGTTACCTGTTACCAATCATATGAAATCACACACATCCACAAAATTGATCATTCCACTGCAGAAGAAACAGAAGCAGCATTCAGATTCATTTATGACTTTATTTGTAGCCAAAATATAGCATGAATGCTTATACTTGCAGGCAAACTTATAACAGCATAATGTTGCGTTTGGTGTTTTAATATACATGCAGTGTATACATATATATGAAATCAAAAGATGAAAAAACGATGAAATTAGCCTTCTATGAAAGTATTAGGTGACAGCAAATGACTATTTTAATAAATCAGTCATTGAAGCCTACAAACGATTCGTTCAGACTAGAGGATGGATACCCGACCCGAGCCCCACGGTACCCGGGCCCGGTCACATCAGCGCGAATGTGCGCCTGTGTTACAACGGCGCTTTTTTCCCTGTGTGCGCTGATGCTCTCATCTGTTGACATTTCCGAACGCCTTGCTACAGTTGCTTAATAACAGTGGGATTTCCACACAAGTGCATGTGTGCCATTAGTATGAGGAAAAAAAAACATATTTTTTCTGTGTCGGGCTGGGATCGGGTTCGGACATAAATATCTTAATGCCTTTCGGGCTCGGTTACTGCTCTGTTGGACGCGGGGCGGGCTCAGACAGAAAAATTCAAAAACGTGAATCATTCATTAAAAAAACAGTGCTGCTCTGTGTGTTGCATATTTGCGACTGTTCTGCTGTGATCTCAAACTATTTTCATTAAACAAATGAAGCAAACACACTCAGCAATATATAATTTCTCTAAATTCAAATTTAAATACTGAAATAAAATGAAATAATCCTATAATGTTAACTATGTTAAGTCTTGTATAGGCTATAATGTCAAATTTGCAATAGTGGTTCCCCTTCAGTCGAGTTCACTTCGACGTTGCATGGGATCTCGCATGAGAGACCAATCATCTCCGAATCTTGAGAAAAGGCCAATGAATATTAGTGTGCAATAATTACAGCCAGGTGCACCTTATCACAGTGCGAGTATGAGAGGGCACGGCTGGAATGCACATGCAGCTTTTCGCTTTCCAGACCTCGTCTGAATGCTTCATTGCAGTTCGAGTCTGATAAAGAGAAACAGGAAAAAAAAGAGTTCCTATTGGAGTTCGCCTTTCTTCGCCGGCAGCAGTTTTTCTGGGCAGCTGTTGGCGATCCCTGTGAGCTGGAGCCTTTTTCAAGGCTACTAAAAGAGATTTAGCAGCTTTTGCAGACCAGCGCATGACCATCGCTGCATTGCGATCGTGACTCTCGTTCGCGAGACGTCTCCCCTGGCAGCTTTCCCACGGTGAGACGGAGATCCACTGTGGCTCAGGTTGAGAGAACAACAGAGCAACCTGGGAACTACCACATCAGTGTCCGTATAGGACTCAGCAGAAAAACGAAGCACTTTCCTTAAGACGAACGAATGCGAGGCACCAGTGTCGCGAAGAATCCTTAATGGTCTTCCTTCTGACTCAGAGGAAAGAGAGAAAATGCCAGCAAAAATGAATGGCTGATAAGTGGTAGGACTAGCATCATTTAGTTTTGGGAGAGTTTGCATAAGTGCCACACTTTTAGATTTTTTTAGTAGCAACATGTTTCTGTTTCCACGCTTTACATTCTGAAATCAAGTGATTGGGATCAAGACAGAAAAACATGCTCGATCACCCCTTGAACGCTTAGGACTAGGTCTGCGTCGAGAACTATGTTCTGGCCCTAATTTAGCAGAGTGAGTAGGCGATCGAAAAATTTCTAAATTTCCCATGAAATTCTGTTTCCTGAACACACAAGGGGCAGGGAAAACGCTTCTGTGCGTCAACACAAATTCACCGGCTTAGTTAATGCTTGCACTTTTTGTTCATTAAGATAAACACCAACATTTTCGGGCACACAGGCTTTAAAATCTTCCAGCTGAATCAACTCCTGAAGCTGTGCAAGAGTACAGATTCCACTGGAATCTCTAGTCCACTTATCAAACAGTGCTTTTTTCTCTCTTGCAAATTCAACATGTGTCTGACTGGCTGCTTTCACGTGTTTAATTACATCATAGTCGAGAGCTTGTTCAATTGGTAGAGCAGCAGAGACCTCTTGCCCCTTCCCTTTGCAGAATAAGAGCCCACATATTAGATTACTAAATTACTTTAATTTAGAGGCTACACGCTGAAATGCTGTAAAATATGAATCGACTTCAGTTTCATGAAATGGCGGTACTAAACAAATAAATTTACTCACATCAAAGTCGGAAGAACAATCAAATGAGGACTCTGAGGAGTCACGCCTTAACTTGGGAGCACAAACTGGCCTGGTATGAGGCAATGGAGTGGGTCCGCCCAGCTTTAAAGCTTCCAGCTCAAGCCTGCGTACTTCAATATCCCTTGCTTTTTCCGTCTCTAACATGCACAGTTTAATTCTCTGAGCCTCACATTCCTCCCGTTTCAATTCAAGTTCCAGCTCTTTTAACTTTAGAGCTATTGATGGCTTAAAACAAGGATTAGTAGCATCTATGTTAGGATCAAAACCCGGAACTGCAGCCTCCGCCACAGCCCCCAACTCTGCCCCAACAACAGCTTCCTTGTCAGAAGGTAACATGCCAGATTTAACCAACTCCCCAAACAGCTCCTCCTTGATTACCTGTTTTGTTGCATCTCGCACAATTTTGACGTGAAAGAAATCAGTGATCTCAATTAAATCTCTCTTCCTACAATGAGGAAATATTTCTAAAGACGGACATAACGCAAATGAAGTCAGATCAAAAGCCATCTCATATGCATACTATTTCTCCTCCCTCACCAAAAAAGTGAAAAAAACAGGTAGACAAATGTGACCTGTAGAAGAGGAAAGCACTTACCTCACACGGTGAGCGAGACACGCTTCAAATTAGTATATCTGAGCGCCGAATTCCCTTTAGAGACGAGCCCCCAATTTCTGTTACGGCCTCAATGTAGGTCTAGGGTAGACCGCAATAGAAATAAAAAAGTGAGACAAGCTGCAACAACAACAAACGGCTTTGGACATAACATTAGTGAGACTAAAGTTTTTACCTGCCACAGCCGAGTTTTATCAGCATTTGGCGGGTGGGCAGGTGGCAATGTCAATCCCTGATGACCAGGGGTTCTTTCCCAACTGTGTGTCCACCGAGAGAGACGTGGTAAGCCAATATATCCACCACGTAAACCTTCAGGGTGGAGTGAGTGACCCCAGAATCTTGCTTGCAGAAATTCCAGCACTGTACCGACTGGGCAGTTAAGTGGATCTTGCCGGCGTTCTCTACACCAGCAAGTGAATATCTACTAGGGAATAACTAGGGCATGTAGTTTCCTCGCTAATGGAGCTCTGGACTGGAGGATGGTCTCAACAACCTTGGTTGAGAGACCTGTGGCTAAGAGTTGTGCCCCGTCAGAGGCCACACTCTCAGTTTCCACAACTCCGAACGAGGGTGCGCTATGGTGCCCCTGGCTTGTGAGAGGAGATCCCTCCTGATTGGAATTTCCCATGGAGGGCTGTCTAGGAGTTCCATCAGGTCCAAGAGCCATACTCTGTCCAGCCAGAACAACGCTACAACCAGTAGACTGACTACGTCCCGGCGCACTCTCTCTAGAACTCCTGGGAGCAGAGTGATTGGGGGTTTACATGGCCGAGGTTTACAGACTAAACCTCGGCCATGTCTGTACCATGGCATCCAGCCCCAGTGGAGCTGTATGAACTAGAGATTACCAGAGAGGACATTCTCTCTCGTCGCGAAGAGGTCTACCTCTGCCTTGTAGAATACTCTCCAGATCTGCTCCACCACCTCAGGGTGGAGCAATCACTCCCTGGGCCTCAGCCCCTGTCTTGACAGGACGTCTGCTCCTATGTTTTGATGCCTGGGAACGTAGATGGCTCTTGCACAAGGGGCGCAAAGCAGACCTCCTTGGTGGTTGATGTAAGAGACTTCTGACATGTTGTCAGTGCCTACATGTGTTGATCTCTTACTTCTGTGAAGAAGTGTTTAAGTGCTTGAAACATGGCCAGCATCTCCAGGCAGTTGATGTGCCACATGAGATGGTGACCACGCCACAGACAGCAGGCCGACTGTGCTAAAATCAGCCAGTACTTATATAAAATACTTTATATACTTATGCTTATATAAATAAGTATGCAAATGCCCTGGAGTAACAACGGAGCCAGCACAGCATCCACAGGCGCAAGGTCAAAGGGAAGACCGATATTGGTACGCTTTTCCTTTAAAAGCAAACATAGGACTTCCTGTAAGAAGGATGGATCTGCATAGGCCCACTCTGTCTACAGTGTGCAGGACCCAATGAGACCAATTTGGCAGTCAATCACCGCTAAATAGTCTCTCGAGACTGATCTCTGATATACTAAGAGCTGCTAGCATGGTGGCCTGAAGTGGAGGACCAGCAGGGGGCGGCCGATCTAGCTTCTCTAGAAACTTCCAGAAGAGGTGGCGAGTCTCTCAGCTCCGCTACGATTATAGCAATTATAATGCTCACAATGAGAGGCCAGTAGTTCTTTTAAGCTCTCATCCAGGTCTTTTAGTAGGTCAGCTTGGTACGGCTGTAACACGGCCACTTCTTTTTTTTTTCCTGTGTGCAGACACTTGACCTGCCACTGAGTACCCCCTGCCCACCAATAAAGAAGTAATTTTTAAGGATGATGCAGCATCGGGAGAGAAATAGCTCGCAAGCGTCTACTCAACTCATGGCATTGTCTTAGAAACCGCTTGCATTCATCCCCATTACATTGTTTATGGGGACAAAAAAATTGGCCGCGAATGGCCATAATTTTGACACCTCGGTGCATTTATTTTGTGTGTATTTTTGGAAATTTGAAAACGTTGATTCCATACAGTAGAGGGTAGAGTAGAATTTTTAATGAAGTCTTGTGGGTTTGGAATGACATTAGAGTGAACAAATTATGATAAAATTAAAATTTTTGTGTGAACTAACCCAATAAGGACTAAGGAATATTTATTCAAAATACCCATTAAATATACATTTTCAAAACATAGTAATAATATATATTTTTTTAAAGTAGTTTTTCAAATCTCTTCTACGCTTGTAAATTTCTGTTTATACATTTTTGTTTTTATACATATGTCAAACCCTGATATAGTAAATGCATATTCATGATTACTATAGCAACCTGTACATCATGTGCATATACTTGTAATTCCTGATTATAGTTAGTACAAACTGTATATTATGTTCATATCACTGTACATCCATCTGTAAACACTATCTAGTTTCTGCTTGTACATATCTATAAGTGCACTTATAACTTATACCTATATCATGCACTTGCTGCTAATTGCACTCCTGGTTAGACCTAAACTGCATTTCTTTGCCTTCTACATGTGTAATGACAATAAAGTTGAATCTAATATAATCTAATCTATCCATCAGTTACGGAATGCATTGATCAAATTTGAATATGACCTTTAACTAACAAACTTGACACAAAAGAAAAATGCATTCATACACGTCCACTAAATACTTGATTAATGTTTCACATCTGTTACATGTTAATGGCATGTAGCTAATTACCTTAGGATGCATTTATCATCATGTCATCATGTTTTTAATATGGATGAACTTTACACACTGCCTGCCTTGGATGAATAAACACTTCCTTTGGCCTTGACAGTTGAACATGCTGTACAAAAATTGTTTTTATAAATAGATCAAGTTGCTTTACCCATGAAAAAAATATGGCCAGGAAGTGGTCAGGGGTGTTCCAGCCCCACATTATCATTCGTTTTATGCTGTTTCCCATACTCCTGTAGCAAGAGAGGTCTTGCTTGACCCTTGAGGCTAGAAGACACCCTCCTATATGGGAAACAGGCAGAGACTGCTCGAGACATGGTTGTTAGGATACAGCATGGGCACACAGTCCTAATGAGCTCATCTGAGGCTTGTTATAGTGCTCCTCCACTGCTGCTCTCCAAGAAGCAGGCGAATCTACAGTTTCCCTAATGGTTGCTTTAGAATGAGTGAGTGCTGGAACGGACAGAACTGGAACACTGGAATAATGTGGGTTTGACACACATCGATGATATCTAACAAACACAGCATTGCTCTGTGTGTTTATTTAATTCAGATTAGGTGGAGAAGTGCTTTCTTAATTCCATTAAACCTTTGATTACCTAAGGGTGGTGCAGACACTGTGGCCTTTGGGATAAATCGATTTTTTCATCATGAAATGCCAAAGTAGTAATTGCAGACCAAAGAATAAAAAATAAATCACAAAACCTTAATTTTCAAACTTAATTTTCATTTAGGTTATGTCCAAAGATAATTACTTTTTATAGCATATTATTGCTTTTTACAAAAGCTCTAAATATTATTATTGATCAGTGTTTGTGTCACTATAAACTGCAAATGTTTCTTAAAATATTATTCCTTATAAATAAGGAATAATATTTAAAAGTAATTTTAGACTTTCCACATATGTTAAATCTCTTCACACACTATAAAATTATTCTGATATCAAATTGATATCAAATAGGGTTTTAACCCACAAGACACATTATCCTCCCAGTATTTGATATTTGACCATTTTAAAACAAATTACTGTTTAGATCTGATTACAAACTACAGTGTGGTGCTTCAGTTTTAACTGTGAAAGAGTGTGAGGTAAGATGAAAGTCGCTGAACATTTAATACTGTTTCACAACTGTTTATGTAATATTTCATTTTATCATCTACATTGGAGTTAAGTAAATTTTCTTGATGTAAATATACAGAACAATTGGGACGTCATAGGTGGGTGACGTCACTGGCCAGGAAACATAAAAGCATGTGGAATGCTGCCGGCAGATAGCTTTCCGGCATTCAGCGAAACGCTCTGTGTTGTGTGTGTGTCTAGCTTAAAAGTGTCTCCATCAAAAAAGAAGTAAAAAGATAAAAAGAGGGGCGAGGGCAGTCACAGTTCAGTGTGTATGTGCATCCGTGCAAATGCTACATCTTGACGGAAGCATGCAGAAGCAGCTTACCAAGAGAGTGAGGAGAGCTGCAGGCATTGTGAGAGGATGCCGCCGTGTGTGCTTCGCTCCCGGAGGGCTCTTTTTAGTGATGAAGGAGCCTTCATAATCAATCCTCCGGCTTCATGAGGATCGCAGCTTGACCTCGAGGCAGCTATAGTCTGCCTGATTGATTCCCCACTTTGGCCTCAGGGTCTGTTCAGCAACACTGTCAGTACTGTCGACGACAGACACAAGAAAACAAGCGTTTCAGCTGTTTCTTCCTCGCCGCTTTCCAGGTCCGGAGGCTGTAGGAGTACCCGCTCCTCATATTGGGAGACACAGAAGCAGAGAAGTTCTGTGGCGGGGCCTTCAAAAAAGAGGAAAGACCTGAGGGTTGTCCTCCAAGAAAGTAAGGCCCCGCAGAAGAAAAAGAAAAGGAAGCCCTGATATAAGTGCTTCAGGGCTTCAGAGGGCAGCCCCCTCCGGGAAACAGCGGGGTTCACCGCATTAGACGGTGCCCGTATGTACCCGGTGCCCTCAGGAGGCCACCTCACTAACCCTGCCGGTGTTACAGGGCTTAGGCGTCTCCAGTGAACGCCACTCTCAGTTTTCCCTGCCCAGGAATGTAGCAGGGCTGGGAAGTTCGCTTTTGGGCTCTCACGAGGGATAGGCCACAGTTCCACCCGAGAGCAATATGCAGGCATCATTCCTACATTAGTACGTACAGAGCAGGCTCTTGTGATGGAACAAGAAGTAGAAACACTTCTGAGGAAGGAGGCCATCGAGGTGGTACCTCCTCACGAGTCAGAGTGCGGGTTCTACAGCCGCTACTTCATAGTTCCAAAGAAGGATGGGGAGCTGAGGACCATTTTAGATCTCAGGTTACTGAATCACTCAGTGATGAAGCTGAAGTTGAGGATGCTCACTGTAAAGCAGGTTGTGACACAAATCAGGTTCAAGGACTGGTTTGTCACAATAAATCTAAAAGACAAATGTTGAGGAAACCTTGGTTCCTGAATCAGGGCCCAGTGCTAGGAGCTCCGACTTGCCGCGTAATGCTAGCGACAGATGTGTCCCTCACTGGTTGGGGAGCGGTAATGGATGGCCACTCGGCCTGAGGTCTATGGGAAGGTCACCATTTCATGTGGCACATCAACTGCCTGGAGATTCTGGCCGTGTTTCGAGCACTCAAACACTTTCTTACAAACGTAAGAAATCAATACGTGTTGGTGCGCACCGACAGCACGTCAGTAGTCTCTTACATCAACCACCGTGAGAAAACTGTAATCTCTATATCAAGGTTGCTGAAAAAGCACTGTATCTTCTGTGTTGGTAACTTAATCCAGTTAGGGCATACATGGAAAATGGTGTAGTCAGTGTTTTTTTTTTCCCTTTCTCAGAAACACTCTGCTGTCCATACAGTATTTATATGGAGGTTTTTAAACCCAGAGATTAAAAAAATTGCTTGTTAATTTTAATTGTGTCAGTACTTATAGTGTTTAGTTGGCTTACATGCTTTTGTAAGATTAACTGAATAGAAATACAGTTTGGTGTGGTTTAGATTGAATTCTTCAACAAAACAGAATTATTCTTTAGACTGGAAAATAGACAAAATAAACATACATTTGTAACATCTACTATTTACAGCATAGATTAGTTAGATAAAATACCCTTAGTATACATATTTAACAGCTAAAATTATTATTTATTTATTTTAAAAATGCAAGTAAATATCATGGTACAATGCCCATTATTCTAATTTCATACTTCCATTAACCTTTTGTGTCGATGTTGCTGGGGTGTGTCTGGCAATTTCTCAACCATTTCAGAAAGCAATTCACCTCAAGATCCCAAGAAAGCCGAGAACTGGAGAGTCATTATGTCTCAGTGTAACGTGCAGGGTCAGCAGAGGTGATGTCTTTTATATTGAATCAAACTGACTGGTTGTGGTTAAATGTTAAGAGATTTCCACCTTTTCACACAGGTCACTGTGCTTCGTTGTAGATTCAGGTACAGCTCCTTGAAAAAGAAGCAGTGAAAGAAATGTTCGGAATATGTCTATAGAATGAATTTGATAATTTAGTCATCCAGCAGCTTAAATGCATGCAGTCATACCTCTTTTACAGATGCCCATAGGTATCCCCTGATGTGAGAGGTGCAGGTGGGATTTCAAATTAAATTTCAATATCGATAGGTTGAAAGGAGCCACGTTCAATATCAATTTCTGCTTTAGTGTGTCTCATCATACATTGCTAGTGGTATAAGGGTCCAATATGTTTTATCTTTCTCTTGAAATGTAAGACATCCTCCCACTTTTTCTCATTTTCTAGGTTGTTTTTGAAGTCTGTATGCTGTTTTGCATCCATATTTATGCTTTTTTATAAGGGTTCAGACTTTTTCATATATCTGTTTATGTGTTTGAGGTACAAGATGTATCTGCTAAAACCCATTACTCCTGATTAATCAACCAGGTTTAGCACCTGGAGATTTATCCATGTATCTTGATACAGTGAATTTGGCAAAGCTTGCCATTTCAGTCGGAAAGGCCGTCAGTCAAGAGCCTTAAATATTGAATGGACTGGTAACTATGGACATACAGGGGAAAATAGTGCTGTCAGTTGTTTTTCAGAAACTCTCCGCTTACCATACACAATTTATAAGGATGTTTTTATACTCAAAAGATTAAGAAAATTGCTTATTGATTTTGATTGTGTAGTACTGATAGCCCCCATTCATATCTAGCTTTATAGAAAGCTGAAATGTACTGGAAATTGAAGTCGTTTTATCAGAGTGTTGACTGCTTTTTTGAAAAACATAAAAGGTAAAGTTTTTAAATGATGAATATTATTTTCCATATAAATATTTTTAACTGACAAGTTTGTGTGAAAAGGAATAAAAGTTGTCAGAGTTTTACTGTCGCTAGTGTTCATGGCTTTTACAAACTGCAGTGATATGTACTTGTTGATACATATTTTGTGTCTTGCTAAAAAGTGCACCAAGGTATGTTTATGCCATGAGACCGTTATGTTGCTGAGTAACTACATAACACACTTTTACAGTGTGGTTACTAACTCAATTACTTTTTGGCAGAAGTAATTTGTAACTCTAACTAATTGCTTTTTTAAAGTAAGGTGACAACACTGTTAATAACAAAAAGCCTCAAATTGTCAAATAAACCATCAAATAAACATAAGACACTCACCTTATTACTATCAATATTTTAACTTTAAACTATAACATAGTTGCAGCAGAAAAAAGACTGAGCCACAGTAAAAACAAGTTCCCAGAAACCAGATTATTGAAAATTCTAATTCATTGTCTGCCAGCAGGAGGTATTTTTGGAGTAGCAGAAACAGTGGTTTCCCTGGTAATGTCTGCGTCTTACAAAAAAGTTCTCAAAGAGAACTTCTCATATTCTTTTGAGACAAGTGCTGCACGATTTGGGGAAAATGTCACATTATGATTATTAAGGTCAAAATTGCGATTGCAATTGAGTGGTATGACTCAACTTGTTATCAAGGAAAATGCACACACAAATTACAAATAATGCTGAAATCTGTATTTCTCAACTGAGATACAGTATACAGTGCAATCTAGCAACAACTAGAAATGAACAATGTTTTCAAATTAAAACTAGATTTTACAAAATTAAATAACAGTAACATATTTTCATTACGGAATTAAATTACATTAAATTAACACTCAAATAAAATTAAAAAGTCAAAAGTACAGATAAATAAAAGAAATACCCATTTTTATATTTTTACATGTTGTCCCAAAACATTTTAGCAGGATGTAACTTACTATATTTCTTTTGGTATCTCTTTTCCAGTATTTTCATTTTCTCAAATCGCTCTTTGCTAAAAGTGCTTTCACACCTGAGGCAACTTGAACATTGTAGTTGGACGCTTGAACATTTTGAGTTTACATCGGTTTCACATTGCAAGCATTAGCAGGGCGTAAGCAGCGCGTATTTTTTCCGTTGCCCATGTTAACGGATGAGAGCACACAGGAGAGGCGCAGAAGCGCGTAGCAGGTGCAGAGAAATAACATAAATCAAAGCATGTGGCACACAGTTTTCGGAGAAGAACGCTGGAAAATATGACAGAAAGATGCTTGTCTATAGCCTACTGCAGTACAAACTGCGCACGACAAACACTGCCAGTATGAAAGCGCAACCTGGGAAATTGGGATTTGCTCCTGCTCTGCATACACGCTGCTTCCTCACTGCTTATGCGTGCAGTCAAACCATCATGTTTAACGGCCCACGTAACTCGTGCTGTAGGATGTCTAATTGGGTTGACTTTGCATTGACTAAACATGCAAATAACTCGCGCTTAATGCTTCATTCACGTCTGGTGTGAACGCAAGAATGCATGTCTTGCTACGTCCACGAATGCATTTGTTTATTTAATATTATCGCAACATTTGCTGTAATTTAATCACATAGGCTGACATGGGTGTTATACATATAATACTTTACTGCAGGTACAAATTGCTGCAGTTTCCATATGAAATGACAACTAGTGTTGTTGTCTCAGGTTACGCATGTAACACTAGTTCCTCGAAGGAACAAGACGCCGCATCCACAAGATGCTATGGGGAACGCCTTCAGCGTGACAGCTCCGAATCATGTGTGTAATCAGACCAATGAAATGGTGAGACGTCATAGGCGGGTGGCGTCATCGGCCAGGAAGCATAAGAGCTGGAATGTGACCGGCATTCAGCTACTGTCATGAAGCAAAACACCGGTAGGGATGCTGGAAGTGTGGCGATGAGACGAGGCGTCACATTCCATTGAGAAACTAGGGTTACATGCGTAACCTGAGACGTTCCTCTTCAGGAACTCAAGCCGCGTCCACAAGACGCTATGGGGAATGAGATGCCCACGGGGCTCTTTACCACTTGAGTGTCCACCAGAAGAGGCGTGGTAAGCCGATATTGCCGCCACATAAACCTTTAGGGTGGAGTGAGTGACCCCCTGCTGGAATTCCAGCACTGTACCAACCGGGCAGTTAACTTGATCCTGCTGGTGCTCTCTACACCAGGAAGTGAAATGTTTACACTTCAGGGCATACAATTTCCTTGTAGATGGAGCTCTGGACTGGAGGTTGGTCCCAACAACCTCGGTTGAGAGACCAGAAGCTAACGAGCTGTGCCCCCTCAGAGGCCACACCCACAGCTTCCACTGTGAATGATGGTGCCCTCCGCCTGTGAGAGGAGGTCCTCCTGATTGGAATCTCCCACGGGGAGCCGTCTAAGAGGGACGTCAGGTCCGAGAGCCATACTCGGCCTGGCCAGAATGGCACTACAAGTAGTAGACTGACCGCGTCCCGGCCCACTCTCTCTAGAACTCCTGGGAGCAGAGTAATCGGGGGAGCACATCTGCACCCTCACATTCAGCCCTAGTGGAGCTGGATGAGCTAGACAGTACCAGAGGGGACATGAAGAGGTCTACCTAAGCCTGGTAAAAGACTTCACATCCATTTCCCCGGGCCTCAGCCACTCGACAGGAAGTAGGGCTAGGGGTCTCATGTACAGCAGGCCAAGAGGTATACTGTTGGACGCAGCTGCCCTTAGACCCAGTAGCCTCTAAAACTGCTTGACAGTAAGCGACTGGCCTTCTCTCATTCTTACGACTGCAGTGAGGATTGACTTGATCCGAGCAAGTATCACAGGTAGCCTGCATCGTGATCGAATCCCACACCACGTCAAGATAAGTGGTTTTCTGTGCTGGAGAAAGCTCACTTTTCCTGGGGTTCAGTCTCAACCCCATGGGGTAAGAGTCCAGGCCAAAGAAGAACTTGGCAGTAAGCATCCTAAACTTCCTTTTATTTTATTTAAAAGAACTGGCCTCTGGGGGAAGAGGTGGGGCTCCTCCACCTCGAGAGAGCGAGCCCAATGGCAAGCCTTTCAGCTCCACTACATCTCCAGGCGGAAAAGACTGAAAGCAGCACTCACTGGAGACCGCTGCGCCCTGGAACACTGGCAAGGTTAGCAGATTGATCTCCTGAGGGCACTGAGGAGAGATGGGCACCGTGTAATGCGGTGTCCACCCTTCCCCAAAGGGCCTGCCCTCCGAAGTCCGGAACATCAGGACTACTAAAGTCTTCTATTAAGACAACAGTCCTCAGACTGCATAAACACCAGGAAGACCATACTGGTAGATGGTCTGGGAGCATCACTCTGACTTCCCTTAATGGGAGTTTGAGAAATGATCTGCCAAGCAGCCCCTACCTCATCATAGATTTTAACACCATTTAGTTCCTCAGAACCAAATGCAGTGAAAAATCCAACCATTTAGTTCCTCAGAACCAAATGTAGTGAAAAATCCAACCGTTTAGTTCCTCAGAACCAAATGCAGTGAAAAATCCACCCATTTAATTTCTCAGAATCAAATGCAGCAGGAAATCCAGCCATTTAGTTCCTCAGAACCAAATGCAGCCGCCTAGCAGCCTTACAAACTGGAGAGCGATTATAGCTCACAATGAGAACCAGCTCTCATTCAGGTCTTTTACCAGATCATGGTGAAGGCTACTTCCCTCAAAAAGAAAGCCTTAAGAGAGCGGCATCAACCCTGTACTGGCCAGAAATCGAACCCGGGTCTCCCACGTGGAATTCTACCATTGCACGCCCAGGGAACCAATTTAACCTGCCATTCTTAAAGGCTTGGAGGACTGGGACAGAGCTTTTAAAGACAATGCAGCGTTGAGAGAGAGATAGCTCGCAAGCGTCTACTCAGTTAATGGCAACGTCTTATAACCGCTTTTATTCATCCCTATTACATAGTTTATGGGGACGAATAGCGGGCCGCGGACGGCCATGATTTCGAATATTTCCTGGCCGATGACGTCACCCGCATTTGACGTCTCACCATTTCATTCGTCTGATTACACACACGATTCAGACCGTCACGCTGAAGGCATTCCCCATAGCGTCTTGTGGATGCAGCTTGAGTTCCTGAAGAGAAACTGAGGTATACTCTGAATGAGAGTTTGTCAAGATTAGGGGAAGATTTTTTGTTAATGACAACTTTGTATAATAATAATAATAATAATAATAATAGAATAAGGCAAAACTCAACACAAAGCTACCATACGAATTCAGAACAGCTGGAAATAGTGTGCAAGTCATACTGTATAAAAAAAGAGCAGCCTGAGGTTGAGCGGTTGATAGTGTGAACTATCCCTGTATACATATGTTGTTGTGAACCTTTTTAAGGGCATCCTGTAGCTGTACTAATGGAGCATAGCACTACCAAGGCCATGACTTTGACTCCCAGATCACAGAACGAAACTTGAATGCTCTGTGAGTGGCTTAAATGCATCAGAAAATGATGTGTTCTCCTCTGAGGTTGAATTTTAGATCTAAAATTAGATTTGAATCCAGATAGGGATAGGTTTAGGGTTAGGGGCCAGACTTAGATAAAAATGCATTTCTGTTGGTTGATTTAGAAGTCAATATAACATTATTTGGAGATAATGTAAAAAAAATAAATCACCTGTGAACTGCAGCAATTTTAATAGACAAATATTCCATGTTTTGCAAAACATGTGGACATGTTTTCTCATGAGAATTTGTTGAAAAAAGTGGAATAATCTGAGATTAGTTTACAGGATTCACAGCAAGTTTCATCTTACTGATCTATCTTTTGCTGACAACTTCCCACCTAACAGCAACAATTTTTCTGTCTGCTAGAGAGAAAATTAAACACAGTCTGCAGAGATTGGCTGTGTGGAGTTGTTGTATTATTAGATGGCTGTGATTTCCAGCATGTCAATCTAAACCCAATTTACAATTGAAGATTAGTTGTTTACGCTTCCCTTGAGTATTTCTCATATGGGTCTGAACATTTTAGTGCACCTCCTGTGAAACAGGCATTGTCAGTGAATTGCCTGCCTGAATATATTTGTGTTAAATTACCTGGCTAGCTTTTGAAGGGAAAATTACCTCTTGTTTAAACATCCAAAATGTGATGCTCGATGGTACTTCATTACTTTAAGTTAATGTAAGACCAGCCTGCTCTGGTCTTTTGAATTCAGGCTTTAAAGTAATTAATCAAGCCTCCTAAGGATGTGTCATGTGAATCATACCAAGAAGGCCAGCAAACTCTCATTGATGCCACATGTTCAAACTGGCCTTAGTCGTGCAGAAAAAACACCTCAAAGGGGAACTTGGGAGTTGAGCAGCCAGGCATAAGGCCTGGATAACACAGGAAATATTCTCTCTTCTTTTATCTGTGGACCCTGCATAGTGGAATTGTTACATTAATACAAAGCAATTACCGTTAAATTACCGCACCATAAACCCCTTTTTTCCTAAAAGTTGTCAGATCTTTTATCATCTTCTTCCTCTTAACTTTTAGAGACTCATGCACTGATATTCACAATGTGTTGTTTACACTCAATTCAGAGCAATTACCATTAATAGTACCTAACCTTTAATAATCATTAGTTTAAAAACTACAGTTAATTGTAACTGACACACTTGTACACTTGTAGCAAAAATACAAATAATAAAAAAAACTTCATTTTAACTTTCACAGCCTGCTAAAATGGTGGTACCAATCAGCTTAAACATTTTTAGGACTTGGAGCAAAGGTGTTTATTTACATGTACATATTTGTATACAATTGACTAGTGGCTTACTTGCTCCTAAATGTTCATAAAATAAATACATTTGAGACTATTTTTCTAAACCAGCTATTATGATGAACATTAGTAGTCAGACTTTAATATTTTTTTTCTCACACAGAGTAGCCTGTTGTTATGAAGTGGACTGGACAGAAATGTTTCCTTAAAAATAATGATTTTTATCTCTTTGAGACGGCTTTTTATAGATTGCTAGTGAATATAAATAAAGACCTGTGAATAAACACATTGTTAATATCAGTGTATGAGTCTCTGAGGGTTAAGAGGAAAAAGATGATGAAAGATCTGACAACTTTTAGGGAACAAAAGAGGTTTACATGAAGTATTGTGTTTGACTGATGAAGAACTGCTTGTTTTATTTTTTTTAAGTTTTTTTTTTTCTTTTCAATTCCGGTCTAATTTAAGTCTGTGGGAAAAATGTGCCCCATCTCTGTCATCATCGCCCTGGTCTTCTCTCATTCTCTCCTGTTTTCCTCTCCCTCTTTCTTCGCTTTCGTATGCACCCCAGATAACTAACGAGATGAGACAGAGCAGGGGCGTCAGTGGGGCAAAGCCAGAGCTCCAGTGGCCCGGGGCACTAGCATATTCCAACATTCTGCTTAGACAAACAGACATAGAGAGACAGTGAGCGATTCAATGGCTAGACTCTGTGATGTGACCCCAGACACAGAACACACACACAAAACGGTAGAGGAGGTGCATTATCATGTTTGGATGCAGGATGCCTGCCATGAGGTCTCAGATGGGTTGCTTTGGGAGCCAACACAAAGCAAGACATGAGTACTCAAATATACTCTGCTGCTCAATATTATATATTTAGGTTTCCGTAAAAAATATATTTTGAAATAATCAAAATAATTTGCACCTGCCTAAAATCTGCACAACATATCTGATTTTCCTAATTAGCCTGATTAGACTTAATTTCTTGATATGGATCTGATTAGCCTTAAGTAGTCATGTGATATCTAAATTGTTGCACATGCTACATGTATTTACTATAAAATAATAGTATAATTAGAAACAACTAAACCTAAATCAAACCCTTAAACTAAACATATAGGGGTAGTTCCTTTTCAGGAACTCAAGCTGCGTTGGCGAGATGCTATGGGATGTCATAGGCGGGTGACGTCACTGGCCAGGAAGCATATAAGCACATAGAATGCGGCCGGCAAACTAGCTTTTTGTCATTCAGCGAAGTGCTCTTTGTTAACTTGAGTTTGTCCTTGCTTAAAAAGTGTCTTTGTCAAAAAGAAAAAGAAAAGAAAAGGGGCAAGGGCGACTAATCATCTTACAAAGTGCGTGTTCTTCCGTGCAAGACAGCTATTTAAATTGCAGGTTAACACAGGTTTGTAGTCAGCCGGGGAGCAAAGCATATTTATGCAGTTCTCCAATAAAATGGGAAAACTGCAG
The DNA here is from genome assembly GCA_034779775.1 of Enteromius afrohamiltoni. NCBI lineage: Eukaryota > Metazoa > Chordata > Actinopteri > Cypriniformes > Cyprinidae > Enteromius > Enteromius afrohamiltoni. The sequence continues at coordinate 19,398,855 of JAUYWG010000038.1, forward strand.
GCGTTGGGAAAGAATAATAAAGAAAACACTTACATGTGCTTTGCTCCCGAGGTATCTCTTTAGAGATAAAAAGAGAGCCTCGATAAGCTCTAGCCATTCGAGGATGGAAGCGCGTTCTGCTACTTCCCCTCGTTAAAGCGGCGTAGCGTTTCTCCTCTTCTCATCCGAGGATGAAGAGGTGAGAACGCAGAGGAGACCATGGTCTCTACCGCCCCAGTATGAGGAGCTCATGAAGACAGTGACTCGTGCTGCAGCTAATCTAAAAATAGAGCAGCAGCAGAGATGAAAAGTAACTGCGGTGTAGTAATGATAAATCAAATGTTTCTACGGACGCGGCCAAATTAATTAAATGCCTTCAAGAACGAGCCTGCTGTTTTAGCAAGATTTCCATATCGAAATCATGGTCATGCACGGTCGGTTTTCATCCCCCTAAATAAATTTAGGAGGCACGAAAGCAAGCGGCGGCGTTTCAGCGGTTTCTCCCTTGCTCTCTAGGGGCTGCTGGGCAGGAGCAGTAAAAAACGGATACACGCAATGTCCCCTCTGTTACCCTCTAGTTCATCCAGCTCCTGCAGGACTGGATGCCGTGGTACAGACATGGCCGAGGTTTCGTCTGTACCCTTTTCCCCAATTGCTCTCCTGGAGTTCTGGCGAGAATGCGCCAGGACGAGGTCAGTCTACTGCTTGTAGCACTGTTCTGGCCGGGCCGAGTATGGTTCTCGGACCTGCTAGATGGCCCTACGTGGTAAATTCGAGGGGGCGCAACTCTTAGCCACAGGTCTCTCAACCGAGGTGGTAGAGACCCTTCTCCAATCCAGAGCTCCATCTACGAGAAAGCTGTATTGCCTAAAATGGAAATTATTCACTTCATGGTGTAAAGAACGACGGCAAGATCCAGTTATCTGCCCAGTTGGTACAGTTCTAGAATTCTTGCAGGCTAGGTTCGCTACTGGGGTCACTCACTCCACCTTGAAGGTTTACGTGGCGGCCATATCGGCCTACCACTCCTCTCTCGGTGGATATGGTTGGTAAAGAAACCCTGGTCATATGCTTCCTCCGCGGTGTGCTGAGGTTTTGGCCACCAGTACGGTCCCGGGTGCCCTCTTGGGACTTGGCTGCCGAGGCTAGGAGTCAGAGCGCACTCAACACGCTGGGTGGTGGCCTCGAAGGCCCTGCTAGCAGGGGTCTCCATGGCCGATATTCGCAGTTGTCCGATCCTATGGACTGGATCTCCGAGCCACTACGTGCTCTTCTGTTCTCGTTCCCATAGCGTCTCGTCGACACAGCTCGAGTTCCTGAAAAGGAACATCTCAGGTTATGTATATAACCTGTTCCTTGAAGGAACGAGACCCTGCGTCTCGAAACCACACTTTTGTGCGCTTCAACCACACGATCAAAGTTGAAGAGCACAGGCTCGGCACACAAAAGCAGGTTGTGCAATACAATTGTGACCACCACTGAACAGGAACAACCGCCGCTGCTACGCCGTGACACCAGTTCTGCCGTCTCAGGTATGTAGATTGGCTCAGGAATGTCTGCATACATGCCGAAGCAAAAAGCTAATGAACGCTTAACCCGCTGCCTACTTATACTCGCGCTGCGATCAGATGCAGCTGGATATTAATCAGCTTATGCCAATTTCATTGCTGTGTTTCTATACAAGCAGAGTAGATTGGACATCTTGAAGTGAGATTCCTATTCGTCGGTCACCGACGTGACTGGGAGTGACGACTGAAAGGGAACTGTTCTTATTCCTAGCCTTTCTAGTGCTCAAGTGCTCTGTAGTGTCGACAAGGCGGCAACAGCTCACAGAGGGAGTATGCTGGATTTGATGTCCAGATTGATTTTGCCAGCCCTTTTGCTCGCTTTGGAAAAGTTTAGTTTTTTGGAGAGTGGGTATTAGGGCTGCACAATTAATCGTATTTTTATCATAACGATATTTATGACCCACGATCAGTTAATAAATATCGTCACGATTTTACAGTATAAAGACCAAACTGTTTTTATGGGTGGAGTTTACGGATTGGACTGTGTCACTTATGTTACTGCGTCTAGATTGCAAGCGTTTTCTAAAGCAGTAGAAGTCAATAGCAGCAATAACAGTCAGTCAGAATAAACATATGATGGTGGAGCAACGTAAGGTCATTAGTTCCTAAAAAGGGGTCATACTCAGTTGTCTCAAATTATTTCAGTTTTGAGGAATGTGATGTTGATCAGGTACGAGTCTTGTGCAAACTTTACTCCTGTTCCGTCCAAGCGTCCCAATGTAACACAACCTCATCAACCACCTTAAAAGCCACCACAAAGTACACTATCAAGAAATTCAACGACTGAAGGCACAAACAGCAACAACAAAAAATTCCCAGCTGTCCACAACACAGACAACAATATCAGGTATATTGTTCAACGCAATACCATATCTGCCTAGCTCGCAAAGACACCGGGAAATAACAGAGCACGTACCATGTAGCCACTGATATGTGTCCAGTAACCACCTGTCACGTTTTCGGCTGAGGTTGAGCTCGCGCTCTCGCTTCCTTACGGACAGGCAGAACCCGGAGGCAGGATTACTAAATTGAACATTTATTAAACGGAGAAACAAAGGAAATCGCGATGAGCTATGCAGAGCTCCAAAAACAGACATGAACAAAACTTTAACAACTCACGCTAGACTAAGGACAAGGGAATCAACTAAATACAGAGACTAATCACAAGACAAGGGGAAACACCTGGACACACGGCTAGTAGGGCGTGAACACTGATAAGAAGGGCGGGGTTACAAACAAGAGAGCACATGAGAGAATTAAATGAAAACAAAAGACAGAGCACAGGGACAAGATAAACAAAACAGGATCAGGTGACAGTGTTACACCACCGTGAGCAGAGAGGGGTTTTAATGTAGCTACTTGCTTGCTGTCTTCTCTAAAGCTGATTAAGTTGTGACAGGTGTGTGTTCTTAGCCAAAAATCTGTAACATGTTGTAAAATGTTTTTATTCTTATTTGATTTTATTACAAGTTGATGTAAAAGAGGCAGTTTAATTTGATTTATTTAGCACAGCTAAGAAAAACTTATTTAATTCTAAACATGTTTGTTTTGTTTATTTGTATAAAAGTGTGGTGTCATCTGCAAACGTTAAGAGCTTGACAGAGGGGTCTTTACATGTGAAGTTATTGGTGTAGAGGTGCAGTGGGGAGAGAACACAACCCTGAGGAGATCCAGTGCTGATTATACAGAATGAGAATTTTCCAGCTTAATTAGTTTCTGTCACGGAGGCAGACGAGATATGACTGATCGAGGATTGTCCCCGTGTAGCGTGATGGAAGACTCAGACGCGGA
>JAUYWG010000038.1:19402292-19424333 GCA_034779775.1 Enteromius afrohamiltoni
CTTCCGCGTTTGAGTTTTCCGTCACGCTACACGGGGACATCCTCGATCAGTCATTTCTCGTCTGCCTCCGTGACAAACCCTAGGCGAGGGCAAGGGCTCGGCGCCTGGATCGATCTCCGTCTGCCCCCCCAGAGGAAGTCGTGGAGCTGAAAAAGGAGGAGATGAGGGGGAGGGGTGCACAAAAGGCGAGATGCAGATGTAGGGGAAACAAGGTTATTTATAGTGAGTAGAAAGGATTTGATTGGGTATTCGTAACAAGGAGATTAATTAGATGATGCGACACCAGCCGCGATTAATTCGTCCAGCGCTCCTCCCAAAACTTTGGTATTATCAAAACATACACTTATGCAAACTGAGAGAGTCAAAAAGTATTGCTCCCCTACTGCACTTGGTATGGGAAATGAGGAATATGTAGGAAATTTTGCAGTATTCTTTGTTTTATATGTCTAAGAATAACAACACCTCCAATACCTGATTACTTTAGAGACAAAAGTCTTTAAAAAAATTTTAATAAAAAAAAAACAGCCAGAAAAACACACATACAGTAATAAGTGTATTATCACGTATCATTCTGAAGTATGCATACTTCAATTCAGTTAAGTACCTCTTTACTTATTCATACTTAGATCTTTAGAGCACTACTAAAAGCTTGAATGCACTTGAAGAGAAAGGTGTTGGACTTTAAAGCACATATTAAGAGATACATTGTACAACCAAAGCTAAGCACCCACAGAATGTTCTTTTTTTTCTTTCTTTTTTTATTCAAATAACAAGTGTATAATTGAGGAAATATGCCTTCATACATTAATAAGGCATGAATATATCTCCCACCTCTCAAATGCTGTTATCCCTTTTAAATTTCTTTTTTTACATCCCATTTCAAATTTACATCCCTTTTTTTTAAATATCTCATAGAAATTATGTTGTTTGTCATCACACTGATTTGAAAAGCTTACTAAGAGTACTAAATGGAGTTACTTATACTATATAAATATATATATATATATATATATATATATATGTATGTATATATTAGCACATTTCTGAAATTAAAATGAACTCTTTAGAAACATTGTTCATTACTAGTTAATGCTAACTAGTATAGTTAACCAAGGTTAACAAATTAAATCTTATATAAATATAAATAAATATATAAATACAAAGCGTTATCTTTTTATACACTGTCAGATGTAAAGGTACAAAAACATGTTCCTTTTGAAAAGGTTCCGCCCCAATGAGAGCTTTTGTACTTTTATTTCTGAGTTACTTATTTTTCCAGAACTAATTTTTATTTTTTATTTTTCTAATGCATTCTATTTCTGTATCCCTCATTATTAATTCATTGGTCTGATTGTTTGTATGTGCGTGTTGCAGGTGGTGGGGGAGTGGCGTTTCAGTAAAATCCATTGTGATGTGTTCGTCACCCTGGACGTCATGATGTGTACAGCCAGCATTCTTAATCTGTGTGCCATTAGTATTGACAGGTAGGTTCTGCTGTAAGTTCAGGAAAAGTGTAATGATTCTTTTGAATAGCAAGAATGCCATAAATCAATCACATATTTTTGTGGACAGTGGAACCGGGGGATGTTATGAAATAGGCATCCTGCTGTTTCCTGCTGTTTATGCAGTTGTCCAATTTAGACATTCTACTAACAATAACTTTGCAACTACATGTCAACTAGGAGTAATTAAGAGTATTAGTAGACTGTATCCTTAATATATTTTATCACTTTATTTTGATGAGTACACAATATATAACATACTGGCTTGCAAGTATATGTCAACTTATTCTACTAACCCTAAACCTACCCTACTAAGAGTTATTTGTAAATACACATAGTAGACACATAGTTGTAAATTATTGCGGATTAGTTGCAAGATGAAAGACAAAGGAAAAGGGATAATCAAAATATGGAAATTCTGGCTCCTGTTGTTCCAAACCTATTTGACTTAATTGATTTTATGGAAAAGGAAGAAAAATGTTTAATCCAATGGTTATTAAAACTGTTTGGTTACCAACATTCTTCAATATGTCATGTTTTGTGTTCTACAGAAGAAAGTAGATCATACAGGTTTGGAACATCATGATGAATAAATGATGACAGAATTTTAATTTCTGGGTGACGTACACTAATGAATTTAACGTATTTAGGGCCAAAAGGTATATAAGAGGTATTTATTATCTGCAATTAGAACCAGGCTATTACCATCCACAGAAAACCTTGCCTGGTAGACATAACTAGACATCAGTGCAATACACACTTGGTGAACTCCCCCAGAATGTAAAAGCTTTTTGTTGGAGTAGGAAGACCACTGAAAGCTTTGAAAATGAGGGTGATGATCATGATGATGTTTAGGTTTATTACAGTTACAAAAGAGAGATGATGGCACAGTAATGGCAGCTTGTATCAGAGGCAGCTAGTCAGGTGTGACATTATTGTTTCGTTCTCTGTTTGTCTACCTGAATGAAATCCACCCCCTCTTCATCTCCATCCCTCTGGGCTTCTCATGCAGGTACACGGCTGTTGCCATGCCGATGTTGTACAACACACGCTACAGCTCCAAGAGACGAGTCACGGTAATGATCTCGGTGGTTTGGGTGCTTTCATTCGCTATTTCCTGCCCCTTGTTGTTTGGATTAAATAACACAGGTAAATGTCTGAATTGTTTTCCCTAAAATTCATAAAGCAACAGTTCACAATAAAATTTACATTAGGTTATTAACCCACCATCATATATTCTTACAGAATAAATAAAATAAAATAATTTAATCAATTCATTTTACAAACAGTTTATATTTCATGGCATTTATGACATCATCACTTGTCAACTTGTAAAATTTTAGACGTAAATTAATGATAAAAACTAAATGTAGTATGTAGTATTACAAATTTAAATGGCCCAGAATAGTTAAACATGAAGCGATATAATTCCAGCAACAATCCAGTTTCCCATCCACACCAGATGCGACATGTTATTGAAGCCACCACTGAATGAAAAAGGTTATTGTGACTTTTTATCTCGCAATTCTGACTTTCTTCTCAGAATTGCGTGATACAAACTCACAGTTCTGACTTATTGTAATTGCAAGTTATAAAGCCAGAATTGCTAGACATGAAGTCAGAATTGCTAGAATTGTGAGTTATTAAGTCAGAATTTCTAGATATGAAGACACAATTGCGTGATATAAGTCAGAATTGTGAGAAATAAACTTGCAGTTCTGAGAACATATCAGTCTTTTTTTCAAAATTGGACTTTGTAACTTTCAATTGCAAGTTTATATCTCACAATTGTGAAATATAAAGTGGCAATTCTGACTTTATAACTCAAATTTCTGAGAGAAAAAAAGCAAGAATTGAGAGTTTGTATCACGCAATTGTGACTGAGAATGCTGAGAAAAAAATCAGAATTGTGAGATAAAAAAAGCGTAATAACCTTTTTTTTATTCTGCAAAAAAAATTATTATAATAAAAATCACAACCAATAAGAATAACATATGGCCGGACTGTAAATATTAAGCCATTTAGATATTATCAAAAATATACTAAGTGACTTTGTCATGAAATACACTGAGTCTTAATGTTTATGTTTATTGTTGCTTTTACTTTCACTTCACACTGTTGTCATAATGTTATTAATTTTCCAGTATGCTCTAATCTAATTATAATCTAGAGCTAATTTGCAATTGTTAGGGGAAATTTGCCATACAGCATTTGCCAGTGCCTCGATGAACTAATCAGTTTTGCAGCCATAATTAATTGTGTAACCATATTTTACTCTCTCTCTCTCTCAGCTACACGGGATGGTACCGTATGTGAAATCGCCAACCCTGCTTTTGTTGTCTACTCCTCCATCATGTCATTCTACGTGCCCTTCATCATCACCCTTCTCGTGTACGTGCAGATCTATGTGGTTCTTCGTAAGCGTCGAAAACGGGTCAACACTAAACGGAGCTGCCAGAAGACAGACGCTGATGCTCAGCCCCCTCTCAAGGTGATATGCACCATGTGGGACAGTAGCCTCAGGAAAAATACCCAGCATTCCCCACTGGACAAGACATGGTGTCAATGTTGTTTTACAAAAGGAGCTGCCCTCTTTCTAGAAAATATGGGGAGCAGCTTTCATTGTTAATTATAGAATTCCTGGGGCAATGCCAGGACCTGCAGGACACCGCCGGAAATACAGTGACCCCAAAACCTTTATTTGCCCTTTGAATCAGGGCTGTATAATGTTGTTAGATTTATTGATAACACTTTTTTTGATGGTTTTGAGCATAATTCAACAAACTCTCATTGGAATATTAGAAGACTTTCTGATAAATATCTGCTAACTATTTATTGTGATGGTCTTCCAACTGAGATGTAGATTTCAATTTATTCTAACCGTAACCCTACCAGTCTACAAATACACTCTAATGAGAATTAATAGATATGTAGGTGCAACAGAATGTGTTAAAGGGACCATCGTAATAAAGTATAAAGATTAATTTAATGCTTGATTGTGCCTTCTGGCAGATAGATATCTAAGCATACTAAAGAAAATTTATGGTGGTTTTATCTTTAAACAGTCTGATTTCAACATCTCCACTGTGTATATGGTATCTGGTTACGGGGGTATTGCCTTTTTTGAATTTGTTGAATATGCATTACCCACTGGACACTGTGAAAGTAAAGCCGTTAAAGCAAAAGAAGCCATTGTCATTTTTTTCTGAGCTTTAAGGTTTTTAAACATAATTCCCAGTGCAATTTATGTGTCAGAGCAGATTGCAAATATGATATACCGTTTACCTTTTATTCATATTCTTTTCATCGTAATACAGAAGAGCTTCTGACCTTTATGCTTTATCATCATCGATTTCTTACACCAGCTGTTTTTAATGGCCACTTTGGATCAATGGGTTTTAGCTGTCTAGTAAAGGGTCCCAAGGACTTTTTGAGGTATTTACAAATTACTAAAGCAATCACTTTTTCATTCGGCTTTTAGTATTAGAAAGGCTCTTTTGTGTTATGTGGCTTTATTTGCATTGTGTTTCATCAAGAGGCACCAAATATACCTATAAATGATTTTCAAGGCTCCTTGCTGTCTTTGGAATTGGAATGTCAACCACATGCTGAATCAAATTCTTAATACATATGCCACAGGAAAAATGCACTCATCCTGAAGATGTGAAACTGTGCACAGTTATCATTAAGACCAACGGGGGTTTACCTGCCAAAAGTAAAAAAGCAGTAAGTGTATTTTACTTATATAAAACAAGTCATAAAAATGCTGTAAAATAACATTATTCTGTAGATTCAGTATATGTATGCAGCTGCCTCTGCATTTACACCATTACATCCAATATAGCTCAAGGCTCTTGAGATATAGAGAAGTGCATAACATCTGTTTTTATAAAATGAGCTGGCCAGTTGGAAGTCCAAATACATACCACATAGCTTTTGCTTATGAATTATTCAGTTTAAAAGAACAGCTTATTTATAACATTGAAGAAAAAGTATTCCAGATTAATATAAATATGCAACCCAGGCTCATGAAAGGTATGTGCCTGTTGGCAAAAATAATATTTAAGTTGTTTCTCTAATGCTTTACCAGGTGAGCTACTGAGCAATCTTACTACAGCATGTAGGTAAATTCATACACATAGAGTTGGTAATGTGATTCAAACATTGTATTAGTTTGGAAATTCTGCACAAATGGTAAATTTGTTTTGAAGCGATTACATGCATTGTGCAAGAAACCATGCAGAAACGAGTCATTAATTGACTGCTCTGTAATTAAAATTAGCTTGAAAAGTAATAAAAGTTATTGGTGCATCAAAACAAATACCTGTTAATCACTAACTATTCTGTTAATCATTATCTAAACCTAGTTATTCACTAACTAGCTGCAATGCATTTTTTGTGCTAATTAATTTAGATTTATTAGACTGCACTGCATTCACAAAGCTTTATGATTTTCATTTGCTATTACTATTAAATGATAACAGGTGGCTATTAAAATAGCCAATAATTAAAAATGTATTTTTGTGCATTTCATTGCACCTATGAAATAAATGTAACTTTTAACAGTGTCACATTATCAACATGCCAATAAACCAATTATACGTTTTTCTTTGTTCTGTGAAAAAGTAGAACCATTACTACTTTGCATGCAAATTAGTGAAGCTTATTAATGTTACACACATGATGTTGCACTTATTTTGATGTTGATTACATGAATTCAAATTATTTTATTTTTGTTAGTCCCGTCTGTACTTAATGTTCTGAAATGCACTTTATTTCTTAATCATAAATGAGAATCTTTGACATAAGATTTAACAATTTGACTTAATTTGACAACTAAATTTATATTTTAAATTTTGCTGATCTTGTTTATATGGGGCCCTAAGGGGCCACGGTGATGGGAAAAATATTTGATGGAAGAAAATATATATTTCAATACATTTGCTTAGAAGTTTTATTCGAGTGGACAGAGTTTCTCAGAGGGATGTAAAATTTTTTGGATTAATGCAAATGTAATTTTTTCACCTAACATATTTTTTCCATCAGTATGTGGACACATTCTTTGAATACTTATTAGATCACTGGGAGATGTATTTCCCAAAGGCAATATGGTTGCAGGTTCTATAGTTTAATGGGACTAACAACCAACAATGCTACCCCTGGTTGTGGAAAGCAAATTACTATTAGCCACTACATGCATGCACATGTATGCATGTAAGGCGTTACAATTGTAGTGTTCAGCACAAGATAACAACTGAAACAAGATAGTAGTTAAGTTAATGTAACATTTATATTTACTTATTTATAATGTTATTAATTATAGATTAAATATAGATTTTCTTCAACTAATTTTAATGTATAAAGGGTGAATAAATGTAAGTGAATAAAACTCTTCTTATCTTTCAAGGACTAAATGTTTATTATAGCTGGGTTACTGTGAGTCATATATCACATCAGATGGATTATGTCTGGATTACTTTGAGTCATACATCCATGCTGACAGCCTGCCTGTGTTAAACAAGCATTGATTTAGCAACTACTTCAAATGTGAATAGTTAACGAGAGGCCAAAGGTCACCAATTAATCCTGTCAGGATCTGTCAGATTAGTGCAAATACGCTTGAATACCCTTTTTACTTTCACATGTAACATAATTTTTAATATTCTGTGTGCTTTTTCCCCATGTTTGTCTACTAGTATTCCAGGCTATATCTAAAATTGCAGTCAAGTTTGATGAGGTGCCTGAAATGTCAAAAAAAAAAAAAAAATGGTGTAATAAGAAGGGATAAGCATCCATAGACTGTTTTACAATTGTTTAATTATGTTTTTATTTATTTACAGTATATATTTGCAAATCATTTTGGTCAAGCATTATTTCTGCTACTCAAAAAATTGTCCTTCAGAAACATTTTGTTAGGATTGCAACACAATCAAATTCATGTTAATTTTTCTCCTTAATTTTAGAAACAGATTTTTTATATATCAATATCTTTAAAACATGTGGTTTTATATGCATAAGATAAAAAAAACTGGTTAATTTTAACATATATGATTTTAACCATTAAAATTAGCTACTAATAAACAGTTATATGCATACTAATAAGCAATAATCTAATAGAATTGGTCTGTAAACTACAATTTCAAAATATATTCTTCATTAAAATGTTATTAATGATGGTTAAAAAGCATTTTTTGTTTTCTTATTTTTGTTGTTAACAGTATGTATTTCATGTATCTTTTAGTGTTTGTGTATTCGTATAGCTTTTAAATAAGCTCTTGTGGGCTTTCTACTTGTCTCTGCACTGTACATGATTTGTATTTCTTTACTTTTGATCATATATAATTTTTATATTTTGCAAAAATAAGCTAAACCTAAATCTAAATATATAACAAAAAAAAATTAAAATTACCTAGTTCATGACATTCAAAGTGTCTTCATACAACCAATGATCAACATGTCTTCAACAGCAATTAATAAAGGAAGTCCTGCACCAAGGTGGTGATGTGGGGGTGGACATTACACCAGGCACCAGCCCTCCAGAGAAAAAGAAACTGGCATCCACTCTGGTCATCGATCTGTTGGCCAACCCAAGCCCCATCCATGGCTCACCCTCCCACGGTGAATGTCAATCAAATGGAGATGAGAAAAATGGGCATGCCAAGGAGGTCCTGACCCCTAAAGAAGCCAAACCTGTTGAAACTCAGGCACTGCCCAATGGCAAAACCCAAACTACAGTGACCAAAACCATGAGCAAGAGAAAAATATCCCAGCAAAAAGAAAAGAAGGCTACTCAGATGCTGGCTATTGTTCTAGGTGAGGTCACGATGCTGTCATATTTTTGTATTTCTCAGCTGTATGCTGAGCACGAGTTACATAAAAGTCTTAGATTGAGGTCTTGTCCTCAGAATACCTCAGCTTTATTTTCTCTGTTGCAGGTGTTTTCATTATTTGCTGGCTGCCCTTTTTTATTACTCACATTTTGAAAACTCACTGCACAAGCTGCGTGGTGCCACTGGAAATGTACAATGCCTTCACATGGCTGGGATATGTGAACAGTGCTGTCAACCCCATCATATATACCACTTTCAATGTGGAGTTCAGAAAGGCATTCATAAAGATATTGCACTGCTAAGGACGGCATTCACTGCACGCATAGAGGAGGATTTCACAAGAGGTTAGTGGATTTACAAAGCCATGCTTTTAGGGCACAGCGAAAGAACTCATTACAGAAAACGGAGGTTCAAATGAATGTATAGTGAAGTTTTAATTGTGTCTCCATTATTTCTGGCAGTGGAGTGCGCATGCGGACATGTGTTTCTTTTATTTGGAACTGAAGTACGAATGTGATTAATTGTAGAATTGAAGCAAATTTGAGATGATCGGCAACTAGATCTTACCATAGAGATTTTATGGAAGCAGGGGCCTGAATGTTGTACAGGAATTACATCATTATATCAATTTGGTGGCGAGCAACTGGTTAAAAAAAGCTTACAGCTCTATTTGTTCAAGTATTTATTTAATCACCAATCTATTTATTTGTTTGAGAACTTGTTAATAAAGAGATAGCTATTGTAAAGACAAATAAATAAGCTGAAAATGCCATTTACGGTTTTATAAAGCCAGAACACAGAAGATACTAAAGGTGCACTCAGTAATGTTTTTCATGTTGCACTGGTCATTTCAAACATATACTGACACCCAGGAGCCTGGAGTGCAGAATTATGCAATTTAAAAAAACAAGTTTACCCAAAAAGGAACATTCATTGAAAATGTACTCATCCTCAGGCCATCCAATATGTATTTTGAATTTGTTTCTTCACTGGAAGTTCTTTACATTACATTACTAGCTCATCAACAAAATGAATCCATTTATCACAATATTGTATTATTGTGATGTTTTTATCGGACGGCATCCATTCACTGCAGAAAATCCTTTGGTAAGCAAGTGATATAATGCAAAATCTCTAAAAATCTGTTCTAATGTAGTAGCAAACTCATCCACCATTTAGTCCCAGGGAAGAGTACATTTTAAGTAAACTTTGATTTTGGGGTGAACTATTGCTTTAATTTATTTAGGAATTATGTTACTGATATGATGATAAAATAGAATATACTATATTATGTTCTATATTAAAACATTGATTTTTTTATATTTTTATTTATTTATTTTAAACTGAGTGCACCTTTAAGCAAATAGAAATTAATGCCTTTGACTTACCGACTATGAAGGACAATGTAAATACAAATTAAAATGTTTTATTGAAGCCCATGACAAAAATGATCATGCATGTTACATTGTTACTTTACATAACATTGCAGCCAATGTATGTCTATAGTATTTTTGTGTACATCACCAGTACACAAACTTATCTGAGCTATATAAAGTTGTTTCTATGTTTTTCCTGTCTAGTATGCTGAAGTAAGTGTTTGTTTTGACATGTGACAGTTTTTTTGTTTGTTTGTTTGTTTGTTTGTTTTTTTGTGGTTGGAACAAAATAAAGCACAATTCATTTGTGAAAAAAAAAGAAAAATCTACAGAAATAAAAGCGGTGTTACATTTTAAACTTGCCCATAGATATCCACTGCTGGATCATCTCTGATTTTTTTTTTAAATCATGCTTTGTGGATCACACAGTTTTGGTGCAGAGTGCTTTATTATACAGCACGATAATGACCATTTACTATGTTGCAAGTGAAGGTTATAATTGCACTACAACTGAGTTTCTTTTTTCTTGCCATTTAGAAAGATGTCATTACTGGTGGGACTTATAATATTTTATCCAGCTTAACCCCGGTTTCTTTCTCAGTGCTAATTTAAGAAACAGTCAGCAAAAGAAAAATTCAAAAATAGCCATAGACAAATAATTGTAATGTTGAAGTGTTGTTTTACCAATGTCAAATATACTCTGCCCATCAAAATAAATTCACCACCTGGATTTGGGGTAGTTGCAGTTTACCAGGTCTAAGGTTAGCAACATTATGTGCCCAAAGAATGAGGTCAGTTAACTACCTGAACAACTAAATTTGTTGTTTTACAGCTTTTTGTTTTAAAAAATGACCCTTGTTTCTTAGCAAAAATTTATACTTTTATCAGTATGTGCTCATGCAAACATATGTAAATGGAATGTAAATGCTGTACAGTTTTTAATCACAATAACTCCTGCTGTAAGTGTTTTTCAACATGGTCCAGTCCTTGTACATCAAGTCCTAGCAAATTATTTGGCTTTAAAAACCAAAAAAAAAAGAAACGAAAACATGCAATGGACACATTTTACTTAGTAAGTAAATGTAAGTTTATGGTATGTCAGATATTTTGTAATAGCAATGTAAATATCGAATGAATAAACATACATGTCAGGCATTGTGAACAGTGATCTTTTGTTCAAAAAAGTCTTGTACATATCTGCTACATTGATATTTAAGTCAAAGGAAATGAGATTTATTTGTAGGAGTGGGTATTAATAGGCTTATAAAGTTTGAAGGGGCAATCTGTCGTACATTGATCATATGCTGCCTCTTAAATGGTGTGACATTACTTTAAAATAAGGCTAACGCAAGAAAAGGTCAATGTTTGACAGAGACTGGGGATGAAAAGCAACTGGCATTCTGGGTAATCTGCAAACACAGTGGCAGAAAACCTTTTATTAACCCGGCGAATTCAGTTGATCTTTGGGAAATGCACATTGGATCATGTAATCTCCTTCAAGGTTGTTTTTTGTATGTTTTTTTTTTTTTTACAATTTTTAAATGACCATAATTACAATCAGAACCTTACTGATTAAAAAAAAGTTTTTAAGGATAAGGGGTTATAATTATTATTGAATGTGCAGTATAAATGTGAGTGTGGTCACAGAGTCTTGTATGAGGGCAGGTGGGGGTTTTGGAAGCTCAGCTATGATTAGATCGTGAGATGCGACAAGTCACTGAGACAGCTCATAATTATGGCCCACCATCTAAAAGTACACACTCGCTTCCGTGATGGATTGAGGCTAATTACAGTGGAGGCCTTGAAACTAAAAATGCTTTCAGTCACTGATTATTCTCACTGATTATTGATAACTTTGGGACATTGAGATCAACAATATGTATTTGCAGATCTTTGATAAATTCAGTCATTGAATCAAAAGACTCAAAGCTAAGACAGAAGGTTTTTTAATTATAACGTGTCGATTTTCTAATCAAAGATTTCTAAACGGAATATCAGTCAAATCATTAATTCATTCATTAATTCATTCATTTCTAGGCCAGAAAGTAACAACCTAGAAACACTTTAACAACTGCTTAGAAGTATTCTGACAATCATCCACAATACCCTAGTGTAACAGTGGAAAAAACAGTAAAACTTCTGAATATCAATGTTGAGTACAGTATGACCAATAATACAGCAAAACCATCTTAACCCTAAACTGAAAATACAGCCAAGAAATAAAAGTGATTATAGTGTGCAGGTCCACATATCAAACTCACAGTCAGTGCACAGTAGACAATTAAACTCCCTCCCACCTTACACATGATGGTGTGATGAAGGTCTGAGACATGTGCTTCCTGCACTTGGATTGCCAAACCGTCCATCCCTGAAGTTGTCATATAATCCAGATTAAAGCTCAGATGAATGCTTAAGAGATAGACAGATCGAGAGGTGAAGAATTGAGGCTTGACTGGAAGATTGTATGCTTCTCCATTAAAAGATGATGTCAAGTTCAACTAATTTTCCCCAGTCAATATTTCAGGGGACTAACCCTTGGAGGCCATATGCTCTGATCTAATCCTTTATTATTTCAGCCAAACCTTATCAAACAGCTCACAAGCTCACACTGCTCCCAGATAAGTTTTTTAAATGACATGTCAAAAGCAGACCATAATCTTTATAAGCTTCATGGCAAATAGAGACCTGAGACTCTCCAGCTCCAGGGGAAAACTGCACAGAATAGTATATATATATATATATATATACACATATATTGTGACGGCCGCCGATCAGCGTCGCCCTGGCAACACAGCACCAGTACCTGGAACCAATCTGCCCGGGCTAATCGTTCACGGCGGGACCCGAATAAAAGGAACACCACAACGCGGAAGTGTTGAGCAACGACTCCATTCATGCTGTTTGTGTATGACTTACCTTTCTCTATTCCCCCAGAAGCGTCGCCGTGAACGAAGCGCCCGGGCACCACACACCACGAGCACCATTCACTGGCACCTGGACGAGGATAAGGAGGAAACCGAGCATCATAGCCACGCCAAGCACCGCCACCACCATTAGCACCGTATTTGATTACTTACCTGTTTTGTTGGAAATAAATCCACCCTTCTGGGATTTTGTGTTCACAACCTCTGTCTCTGTCGTGTTCTCTAGCGCCAGGATCACAATATATATATATATATATATATATATATATATATACATATATGGTTTTTTTTTGTGATCTTAGTTACCCTTTTTTTTAAAAAAAAAGTTACATTTCTTTGCCTTCCCCGAGTCTGCCCATTGCCTGCTGTTTTCCCTCGCTCGGCGGGGAGGCACTCGCACATCTGGTCTCCGGGACTTCACTACGCCTTCCCCAGTGAGCCTCCTTGCACATATGTGTAAGTTCAGGGAGGACGAGGAACAGATCCTCGCAGCAGCTCCTTCCTGGAAATCCCCTGAAGGAAACTTCTTCTTAGGGGATTGGGCACCTTGGCACCTGCATCCCACGGGATGCGACAGACTTCTCCAACGTTTCAATGCTGTCATAGCGATCATCTCCTAAGCGGAAACCCTCTATGAGGCTGGCTTACACTCCGAGGTGAGTCTGTGGTAGACTAATGCTCCTCTCGCGAGACGCAACGATTGCAGTTGTGCTTTCTTTCCTGCAAGAGAAGTTGAAGCGCAGACTGTCCCCTTCTTCTCTCAAAGTGTATGTTGCTGTCACAGCCGCATTTCACAATGCAGTGGAGGCCGCGCCCCTCTGTAAGAACCTACTCATCGTTCGGTTTCCTATAGGTGCGCGTTGGGTTGGTGAAAAAAGAAAAATCCCTGAGACCACATCTCTCACCCTCTTGGGGTCTTGCTGTCGCCCTACATGGCCTGCAGCATGCTCCCTTTGAGCCCCTTCAGGAAGCAGATATAGAACAAAAATATCTGGTGCTGAAGGACAGCACCTTTCAGTGCTAAGGAGGATAGGAGACCCACAAATCGTCTCTGTCTACATAGAGTTCCTTGAGCTTGGTCTGGCTGAGAACCCGGCCAGCTTGTGCCCAGGGTTCCTACTGTGTCTTCGCGATTAGGTAGGAACCTGGAAGCTCTGCCCCGGGAGGAGGCAGACCCAGCCTTGAGTTGCTTGTCCTGTACGTGCTTTAAGAAAGCGCCGCTACACTGACCGCACTGGGAGCATCAGAAAGCTCCAGTAGCTCGGATTGAGCAACTGCAGACAGCAGAAAGGGAATGCTGTCTCCATGGGAACACCAGAGGTTGGCTCATTGGGTGGTTAAAGCCATTCCTTTTATACCAGGGAAGCCTTGCTTTAGGACTGGGAGCTCACTCAGAGAGTGCTGCTTCATCCTATACGACAGGCTCATGGCACCTCTTAGCATAGTTTACAGCTGCAGGCTGGGCGACACCGTCACCTTTGCTAGGTTTTACAGAAAAAGACCTCTGCGTAGAGGCTGTGTCTTCTCGCGTCTTCAGGAGGACAGCAGGTGAGCAGGTGAGTCATGGCCTTTTCCATGGTTGTTCCCATTTGTAACGGAAAGGGTAACATCTAGCTTACGAACGTAACCCACGTTCGCTGAAGGAGGGAACGGAGACGTTATACTTTCTCCTGCCACAACTCTGAGGTCGTGCTGATGCCGGCTCGGCTCTACAGCGAAAACCTGCAGGTGCACTGTGTTTGTGGCCTCTTATACTCACACAGTGATGAGGTGCTCCTGAGTGCAATCAGTGCACGCCAATGTTCATTGGCCTTTAGTAAAGAGCTCAAAGGCAATCTGGTCTCTCTGGTGAGTTCCCATATGTAATGTCTCCATTCCCTCCTTAGGGGAACATGGGTTACGTTCATAACCTAGACATTCTGCTTTATCACTCACTCCTCATAAGGAAGAAAAATAACAAATCTTTTTATTATCAGTCGTGTCTTTAAAACAGCATTAAGATGGAGCACTAATGACCTTTGATTAAGGACAAAGGATGTTGTGCAAATTTCTGTCCCTTTCATTTATAATAAAATACCTTATTATAAAATGTCTGGAACATTTTTCTGCAATAAAATGCAAGATATTTCAATATCAACTCCAAAATTTCTCATTAAATACTTCTGAGACCAAACTCCTACAACAGAGGGAAGAGATAATAATATAAAGGGAAAAGAAATCATGTAACCTAAAAGTCATCATCAAAAACAAAGGGTGACTGCGGGTGACTAAGAGTCAGACATCGTGGGATCCATTTGCAGCTTTTATTTACAGACAGTGTGAAACAGGCGAAGGTCGTCAACAACAAAGGTCGTGATCAAGGTAATCCAAAAGGTTGTGAAAACGCTCAGAGTTGTCGCCAGAGCAGATCAAAACTTCGCGACAAGCCTCTCTAAAGCAGCCGCTTAAATAGCGGAGTTAAACGGCAACACCTGGCGCGGAAGTGATGAGGAGTTTCATTGAAAAGAGTCCGGGCAGAAACTAATACTCTGGTGACGGTTCCCGCTGATGACGGTCGGAGAGAGCCACGGAGGTCGATGCTACACAATGTAAATATACAGTTCTCTCCTGGTTTGGAGGCTGCACACTGTGAGTCAGTTGAGCATCACATATGTTTTGTTTTGTTGATTAATTTCCCACCCCCCTTTCAAAACATAATTTGTAGTTTTTTCTTTTGCTTTAAAAAATGACTATAAAGTGAAACACGTAAAGTTTTTATGTTATCAAAATTGGGTCCATATATGTTATTCTCCAGAGTAGTTTAATATCCAGTGTTTAATATCCTGCCTGCTACTGCTGCAAGAAGAACAATTTATTAAGCATTTAACTGAAATCTTTACTGTGGTGGTTTACTTTACTGATTCCCCAACTGTTCCCCGGGCACCGCAGCAATGGCTGCCCACTCCTCCGGGTCTGTGTTCACGGTGTGTATGTGGTTGTTTACTTCTCATTGCTGTGTGTGTGCGCATGTTGGATGGGTTCAATGCAGAGCACAAACTCTGCATTGAAAAAAGTATGGGTCACCATACCTGCCCACAAGTCACTTCAATTTTTTTAAAATATGTTTAAAATTTTCCACTTCTAGTACGCATTGTAATTACAACATTACCTCTCACAATAATAACCTGCTTTTTTACAGTTTCAACTTATTTTCCTAACTACTGTATAAATCTCACCTTATTTCTTATTTCTCATCAATCTCATCTTATTTCGTATTTGATTTCATATTTATTCTTCCGTCGGAAATGGTGGAAATGGGAATAGCACTTCAGAGGCAGAAATAGGACTTCCATACAAAAACTTGATAAATTAACTGACAAGCCTAGTCTTTTTCCTGTTGTCTTCATTGTGCGTAGCATTTTGTAGAAGGCACCGGTACCCCTCTCAGCGTGCATTCATACATCAGCAGGATCTCGTCGGTTCCCTACATGCTTCATTGTGGGGATGCCAGCTCAGTAAAACAAAGCATCCTTACAGCACTTTCTTCAGAAATAATTAAACACTGCTCTCCTGGCTAAAAATACCAGTGTGCATTCTCCTGCTTGGCTAAGAAGCCATTCTTTCAGTCCTGTTATAATTATCAGCCTTCAAGTAATGTGGAGCATATTTTGCTTGTTACAGAGGGACTACCAAGACATGTCATGCACTGTTTTATGAGAAACATTAATAATTTATTACTTGTGCTTAATTATTTACAGATCACTGTAAACTAGAATTCGAATTCTCCTCTGTTTTTAAGTATTCTTTGGCCATGACATAAAGGGGTTTCACTGTGGATATACTGTAATCCCAATTGAGTATATTAACATCAAAAGGGCATGGTTACTTGCTGAAATGTATGTATATTATTTTTAATCCTTTAGGAAAGGATTAAAAAAAAGAAAAAAAAAAAGATTTACACTTTAGCACACCTTAAAATAAAAGCAAATATAATGTGAGTGTGTAATGTGAGTATAATGTTTACATTTATATTAAAATGTAATGTTTATGCAAATGTGAAGTCTAATGTCGTTACTACTATATTTGTTAAAAATATCACTTAAAATGTAATATTAAATAAATAAACAATAAAGTTCAAATTAAAATCAGGTATTCTACATATGCTTTATTTTTGTATGTTATTCAACACATTGCAATAATTGGACGAAAACGCACAAAAGATTATTAAAACAATTACTTAAAATGTTCTTTTAATTTGACATTATTCCAAAGCATATTTTGTTAATATACTTTAACATTTGTGAAAGCATATACAGTCAGGTCCATAAATATTTGGACACAGTTCTAACATTTTTGGCTCTATACACCACTACAATGGATTTGAAATCAACGAACAAGATATGCTTTAACTGCAGACTGCCAGCTTTAATTTAATTTAAGCCTCCCACTTGTTAAGGGACCAAAAGTAATGGGACAATTGGCTTCTCACCTGTTCCATGGCCAGGTGTGTGTTATCTGTTGCTGTCAACTCTCAAGATGAGTTTCACAGTCTGCAGTTAAAGCACATCTTGTTCGTTTAATTTCCAGTCCATAGAGGTGGTGTGTGCTAAAGGCTAAAGCATTAATAATAACCTTTACCAATTATTTAAACATGAGAATGTAGTTCTTAGCTGACCATTTAGAGTACATTAATGTCAAGTGATATCATGTAATAAGGGCAATGCTATTTGACAAAACCCATGTCGTCATTTCAATTTCTATTACCATAATATAAGACGTTTGTTCAGATTGTTAATCATGTAATTTGTTCCTCTGTGCTCTCCAGTGGAGTGGCCCTCTACCAACAAAATAACAGTTAAATATCATGCACACAGAAGTTTGATTGCTTTCCCCACATCCATTCCTGTTTAAAATGTCAGCTCCAGCTTTCACTAAACTCTAATCAGGGCTTTGAGGAACACAAATGCAATAAAGCGGCAGCATTTAGCTTCAATTAACATCCATGCTCTTTGAAAATGGCGATAGAAAATGGCATTTAAATTGGATAATGAATGATTAAAGCATCTCGCCATGCAAGTGGTTATTTGTATTGAGCGATATGCCAAAGTTTGTGCCATGGAGATATAAAAATTAGCTTTGTTTGAGAGCTAGTAATGCAACTGAGGGAGGCACAACACTCAGATTAAGAGAGTGATGACCTTTAAAACCTGCAATGCAATTTGCTACATTTCTTTTTTTAACCAAAGGTTTTGGGAGGCAACAAAACTGGACATTCAAATTTGACAGCTGGACACAATAGATAACAGTCTTTCTGCAACAATTCTGATATCTGTTTGTCTGTTTGTGGTTTAAGGATAAATCTCTCTCTGGTATGTATTTTTATGCATGATTTAGGCTAATAGCAAAAATAAAGTTCTGTCATGAACTATTCTACACTTTTTGTATGTTTTTTTTTGTCGCTTGAGACGTTTGTTTATTCAACAAACGTACATGATTCCAGTTTGAAATGAACTTATAAGATCCATTCAAAGTGCATTTAAGTAAACTTGAATTGATATCCCTGGCTCAGGGAGTAGGGAGCAAGGAACACTATAGGGGCCATGACGATTGGATCACAGTTCATGCACGGAGCTCTCTTCTAATGAGCTGATTATTAGAATCAGGTTCATTAACAAAGAGAGACGTACAATGAGCTTTAACTGTGCATGTGGGTTTTAAGTAACTTTCTCATAAACTGAAGTAAATAACAGTGTGCATGCATCATGTACTCAACACTAAAATAATTCAGTAAACATTAATTTAATTTAAGGTTGTAACATAAAATTACATACATAGCTGTTAAAAAACTGTAAAGAAATGAAAAACTATAACATGAAAAATTATATGAAATGTCCCATTAGATCTATCAGAGTTTTTTACTATATGAAAACTGACTGAAAAATTGTTTACTGTAGAATTTATACAGTGTAAGTTAAAATAAAATGCTGCTGGCTACTGTATTTGTCTAAGTGGGCATTACTATTGCTGGTTTCCATATTGGTAAACTGAAAATGTAAATATTTGAAAATATGATCGCAAATGTAATGTACTGCTGGAGAAGGATTCAGTAAAAAATAAATAAATAAATAATAATAATAATAATTAAAACTTCTATTCCTTAAGGCAACTGTTGGTAATGCAACAAATTTTGAGTGCTGAGAGTTTTATGCAAATTGTCTTTCCTTTCTGACATCCATACAGTTCATGCAACACAGAGGCCATGTTATGTGCTGATTCCCATGCGCAATCAATAGAAATAAAATGCTGAGTGTCATGACGAGTAACACTGATAAGAAATAGCAAGTGTAATAACCCAGCCAGCAATGACACGTGGGGCCTAGATGAGGGCTTCATGGGCGGCAAATGTGGGCCCCATTATTGGCTTGCACCCGGGATCCACATGGGGGCCAGCCATGGAAACCCAGACGTACTAAAACCGGGACCTGTAAGGGTACTGCATGGGTCATAACTCATGCCAAACCCATTTGGGTCCCACCTGCCAAAAGGGGTTTAAAGTGGGCTTGCAATACAAGACACTTGATGCTTTGAACTGCAAGAAATATATTAAATTTAACAACAAAAATTATCTTTAAAAACAATGTCACAACACACAGGTAAACAAAAAAAAACATAAAATAAATATCTGAAAAAAAAAACCCTAAAAAAATACAGTACAAAATACATGCGGCTCCTGACGCGAGTATCCTGACGATCTTCCACGGGGTCTTGGGGCTGGCCTGTTAGGGTAAGTTCGATGGAAGAGTTCCGTAAGAGATGGGTCCAAGATGTAATTCGAGTTGACCCATGATCTCTCCTCAGGACCATAGCCCTCCCAATCGACGAGGTACTGGAGTTGTCTGCCTCTGCACCGGAAATCCAGGATCTCGTGGACCTGAGATCTTCTCCTGGTCCATGGTCAGGGGAGGGACTTCGGGTGCTGCGGCCTCGTCTAGGTCCCTCTCTCCTGCGGGTTCAGCAGCGGGGTTGAGGTGGGAAACGTGAAAAGTGGGTGAGATACGATACTCTGGAGGTAGGTCTAAACGATAAGAAACTGGGGTGATTTGTCTAATACTTTTGAAGGGACCCACGTACCTGGGACTTAATTTCTTGCAGGGAAGTCAGAGGCGAAGATCCCGAGTCGACAGCCATACCCATTGTCCTGGTTCATATGACGGGTTGGGGCGGCAGTGGCGATTGGCCTGGGCGGTAACTCGGTGGATGGCTCTTTGGAGTTGGACGTGAGCTGCCTCCCAGGTCTGTTCGCTACGTTGTAGCCAGTGGTCAACTGAAGGTAAGTCCGATGGTTCACCTGACCAGGGGAAGAGTGGCGGCTGAAAACCCAGGACACATTGGAAGGGCGTGAGGGCGTGGTTTCCTTGGAGAATTTTGAGCATATTCCGCCCACAGTAGGTATTCACTCCAATAGTTCTGATTATTATGGCAGTAGGGGCGAAGGAAGCAGATGAGCTCCTGATTCATGCGTTCCACTTGTCCATTTGATTCAGGGTGATAGCCCGAGATGAGGCTGACATTAATGTGGAGTTGTGAACAGAAGGCCTTCCAAACTCGTGATATAAACTGAGGATCTCTGTCGGATACTATATCGTCTGGTAGACCATAGAAACAGAAGACCGGTTCCATGAGTGTTTGAGCAGTCTCCCAGGCTGTGGGCAGTTTGAGGAGAGGCATTAATCGGCAGGCCTTGGAGAACCGATCAATGACGGTGAGGATGGTGGTGTTGTGGTGAGAAAGAGGCAGATCAGTGACAAAGTCAATAGCGATATGAGACCAGGGTCGATGAGGGATCGGCAGAGGTTGGAGCAATCCCACAGGACGTAACCGGGAGGACTTGGCGACTTGACAGACTGGGCAGGAGTTGACAAACTGAATTATCTCTCTGGAGAGGTCGGCCCCCCAGAAGCGGTTTGTGGTGAGTTCAGTGGTGGCTAATATTCCTGGATGACCGGCGTTAGGACTGTCATGGATGAGGTGTATCAAGCGATTCCTCAGAACTTCAGGTATGTATACCTTGTCAGGTGGACATTCTGGTGGGGTTGGATCGTTGTTTTGAGCTTCATTAATCTCGCTCGTGATATCCCATTGCACAGGTGCCAAGATAATGGATGGGGAATGATGGGGAACTTCACATGAGAAGTGTGGTCAAACTGGCGAGAGAGGGCGTCTGTCTTGAGGTTCTTAGATCCAGGGCTTTGGTTATTTGGAAACTGAAGCGGGAGAAGAACAAAGACCAGCGGGCCTGTCTGGCGTTGAGTCTTTTGGCAGTTCTCAGATACTCCATTCCTCCAGTGCTGCCTTTAATGCTGGTTCCCCCTGGCGTTGTGAGAGTATGGCTCCCAGCCCTGTGTTGGATGTATCTACCTCTACCACAAACGTCGTTCAGGGTCAGGATGACAAAGAATAGGAGCAGAGGTAAACTTTGACTTTAGTTCATAAAAGACGGCTTCACTCTTAGGAGTCCAGGGTAGTTTTTTGGTTCCGCTGCTCGTCATGGAGGATAACGGAGCTGCCACTTTACTGAAATTCCTGACAAATCTCCTGTAGAAGTTGGCGAATCCAAAGAATCATTGTAATTCTTTTAGAGTTTGTGGTTTGGGCCAGTTAACAACTGAAGTGACTTTCTTTTCATCCATGACAACCCCTTCTGCGCTGATGATGTAACCAAGGAATGACACTTGGGTTTGATGGAAAGCACATTTGGAGAGTTTAGCAAAGATTATGTTCAATAAAGGTACTTAAAACGGTCCTTACGTGCTGGATATGGGTCTGGAGATCCTCGGAGTAAATCAGGGGAGTAGAATGAACGTCCCTATATAAGTGCTTATATAGGGCATGAAATGCCAAACACCTGTGGTAAATCAGCCCAGGTGCGTGGGTAAAAGAGTCCGGAGGGGAAACTAAAATTCGGGCGATGGTTCCCGCTGCTGTGATCTGGAGAGTACCACAGAGGCGCGGTGTAACGACGCGGGAGGCAAAAGTCCGGGCTTAAATAGTCTGGAGAAGTGACAAATGGCGCGAACAGCGCCGAGGTACGTGGTGAAATAGTGTCCGGGTGGAAACATCAGTATGCGGGCGAAGGTTCCCGCTGCTGCTGTCCGGGAAGGGCCACAGAGGAGCGGTTGTAGTTCTTGGGGCGGTTCGGCCGAACCGGGCAGGTGGCACGAAGATGACCAGATTCTCCACAGTATAGGCATAACCCGTTGTTCATCCGTCGCTCCCGCTCCTCCGGCGAGAGGTGCGTCACTCGTATCTGCATGGGCTCAGCGGGGGAAATGGCGACGGTGGGTGCTGAAGCGGCTGGAGTGCGGCGGGCCCGTCGGGAGCGTGTGAGTTGATCTGTCCGGATGGCTAGTTCCATGTATTGAGCGAGCGG
>JAUYWG010000038.1:19428244-19441306 GCA_034779775.1 Enteromius afrohamiltoni
ACGACAGGGTGTGCAACCATTGGCTGATTTATGTTTTCCTGTTGTGCGAGGCCTTTCTGTGGAATTTGACTCTTCACATTTCCTTGTTCTGATCAAATTTTAAGAGTCTGATTCACTCTGATGCACTACACCCCTAAATAATTAATTTACATGCCGTCGCACTGTTTGAGCATTTCCCAAAGCTACTATAAAAGATACAGGTCCTGTAATCTCTTGAATTACTTCCTGCACCCATTTTGGTCCATACCCAAAGTTACGGGTATACACAGGATCTCCATAAAATAGTGAGATTTCACATGTTGATCATGATACTCTTTCTGAACTTGTTGTTTCATTTCCATTGAAGTCAGGATGTATCTTGTCTAAAGTACAATTCAATTTTCTTCCCATCAGCAATTCAGCAGGAGACAGTCCAGTTACAGACTGGGGTGTAAAACGATAATTGAACAGAGCTCTATGTAACTTGGTCTCCAGCGTATTCCCAGAACTCTTTTTCATTATGTCTTTGAAAATTTAAACTGCCCGTTCTGCCAAACCATTTGATGAAGGGAGCAGAAGTGGAGCAGAAGTAACATGGGTTATTCCATTCTTAGACATAAATGCTTTACTTGCTTCACTGACAAAACATTGGGCATTATCAGACACTATAATCTCAGGAATCCCATGTACACTGAAACTTCTTTGCAAACACTCCAAAGTAGTAGCTGTAGTTGCTGAACTTACAGGATGGGCATCAATCCGCTTAGAATGAGCATAAATGATTATTAAGAACAATTTACCTAAGAAGGGGCCTGCATAGTCCATGTGAATTCTCCTCCATGGTTGCCTGGGCCACTCCCATGGGTGAAGTGGAGCCTTCACAGGGGCTTTCCTTTGTTCTTGACATACAGTACAATCTCCTACTCGAGTTTCAATATCAGCATCCAGATTCGGCCACCATAAGTAGCTCCTTGCCAATCCTTTCATCTTGGTCATACCTGGATGCGACTGATGTAACTGTTCCAACAATTCAGAACGTCATTGTTCTGGAATAATAACACGGGCGCCCCACAGCACACATCCATCCTGAATACTAAGCTCTTGTTGTCTCTGTTTATAAGGTGCAAATTCCTTGGTCTCATTGTGATCAGGCCAGCCTTTAAGCACATACTCACGCACTCTTGACAAAACAGGATCTTTAGTAGTTCAATGCTTAATTTGCTCTACAGTCAGCAAAGGACCTACTTTACTATCCAACATCAAGATCCGCTCTTCCTCTGGTTCTTCCCCAGAGTGTTGTGTCACAGGAAGATGACTGAGGGCATCGGCATTGCCATGATCTTTAAAAGCTCTGTAAGAAATTACATATTCATATGCTCCCAACATCACTGCCAACCTCATAATTCGTTGAGATACCATCTGAGGTACAGCCTTTAATTCACTGAAACTGAGTAGAGGTTTGTGGTCAGTGCAGATTACAAATTTACAACCATACAAGTATTTGTGGAATTTCTTGACTACAAACACCACTGCCACCCCTCTTTCTCTAGTTGTGAGTAGTTCTTCTCTGCGGCTGTTAGGGTTCTGGATACAAATCCAATAGGTCTTTGCGTTCCATCTTTCATACAATGTGCTAATATGGCCCCCACACCGTACGCGGAAGCATCACAGGAAAGAACAAGGTCCTAATTTCCATCACAGTGGATCAACACACGGTTAGATTTCAACAACTCTTTAGATTTCTGAAAGGCTTTTTCTTGTTCTACTGCCCAACACCAACAACTATCTGTCCTCAAAAGCTTATGCAAAGGAGCAAGCAGTGTAGAAAGGTTTGGAAGAAATCGGTTATAAAAGTTCAACAAACCCAAATAAGCTTTCAGCTCCATCACTGATTTTGGTGCTTCCTGTACAGCTTGAACTTTCTCTGGAACAGGAGGAATCCTGGTGGCATCCACTTTATGTCCCAGAAAAACAGCCTCCTTTTCCATGAACTTACACTTTTCCCTTTTCAGCCCCAATCCAGACTCCTCCAGCCTCTGCAACACTTGATCCAGTGTCCTCAGATGTTCTTGATTTCTGCCAGAATGAAAGCCAGAATTTCCTGATGGCCACTTTATCGAGGGCCCATCTCAGCAGCAAGACAAACACATTTAAGCATGGCCATTGTGCTCACTGCCACTTCCTCTTCACACATTTTAATAGTACCTAACCCCATACCACGCACCACCACCCCCTGCTGGACAAATCCCAGTATACATCTACCACACTTTGAGCACACTGTTGCGGCATGTATTATTTGCATTGTGTGGGCTTAGTAATCTACAAAGATATGCAATCCCATCTCTATTTTGCTCATACAGGTAGCTGTCATTAAAAGCCATTGGGTCTGAGCTGTCTCTGAAAGTTCTCTCTCTTTGAAATGCCCTCCGCAGGACTATAGCTCCGTCATCCACCACCTCATCTATGAAAGGACACGCCATGGTTAAGTTTGGAAACGAGTTCAACTCCCTATTTATATACTTTTAATTAATGAATTACCAAACTCATTAACCAAACTCACCAAATAAACATCAAAGTTTTTAACATTTCTTAGTGTATTTACACCTTATAATTTTTTTTATTTATTAGTAAAGTACATTTCCTTATTTATTTTTATATTAGAATATTTTTGTATTAGTAGTGGTAAATAAAATGACTTTGAATTACCAGCAGGTGAGTATAAATGGTATGTTTGTTAAGCCTGAACTCAGACTTAACCCGGACCAGGCTAATTTCCGAACATAAGTGGCAGTGGTAACTGAGTTTGAACTTATTTAAGTTTAATTTATGAAACCGAATCTACCAAAAATAAGCCTGACTTACCGAAATAAGCCTGGCTTATTCTCTAATCTTGGTTTATAGAACAGGCCCCAGAAGTCTCAAAAAAATTACCAAAAACAGCCTAGTTTCACATTGTGTAACTTAACGTCTCTTAAGCAGGAGATGAAAATAGAACTTCAACATATAATGAACTCAGGAGTAGACAAAACAACGTAGATACTTAACTTCATATTACTATACTTTAAGGATGGACAACCAAGGACTAAACAGAACGGGCTTATATACTCATGAACACAATCAGAGAGAGCTGAAAACAGGTGGGGAGTAATTAATCAATCAAACAAAACTAGAACAGAACAATGACCAAATAAGGATTAACAGAAATAAAACAGGAAACAGGAAAACAAAACACACATATTCCATTAAACATTGAAAAATAAAGTAGATAAATAAATTTGCCCTAAATTTGTATTCAACTGAATTTAATGTATTAAAAATTATTCATAATTTTTTTTAAATAACTGATCTGCCAGGTCTCTGACAAGATATACCTCTGTGCATTTTTAGTTAATACAACAGCCATTTGTAATAAAGTCTTAGCTATGAATTATAAAGTCTTGTGTATGTAAATACGTAACATTTTATAATAAAAGACTTCATATTTACATACAATATTCATACAATAATAATATTTGCAAGTAATTACATTTGCAACTAAACCTTTAATGACCTTAATGGCGGGTTTGACATTTTGATAACTACTTTTAAGTTCTATAGTGGAAAAACATCATACTGCGCTACATGGTTCTTGATCAGGACACTGCATTGTCCTTGTATCAGTGAATCACATTTAAATTCTGGTAGAAAGGCATTGGTGACTTTTATGACTGATGTCAATTTAGCGGCCTGGAGAATTTCTTGCCACCACTTCCAGAGGTGAATCTTCTAGCTTTCAGAGATCAGTCTCTCATCCACACAAATCAAAGTGCTGAGGGAAGAAGAGCTGCTAAAGTTAGAGCTCAATAGAGGCTTGACAGTGAAAATGTCAGGTTCACACTTCAAGTAAGTAAATCTAAAAGTAAGTCTTTGGTGCCTGGATGTGTGTGCTCAGCATTTTGTCTAGCTCTGGTCATCAGGTTCCTTAGGTTAAATCCTCCACGGTACCCTCTTGGGGCCCATGTCTTGTGCTTCAAGCCCTACGACAGGTCCCATTTGAGCCCTTGCAGTCAGTTGAGATTAAGTTTTTGTCAATGAAAACATAGCTCCTGCTCGCATTGGCCTCCATCATGAAGGGCCCTTCCCTGCAGGCATTTTCAGTCGACTCAGAGTTCAGAGTTCGGGCCCGAGGATTACCAGCAACGGCCCGGCTATGTGCCCAAGGTTCCCAGAACTCCATTAAAAGATCAGGTGGTGAACCTCCAAGTGAGGCAGACCCAACTCTGCTTGTGGTTGTGGGTTACAATATACTTTTAAAACATCTTTTGTGACAAAGAAAAAAACAAAAAAAAAATACAAAGATTATGTATACTGAATAAAAGATCTACTTTAAAACAATAAAAAGCCTCCCATCGCCTTCCCCGTCTCTTCAGCGCCGCCCTTCACCAGGCTCCCGACGTGAATGGGCGGGCGAGAGGAGGGGTGCAGTGTGATGAGTCACACCTGAACTGAACTAAGCCTCATCACCATTGCCATTATAGGATCAATCGCGCCTCTCCTCGAGAGACCGGTCTCTTTCCCAGTGCATGCATGCTGGTGTCCTCATGGGTCCAGGAAGGAGGCGGAAGGAGATTGCTATGCCATTGGAGGAGAGTGGCACTCGTTGAACGGGACCCAGACGCATGACGGTGACAGCACAGACTTGCACCCACCTCTGCCTGTTCCGTGGAGGCTCCCTCAGGGATACGGAAGCAGCTAGAATCAACGGACTTTGCCCCTTCTCTGGACCCTTTTCCCTCAACACTCCCAGAACTTCACATCCTAGGAGCACGATGAGGACACCAGTTCCCCTTTTATTTTGGACACTTTTTCCCCCTTTGGACACTTTATTTTGTTACTTTTGTTAATAAAAAGCCTCCAAGGTCCAAGGCAATCAACCAATCATATTTGAGGGATAATTTTTCAAGAAATATCTATTTTAGGCTTAGGATCAGAGTTAGGTGCTCCCTAGTTAATCAGCTATTATTTCCTACTGATTTTAGACATACATTTTGGGTAGGCTTAGGTTTAGGGGTAGGGATTGGGATAAATCTAGGGATAAATCTATATTTTTTGACAATAATATTGATCCAGGATCATGTCTTGTAAAAAATCACGGCGACCCTTACCCATATAAATGTTGTGTACACACATATATACAGACATTCACAAAATCAGTGTGAAAGAGATTAAATGTCTGTAAAAGAATCAGTTTACATGTGACCTAAGTGATAAAACTCATGGATTTATGGATGTAGAAGCAAGTTCAGTGATCCCAGGAATGAGCAGGAATTAGCTTTTTTTTAATATTTAGAGCAACAATTTTTTACCTTCAATTTTGCCACAGTGTCAAGGTTTTGTTCCATTGTCCTACTGTAATTACAGAGAGGTACATTTTCTAAAAGCATTGCTTCATAATGCAGTTGTAGTCTACATTCTGTCTGTTATCCATATGTTGGAAATTACATTTTGGCTTTGCTTTCATAAACCTGATGCAAGAATGTATCCACCGCTGTCACTGTTCATCTGAAATTAAACTGTCTGATTGGATGTCGGAAAGATGGGAGTAACTTTTATTAATATTAATTTTTTCATGTCACCCATTCCCCGGTGAGGCGATGTTTGAGGCAATGAGAATTGAATGCATGAATAAGATCAATCATCTGGATTTCATTTTCATTTCATTTCTGTAGCATCTTCATTATTATTGTCAACCTGTTGTTCATCATCTGTTTTCATTACATTGTTCAGTTACATTGTTGTTTAAAAATCGCCTTCCAGTGTGGAATATCATCAAGGGGATTTCAATGAGGCTTTGAATAGTAAATAGTTCACTTTTAGATTTAGCAGCTGCGCTGTCTAAAGGGTTCCAATAATTGCCAATGCATCATGAAAAGTATTGCATTGAGTAGCAGCCTAGAATGTGGGTGATTGGGGCTACTGTATGTTTGGGAATCAATAGTACCTTTCTACTTACTGATTTCACACATTCACATTTGCTTTCTATGTTTAAAAACTCTATAGGTTTACTTAATAAAATATTCTGAAAACATGTTAATACAAAAAAGTTTTTAATGTTTTCTAGTCTTTACACGTTTACTGTGCATGGTGGCATACATAATGCACAATATGTACTTATATTCACAAATGGGTAAGTGTATGTGCATAACTGGAATACTGCTGGCATCAGACACTGGAAATGATCCAGCAGCATCACTGTTCTTTAAAGGGGTAGTTCACCCAAAAATTTAAATTCTGTAGGTAGTACCACATCTTTAACAAGTTTTGCTTTCTATGAAGGGTCAGGAAGCTCTAAATATCTTAATTTGTGTTTGAGGATGAATAAATGTACTCACCCTCATGCCACTTAATGACAGAATTTTTAGAACTAGCACTTTAATTTGTGCATTGTCATTAAATAACCCACAGAATTTCCACTCCCACCAGTGCTTTTTATGAAATGCACTTTCATGCTAATTTGTTTTAGCAAATCTGGACTTACTTAGAAGTGGTCAGTGCTAAATGGGACCAAGTTATTATTTTGCAAGTCACAAGTAAGTCTCAAATAAGTCTTTGCATTCAAATCCCAAGTCGATTCCAAGTCTCTACAAATGGAGGTATTCATAAACATTTGACTGTAAGGTATGTGTAAAGTTGACAAACAACAAGCTAGAAGTTAATTGTAGTTGCGACCAGAACTTTCCTGTCAGACTATTTGCAACCACCCAACCAGATGGGATCTATTCCAATTTAAAAGTGAGAAGAGATTTAGAAGCATTTTTGCATTAAAACATCATTTACACACCGCTCGTGTAAAATGGGTGGTTATAAGCAATAGTGTCCATCTCAATTATTTAATAATTTATGTCAATTAGCCATACAAAATCACCTAGGTCAATACATGTGGCTTACAGCTGAGACTGCATCTGCCCATGTAATGTTTTTCATTGCCCTCCTTTCCATCTCCTTTCCTTTTTGTTCCCTTTTACCCGCAAGCCTCACAACATTGGATCATGTAGTCAATAGTAATTGTGCAATGCATTTGGCACTGCCACAAAACTGATGTAGAGTGTGATGATTTAACAAACTAATCTGAACATTAGTGGACACAGAAAATACATCTGATGTTAATACTAGCTGAAAACAGTAATGCATCTAGAGTGGCCACTTGTGATCGAATCATCAAAATGCCTCTGAATTGTGAACTATACTGAAGAGGGTAAAAACATCAGCTTACACTAATGAAACGTCAAGAAGAACTCAGTGAATGCGTTTCTGTATGTTGATCTGATGTGTTACTGCAAACGACAGATTTAGGCGAATGCCAAATTTGCTTTGTACTAAGAACTATGGTCTCAATTTACTCATTCTTTCTAGTTGAATCTTTTACATTCCCCTAAATAACCTAGATACCTGACACTGAAGCTGCTCTGTCTTGGCTGATGAAATACTTTGTAATGTTTCAAGTCAACATTGATGGCTATGTTATTGTTAAAGCAGAACAGAAACTGTAAACTTGAATTTCCCTTCAAGGGAATTACTGTTTGCCATCCTAGTCTCCTTGTACTTGCAGCTTTACATTTAAAGACTGTGACATAAAAATTTAGTAGTTTGCTTTTGAATCTGAAATCAAGCAGTAAATCCAGTGAAAAGTATCTCGCAACACCTCAGTCACTCCCAAATCACTTTGAAAACAGGGCATTGGGGTGGATAAATCTTTGTCTGTTAGCAGCACACAGGTCACAACCCTATACACACTTTCGCTCTCTGTCTCTAAATCTCTCAACCACCTCCATTGTTAGGATGTTTTGAGTCTCCTCTAGATGTGACAATCAGATAACCTGCACTTGGGACTGGTGATGCCTTCAGCCTGATGAGTTCTGACACCACCTGATGCCCTTACAGCAGTAGAGAGAAAAGGAGAAGAGAAACTATATGAGAGAGAAGGGGGGAGCACTGTGCAACTGCTCGGCTTTCTGGATCAGAGCACAATAAAGGCCGATGGGATGGGGATCACACCAAATTAACACCAAGAGAAAGAACACTCCCACAGATAGAGATTAGAATCCCACTTTGCTTTTAGGCTTCTCCCTCTCCATCTATGAAAAAAAGGGAACAATGTGCATTCATTTTTCTCTTCCAACACCACTGCCCAGATTTATGATTAACATTCAAGGATGAATTCACTAAATAGCTCAGCTACTTTTGCATGAAGGTGTTTTGTTTTTTTTGGATTAATCATGCTGCAGTTAAACCAGACTCTGATACATATTTTACTTATTAGTAGTAATTGCTACTTTGCAGTACAAACTGCAAATAAGTAATAAGTAACTTTATATTAAGTAAATTAGAATTATTGTCTCATTCTTCAGTTAGTTATCGTTGCAAACGATAAGTATAATAATTTGTCAAAAAAATGTGTTATTCATAATAATAAAATACTTCATTTAAAATGGTTAATTATACTAGACCCAGTTAATTTTTTTAAAACAAAATAGAATTAAATACCAAAATTATTAAATTTACCAGTTCAACATGACACAAATGTACTGGATATAGTTTAAATCATATTGTCACAATAACAAATATTTTGAACAAGCCATTTGAATTGATTTTTTTTTATTTGTATTTTGCGTGTGTGTGTGTGTTTCCAGATTTAGGTCCTTAAAGAAGGAGAGGTTGTCCATGGCACCCTGTTCTGGTGTGTCCCACATGGAGTGTTGTGCTTACCATTTTGTATATTCACAAGCGAATGTCATGGATATTGAGTGTGGGGTTGAAATCAGTGGGTCTTTACCGGCCATGCCTTTGCCTAACATTGGTTAGATACAATTAATATTTACACTTACAGATCATTTGTTTACATTTTGCAGAACAGACAGAAGATCCATAAATGTGCGTTTATTTCATTATGGTCAGTATAGTTTTCATGTAAAGAGTTTTCACTCTTCTCTTTGTCAGGCCTATATAAAGCCTATAATATAATTAATATACTTTAAAATATAATTTAATTCAGTGATGCAAATCAGAATTTTCATCAGTTGTTATGATCAGTTATATGATCTTTCAGAAATCATGCTAATATAATGATTTATTGCAGTGTTGGAAAGAGTTTTGCTGCCTAATATTTTTTGGAACATGTGACATTTTGTACAGGATGAATAGAAAGCTGCAAAATATGACATGCAGTTACTTCAAGCAAGAGTATAAACATCATTCAGTGTAAATTGTGAAAATCATAATTAATAATCGCAATTACATTTTCAAGGGAATAATCAACAATTATGATTTTTATGATTTTCTGGTGTGTGTGTGTGCATACATATATATATATATTATTTAAATATACAATAGACTAGAGATATTAAGTATATGATTCAAAGTAACTAGTAACTAACTACTTAGTTTTTTATTAATTTTTTTTTCTTATTCAGATTACTTTTACTTGAATAAATATTTCTATAAGTATTTACTTGAGGACAGTTTTTGGGTACTCGACCCACCTCTGGTGATTTTTTTTTTTTTGTACTGTATTGTTTGACTGTTTTTATTAATTGTATGTTTGAATATAGTCATTCTGCTTGTGATATTACTATCTACGGTGTTGGGGAAAGTTACTTTTAAAAGTAATTCATTACAATATTGCGTTACTCCCTAAAAAATTAATTATGTTGTTTAGTTATTTTTTATGGAAAGTAATGTGTTACGTTACTTTTGCATCACTTTTTAAATATGGACAGAGTTTGAATGTTTGTTTTTAACATACAAAGTTCTATGTATAGCAAATGAATAAACCTCAGGCGGAAGAAAAAGTAAATTCACATCTGTAAAGGAGAATAGAGAAGAAAGTTCAATACTCTTCGGCAATTAAAAAAAAACAATGAAGCTCAGTCATTTTTGCTTGTAAGTGTGGTTGAACTGGATCATCAAAGGAGAACAGAAAATACATTGGTTAATAAAATGAGATTAGATACATTTGTGTAATTTTATTATTGCAGGTTTGCGTCATATTAAGTACTAAAGGTTTGTGTCATATGAGTACTAAATCTTTTTTTTGAGAGTGAGATAAATTAATGCACGTTCACATTTAGTCTAGAACTACACTGTATTCACACACTGCGCACAATTCCTCTGTATTTCTGATTTCTCCCAACATGTCAGGAGTCAGGAGACTTGTCAGTCAATAAATAAGAAAACTGGCGTTATTTTTTGAAAAAGTAACTCAGTTATATTACTAAAATTAAAAAGTAATGGTTTACTTTACTAGTTACTTGGAAAAAATAATATTATTACGTAACACGCATTACTTGTAATGCGTTACCCCCAGCACTGACTATCTGTAATTTCATGCTCACCCTGCCTTTGGCAAAGAACCTGTGTGCCCTTGAATAGGGCTGTTCTGTCCTGGGCGTGTTCTTAGAAACTAAGAAGTTTAGGTTTTGTCAAATTTAGGCTTATAATCAATGTTTGGTGCTTGCATATCAGTGTCATTCATCAATCATTTTCTCTGATTTTATAAATTACTCATGGGTAAGGTTGGGTTTAGGTGAACACATCTAACTCAGCAAAATCAGGATGTGTGAGCTGATCCAATTGTCAGCTATAACAGTCTTTTGAAGACTGATTGGTTGGTTGTCCAAGAAGGAAATAAAAGAGCACTTTTAAGAGTAGGGTATATAATAAGCCTTCACTTTGAATTTCTTTTTCCTGTTTTACCATTCCCTCTCTCACACACAAACTATATATGTTCTTTATTTTGTATTTACCATGCTGTCATTCTTAACATATAGGTTATGAACAGTCACACAATAAGGTTCTAAAAGTTTTTGTGATCTCTTTTCATAAGAAGGTTGTCACAGACCTGCCACATCCCTGCTGCATAGTTGCAGTTTTCCACTTGCTACGTATGTTAATGTAGTGCTTCTTTCCATCTCTGACTCTATGGCATTTGTGTGCTGTTTTGAAGTTAGTGTGTCTCTTATAAGATTGGTCACAAACATAATCTAATATGTAGCATCTTATTAACTCATGCAGTGTGCAACACATTTTTTCTTCCTCTTCATGCTTTGTTCATTTTCACCAGAGAAACCTCTTTTACCTGACCACTTATTGCCACATGAGAAAATGTTTTAGATGTAGTTGTGAGGCTGAACTAAATTGCTCTAATATGGTGTGGAATATACAACTGTAATGTAAATGCCAATGAACAGGAAAATAAAGCAGAAAAAATCATGACCTGCCAACTTTCATATTTCTCAAACATAATTTGAGAAAAATTATGTCTAGGGCTAGACATAAACCTTATTTGTAAAACTGAGGGATGAAGAACTAAGCCATTTATGAATTAATACTGCATCAGGATGCTTACTGTCAAGCAGGCCGTGTCACAAATCAGGTCTGAGGACTGGTTCGTCACTGATTCTTCCATCTCTGGGTCCCCTGAGGTGATGAGGCATTGTGGAAGACTCCAGACCGGCTATGATACGCCCGAGCCAGGTCCCTGCGTTCCCCCTCGCTGCCCGCATTTGGTCAAACAGACAGCATGCCTCACGCAGGAAGCACGCCTCAGGGTTGAACTGCTTGAAAATGTTCAAAGGGCAGGACGGCGGTCCCACTGAAACACTTTCAGAGGCTCCTGGGCAGTCATGTCGTTGGGTCTGCTACATACCACAAGGGGTAGTAGACATCATATCATCAAAGCTGCCTACGCTTTGAAGTGGAACCTGTTCGTCGAGTGGTGTTCTTCTCAATGAGAAGAAGTCAGAGTCATGCTTTAATTTAGATGGTAGATCTGTGGGTAATCATGACCTGATCATCAGGTTCCTAGGGGGGCCAAAAGTGCTGAAAGCAATATAGCAGGTCCCATTTGAGCATTTGCAAGCAATTGATCTGAAATTTCTCTCAATGAAAACTTTGCTCCTGCTCTCACTGGCCTCCATCAAGAGGGTAGGGGACCTGCAGGCATTTTTGGTTGACAAGTCATGCCTTGAGGTTTGGCCGGTAGATTCCCAGTTAACACTGAGGTCACAGCCCGGCTACGTGCCCAAGGTTCCCACGACTCCATTTAGAGATCAGGTGGTGAACCTTCAAGCACTGCCCTCAGAGGAGGCAGACTCAGTTCGAGCACTAAGATGCTACCTTAACTGGAAACAAAGCTTCAGGACCTCAGACCAGCTCTTTGTCTGAAAAGATGCTTTAGGATCTGCTTTCTTAGATATTCTGAATTCTGTTGGGGTTAGACAGCACGTCTCAGGACCTACTCTCTGTCGAAATCATACTCTAGATTTAGTACTGTCACATGGAATTGATGTTAATGGTGTTGAGATCCTGCAGCAAAGCGATGATATCTCAGATCATTATCTATTCTTGTGTAAACTCTATATAGATAAACCTGTAAATTCGGCAACTTGTTACAAGTATGGTAGAACTATCACTTCTAACACAAAAGACTGCTTTGTAAGTATTCTTTCTGGTTTAGCACATCTAATAGCGCAGAAAATCTTGATGATGCAACAGAAACCATACACACTCTCTTTTCTAGCACTTTAGATACAGTTGCTCCGTTACTATTAGATATAAAATAGAAACTGTGCAGCCATCAGCTGCAGTACCCAGTGAGGTGCAATGTAGATCCCCTGAGAAAAAATTCCACTCGTTCTCTATCATAGGATAAACTGTATAAACTTGTTATATCATGTAAACCAACAATATGTATGTTAGATCCTATTCCATCTAAATTATTACAAGAGCTGCTTCCAGAAGTCATAGATCCTCTTTTGTCTATTATTAACTCCTCATTGTCATTAGGGTATGTCCCCAAAGTTCAAAAGTGTTCAATGTTAAAAAGTGGCTTGACCTGGGGAATGCAGCACCTGTAGCCCATTTCCTGCACATGCCTGTACATGGTGGCTCTGGATGTTTCTACTCCAGACTCAGTCCACTGCTTTCGCATGTCCCCCAAGGTCCTTCTCCACAATCTTCTTCAGGGTCAGGTCACCTCTTCTCGTTGTGCAGCATTTTCTGCCACACTTTTTCCTTCCCACAGACTTCCCACTGAGGTGCCTTGAT
>JAUYWG010000038.1:19441406-19457954 GCA_034779775.1 Enteromius afrohamiltoni
TTTTAAGGCTATATTAACTATTTTCTTTGCATAATACAAGCAGTAGGCGGTAGGTGGAGAAAATATTAGCCCCCTCCTACCACTGAGCAAATTATCAGACTGGCAAGATTATGTTGATGAGATGGGACACCAAACTCCGACACATCAGGTCCCCAATGAACGAATAATTGGAAAGATAGCACATGCGAAATAATCAAGCCTCTAAATTATGATACAACCAATTTTTGGATCAACACACAAATTTATAACTTGATTTCAGAGAATCTAAAATTGGAGTCAGATAAAAACAAGGAAAAAGACAAAGGTAAATTGAAATCCAAAACTTTAATGAATGAAATACTTTTCCAGAAGCGCAAGAATAGACGCAACACGCAGCATCCAGCCGGGTTTAGTAGGTGGATCCTTTCACAATTAAAAAGGACAGACTCTGAACATTCATCCTGGTTATTTTGCCAACTAGTGTCCCAAGTCTTTCACTGCTTAGTTTTGCTACAACATCAAGATCAAGAGTATCCAATTCTCTTCCTGTACAGTTTAGCTCCACCCTGTTCCAACTCACATGCCTGAAGTTATACAGTGAGTCTGAAGAACTTGATGGGCTGGTTAATTTAGATTGTATACAACAGTCTCTGTAATGCACCATGAAACACGTATTGCCTCTCCACAGATTACCTCCACAACTTTGGAAAAAAATCTGAAATAAATGTAAACTGTCTGTTTTCAGGATATTGTTACTGTAGTTTTATCTTTGCTCCACAATTAACTGTTTCACTGATCATATGATGTGCAGCATGGCTTGTCAGACAACAGTAACAAAGGGTCAATTATGACATATGTCAATATAGAGTGACTTAAAAGTGGGTTGGCTACCCAAAAAAACAATAAAAATGGTCAGATTTAAGACTTCACAAATTAAGACTTTTAACTCATATGATGCAAGTCAATAGGCTAACGAACCCTGCATCTCAGACAATACACTGATGTCCAAAGACACAAAACATCTTTTTTTTATCTCCGTTACACCACAATTGTGTTACTCCAATGTTCACAATGTTCATAACATCCGTAGTGTAGTGCGTCAACATGCGTCAAACATGTTTACGTAGATGTTACATATCAGGGCCCCTAAAAATAGTCACTAACGAGGGATCTATGTATATCTATTCTATGAATCAAGCATCAAGTGCCAGATGTGTGTATTCTACTGTCTAGAATGCTGCTGCACATACGAAACAGCTGCATACATATCGGTAGAAAGATACTTCTTTTAAGTGCACAGAGCACATGTTAGAAGTCTGTACACCTTGTCATTCAGTTGTTGTTTTTTTGTTAGAAAAGACACACAGTCACAATGCTGCTCATCTTAAACCATCACTGAAAATTAGTATGCCTTAAACTGGCCTCAAACATTTACACTTTAGCAACTTTGAACCCAGTTAAGTTATTTAAAAAAACAGGTTGCTTTCAATAAATACTTTGTAGCAAAAAAGAATTTGCTACATAAATAATAGATTCATTGTCAGACTGACTCCAAACAATATGGAAAGTGCATATTTCTATAACAGGGCATGTTTTGGATTCCTGCCGTGCCATTCTTCAGGAACATCCTATTGAACTACAGAGCTGAACACTACATGTATAATACATGAATTCTCTTCTTTTCTGCTTTGATTTTCAGTTTTCGCCTGCTTTTGGTCCAGTCTGAGAGATTTTTTTTATTTTGTTTTTAAAAGGTAACCTTATTTATTTTTATCAAGGGGTAACAAATTAATGCTGTGTAGGAAGCAAATTGTACTATGCTATAATTCAACTTTATTAGGTCACTAATGAAAAAATAAAATAATTGTGCTCAGATGTCTTTCTAAAATACACAGAAAAAATACTGTATTTTTGACATTTCTGTTACTACCATAATTGCATTGCAGTCCACTGTTATAAAAGCCTGTTTTACACACTCTTTTCGCTGACTTTTCCCAAATGAAGGAAGCTGGAACATCAACATGTTAAACATCTCAACATAAACAAAAGAAACAAATAAATCTGCTGCATGGAAGAAGTACATTAAAGAATGCTTATTGTTTACAATACAACACAGTGTCAGGCTTTCACTGGGGTTAAATTTTTATGGGATTTAAATAAAAGGTTGTTGTGCCCCCTCCTGGAGATAGTTAGATAGCACAGTCCATTATCATGTATAAGAGTCATTTTAAGAAACCAGTACTATTTGAGTCCCTCTGACCTTTTTAAGTGTTTTTTTTTTTCTATTGGGTAACCATAATCTATTTTTAAAAGCTTTTTGTATTCATTTAAATATCTCCTTCAATAAAGTTTAAAAATATAGCATACATTTCATCTTTATATTATTAATTGTCTATTTTATATTATTAAAATCTATTTTGTCAAGTCCCCTCCCTCATGGCCTCCAATGAAAGTATTTTTGGGATATGAATAGTTAAATGAGAAAAAGTCTGTACTTTTTGACAATTTAATTGAATTTATATTTAGATTATTCATTAACCCCTTGAGCTCTGCTGTATTTTTGCTGTATTTTTTTCTCCAATACTTGTTGGCCACAATTATTGGCACCCCTAGAATTATTCATGAGTAAAATATCTCTGAAGTATATTTCCATTCATATTCACAATTTTATGAACATGAAAATATCCAGCCCTGGCTTCCTGTTTCATAGAAATATATATAGACGTGAAAACAAAGACCAAAATCCCTTAATCATCAACACAATGAGAAAAAACAAAAAATATATTTCTTAAAAGCTACAAAAGATAATTGAGCTTGTAAAAACTCAGAACAGTTGCAATTTTTTATCTGTTGTCTTTCTTGGTTACATAATGAAATGCAGTGTTTATAGAAAATCATAGAAAATCTTGCAGTGAATTTGAGTAAAATACAAACTTAAGTAATTTAATGTTTGTTGAACTCTGAAAGGGTCAGAGCAATCGTAAGAATACAGATTTTAGAATAGATTCTAAAGTTAAACCACTTCTTTGATCAAAAATCACAAGGTTGCGGTCACAAAACGTTCTATTTCAGGCTTTAGTATAACAAAAGTGGGAGATTATATGTAACTTTTAAATTTGCAAATTTGTGTGAGGAACATCTAATTAGGAAAATGTTGATTTTTGAAATGTTGATGAATACATTTTATAATCATATTCAGAGAGCTCTCATAATGACCATAACAGGGTTGAAGATTAATAGTGCCCATGTCTTAAAATAATGACCAATAATAATAGGATTTGATGCCTGAGGTGGACAGCAGCAGAAGACAACAATAGGTGCCAATCCTGTCAGATAAGAACAGGAAACAGAGGCTATACATTTTGCACAGACTCATCAAAACTGGACAGAAGTTTGAAAAAATGTTGCATGAGTCTCCATTTCTGCTGCAACATTTGTATAATAGGGTCATGGACAACTTGAAAGCATGGATCCATCCTCCCTGCCTTGTAAATTCAGGCTGGTGATGTAATGGTGTGGGGGTTTCCTTTGCCACACTCTTGGGCCCCAGTTAAGCGTTTTTTAAATACAAGTATTGTTTGGTGATTCTGTCCATTCCTTTATGTGCACAGTGTAAACATCTTGTGATGGCTACTTCAGGATAATGTGCCATTATGTCACAAAGCTCAAATCCTCTCAATCTGGTTTCTTGAACATGACGAGTTCACCAAACTCAAACAGTCTCCACAGTCACCAGATCTCAATCTAATACTGGACAATTTTTTGTAGGTAATGCATAACTAGACTAGTGTGCATGTGACATTATAGTTTCATAGTTTA
This sequence comes from Enteromius afrohamiltoni, assembly GCA_034779775.1. Classification (NCBI taxonomy): domain Eukaryota; kingdom Metazoa; phylum Chordata; class Actinopteri; order Cypriniformes; family Cyprinidae; genus Enteromius; species Enteromius afrohamiltoni. The sequence goes on from JAUYWG010000038.1 coordinate 19,445,205, forward strand.
CAAATGAGTAACAAACACTCAAAAGTAAGTACTAAATGTTCTTTAGCTGTTATTATACATTTATATACATATTCATAATGTTCATATAAAACCCTGACGATATCTTCAGTCTTTCCATACACAGAGCATCTATATAAATCACAAAATAAAAACAACAGCTGCCCTATTTTGAAACAGAGAGAGGCTTTGTAATGGTTAGCAAATGTGCAGCACATTCAACAGCTGTATTTCTGAAATATCTACATGCCATTGTTCAAGCTTTTGTTTATAAAGTTAAGTGGCTCTCTGTATGGTATGGGGAGAGTGTAGATGTCTTTAGAGTTAGCATCGAACTTTGTTAGAACTTTATCTTTTATAAAAAATAGAAATTTGTACTATTAGCTGAAAACTGTAGTCCTGATTTTTAGGGTTTCAGATTATATCCATAATATACTGTAGACACATCTTGATAAGTAACTTGATGCAAGTACCATGAGAAACACACAAAAAATTTTTTGTCGTACCCCTCCCTTCGCCTGGATTTCCTTTAATAGCAGCCCACCCTATTTAAACCAGTGCCTTGCCCCACCCTGCACAGATTCTGAAACTGAAGCTTGACCTGTTTGGAAGCTAAATTAATGGAACTTGGAAAAATGGATACATCCCGCAGGAATGAGCCAACTTATCTTGTCTGGTCCATCTTTAACACCTTTTGTTGCTGTTTGCCACTTGGCATTGCAGCAATCATCTACTCATGCAGAGTAAGTAACTTGCAATTGATTTTATTTACAGCTATTATAAATAAATGAAAATAACAAAATGGTGCAAATGTATTCTGTGCTTTGATTAATTATCATTATTATTATTACTATTGTAGGCAGACACTGCCAACTCACTTGGAGATGCTGGAAAAGCTCAAGAGTCTTCCAGGATAGCAAAGAACCTGAACATTGCTGCACTGGTGTTTGGACTGATTGGAGTAATTTTCCTTATTGTAATGACGGTGATTCGAAGTTAAAACATATAAGCAGCATAACCTTATTCTCGTGATTTTTATGGTCCTTGCTATTCAAACAACACTGCGAACTGTGAACTACACCACTCACGCTCAACTCCAGAGATGAGGACCAGATGTGGCTTGAAAATCAAATAAGCAATGATAGAATGTTTTGTTTTTTGAGTTTTTACTCAGTATTCGGAAACTGAAGAGCCACATACAAATTTGATTTGTTAAAGAAATATTTGTAAAAATGTAAAACGTTTTTTTCCCACTTTTTCTTAAATCATTTTACTGTGCATAAAAGTGAAATGTTCATGTAAATTCAGTTTTATGCCAAATAATAGCCTATCATAAAATGTCCTTTTAAGTAGCGTAGTATTTCATGATTCAGTGCAATGAATGCAAAGTACTGTAATCATGTAGTTACTAATATTAGTAATATTATAATACTAATATTAAACATTTAAATAGAAAATGTAACTGTTAAATGGCTAATGTAATGGTTTTGCATTTATGTATTAATGATTTTCTCCATGTTTTATATATCTCTATATACTGTATATATAATTTACACATGAGTATTACATACAAAAAAATAAAGCATACAAATGTAACAATTTTGTTTCTCACATTTTATACTTTTGTCAAGTACTTCTCCTTCATAACACTTTGCCACGATACTCAAGTCTGTATATATATTTTTTTTATTTCACTATGAACTTTTATTAAATGTAATTTCGTCTTTAAGAATAGTCGCTTTGTTTGAAATTTCTTTCACAGTGCACAGAAATGAGGTCATAGATTTTTCCGTAATATGAGATCACAGTTCAGATAGTTCTGGTGGTTCTGGTTAGCAACAATTTACTATTGTAACAGACTCGATAGTCAGAGATCTTGCAGTCAGAAAGTATTTCTATGTGAACGAATGTAAGGGAGGGGCATCCTTCATGTCTGTTGTCACTCAGCACGATAAATTGTATGCTGTGTCAGTTTTACTAGAGTTTAATAGGAGTTTTATGTAAAAGTTCACTTGTTTTAATATGAAAAACATTTGATATAATGCTGTAGCTGTAGCTGTAGAGAAGCTGAACCAAAAATGTCAATAAAAAGTCTTTATTTTTAAGAGTGTTGATAAAAATCTGCTTGATATACTCAGAACTTCAAAAATAGAACTTTTACACATTGTTAGAATGAAAAGTTACATAACCTTCACTTGCATAATTTCCTCCCACATTTTGCTTTGCTATCGAATTTAGTAGCGTCTGCTCCTTTGGGATTGTAAACAAATTCCCAACAACCTTAAAGCTGTTCCAGATGTGTATTTTATTGTGTACAACATGCTTTTGAGGACCTTACATACACATACATTTAAGTACATTTAATTGTTTTCTTTATCGTTATAATCGAATGGAACTTGTTTTTTGCCCTAAAGCAGCCACAAGTAAACATCAAAACTGAAATAAAATATTAAATAGATTATTAGTCAATGGCTATTTAAATGTTTATTTGTTATTATACAATATGTATACTGATGATTTAAAGGGCGGCGTTAAATCATAAGGCAGCACCACAACAATATATGAATAACTTCTGAATGTTGTAGAAAATCTGAAACTGTTATTAGAAGAATGCTAAACAAGATTCTACATGTAAGGATCAGCAAACATGGTGAAAGATAAATTTGTAATAACAGCTATTAAAGTTACTATTGATAAATGGGCTCATGTACAGTCATGATCATGTACAGGGTGTTATAGAAGTGCTGACTATGATTAAAAGATTTGTTTTTTGCCAAGGCAGACAAAGTTCAGAACTTTTAGTACTATAGGCCTACATTAGAAGTTTCATTTATTATAATGTCTACAACTAGTAATACATCTAGAACTAATAATAGTACATTTCTATCATGCAGGAAACATATAAGCTGCATAATCTTATTCTTGTGATTTTTCCTTGCTATTAGGAAACTGAAGAGCTACATATACATTTGATTTGTTAAAAAATATTTTGAAAAATGTAAAAACCCAAGTGTGAAACGTTTTCAAATGTTTTTTTTTTGTTGTTTTTCACTTTTTCTTAAACATTTTTATTTTATTGTGCATACAGTAAAAGTGCAAATTCTGTTTTATGCCAAATAATAGCTAAATGTCATTTCATCCTTAAGAATAGTCGCTTTGTTTAAAATTTCTTTCACAGTGCACAGAAATGAGATCATAGATTTTTCTGTAATATGAGATCACAGTTCAGATAGTTCTGGTGGTTCTGTATAGCAACAAATTACTTTATTGTAACAGACTCGATAGTCAGAGATCTCGCAGTCAGAAAGTATTTCTATGTGAATGAATGTAAGGGAGGGGCATTTTTCATGTCTGTTGTCACTCAGCACTATAAATTGTATGCTGTGCTGCTAGAGTAAGTTTTACGTAAGCCGTTTTATGTAAGTTCACTTCTTTTAATGTGAAAAACATTTGATATAATGCTGTAGCTGTAGAGAAGCTGAACCATATATGTCAATAAAAATCCTTTATTTTTAAGAGTGTAGATAAAAATCTGCTTGATATACTCAGAACATAAACAATAGATGTTTTATACATTATTAGAATGAAAAGTTGCATAACTTCCACTTGCATAATCTCCTCCCACATTTTGTTTTGCTATCGAATTTTCATGAGAATTAGTAGTGTCTGCTCCTTAATGATTGTAAACAAATTCCCAACAACCTTAAAGCTGTTCCAGATTTTATTGTGTACAACATGCTTTTAAGGATCTTACATACGCATGCATTTAAGTACATTTAATTGTTTTCTTTATCATTATATTCGAATGGAACTTGCTTTTACCCTAAAGCAACCACAAGTAAACATCAAAACTGAAAAAAGTATTAAATAGATTATTAGTCAAAGGCTATTTAAATGTTTATTTGTTATTATGCAATATGGAGTGTATATGTCACGCCGTCCATGTCACCTGATCCCAGTTCAGTCACCGTAACTCGCTCCCAGTCACCCGCTTGTTAATTGGTATCACCTGTTGGCATTTAGAGACACCTGTTAAAAGCCTTGCAAACCAGAAGCTCGTCGGCTGAGCTCGAAGTAACAACACAAACCTCTTGCTTTACTCACCTTTCTGTCAGTTCCCTTTCAGTCGGTCACTCCGAGTCACGTCGGTGAACGACGAATAGGAATCTTACTTCGAGTAGGCAAATCTACTCTGCGTGTATACAAACATGTCAATGAAATTGGCATATGCTGATTATTTTCCAGCTGCACCTAATCGCAGCGCAAGTATAAGTAGGTCAGTGGATTAAGCATTCATTAGACTTTCGCTTCACAGGAATTTCCCCATTTCACAACGCATTTCCCCATGCATCCGTCTCCAGGATTGGTTTGCAGCCATAGACCTGAAGGACGCGTACTTTCATGTCTCAATCCTTCCGCCCCACAGGCCATTCCTGAGGTTCGTGTTCGAAGGCCAGGCATATCAGTACCGTGTTCTGCCCTTCGGGCTCTCCCTGTTACCCCTCGTATTTACCAAAGTAGCGGAGGCTGCCCTGACTCTAATCAAGGACAAAGGGGTTTGCATTCTCACCTACCTCTATGATTGGCTGATACTAGCACAATCCAGAGCTCAGTTGTGCGAACACAGAGACTTGGTGTTACAACACCTCAGCCTGTTTGGCCTTCAGGTCAACTGGGAGAAGAGCAAACTCTGTCCGGTGCAGAGGATCTCTATTCTCGTTATGGAGTTGGACTGCAATGCGCCTCACAGAGGAACGTGCTCAGTCAGTGCTGGACTGCTTGAATTCCTTCAAATGTAGGACGGCGGTTCCACTGAAACAATTTCAGAGGCTCCTGGGGCATATGGCTGCAGCCACAGTGGTCATACGAATACAGTGCGATACGAACACTCTGACCACCTCTACTCCGTGTGCTTCTCTGCACAGGTCCTGTGCACCCAGGCTGCGATCGTCCCCGATATCCTTCACCCCGGCTGTCGTTCAGTTTTTGGGTTTTTTTACTAGTCTGGACTCTAGGAATCCCTTAGCTGTTTCTTCCGGCTCCCCGCTGCCTGGACGCTCATTCTCTCTGGCAGATTCGCCCGCTACCTCTCTGCATGCTCGCGGTGCCTCCTCCTGTATTCAGCCGCAGCTTTCCCTCACTGTCTTGGCCGGGCTCTCCCTGCATGCACTGAGCTGGATGCAGCCGCTGTCATTTACTGCTGTGGGTTTGGCTGGCGCGGGGGATTTCCCGCTCTGGACTTAAAGACTTTTTGTCGTTATTTACTGCCTCGTCAATCTGCTGTCAGTATTTTTGTTGCATCAAGATTTTTTGATTTCTTACTCTGAACTGAAAGACCTTTTTGATTTATTTCCGCCTCTCTGATTTTTTGTCTGTTCATTCTTTCTGCTGCTGCAAGATCACTAATAAACTGTTTTTATTCACCCACTATTGGATTCTGACTCCGTTCCTGACAGCACGGGCCGACCAAGATGAACCCAGCGGATGAAGAGTTTGTGCGAATGACTATTGCTCATCAAGAGGTGCTCCTCGGCCATCAAGCCAGCCAACTTATGTCTACCGTGCAGGAGGTTGAGACCCTCTCCACCCAGATGGCTGAGTTAAGTGATCATTTCCATGAACTTCATGACGTTGTATCACTGCCGACATCAGGGGCTCCCCATTTTCACCAGCGAGAGCCTGAGCTGCATGCCAACAACCCACCATTGTATGAAGAAGATCGTAGTTCATGTCGTACATTCCTGTCCCAATGTTCACTGGTATTTGCGCTGCAACCACGCCGTTATTCTTCAGAACAATTGAAAATCGCGTATGCTTAATCACTCTGCTTACTGGAAAGGCTCGGGAGTTGGGAACTTCCGTGTGGGATGCCAATGCTTCTTTCTGCACAGACTTTAATGAGATTCGTGCCAAAATGACTAGCTTTTCGACCGTTTTTGAGGCTGCTTCCAAATTAGCGCAGCTCCGCCATGGAAGTCATTTAGTGACTCACTTTGCTATTCTATTTGACTATTTGCTATTCCGGGAGGGGCTCCATTTCGAGATCCAGGATTAGATAGCCACCCACGATCTTCCTCAGGACCTGGAGGGTTTGACTGATCTGGCCACTCGGGTCGAGACTCGTCTTTACTTGCGTCAGCTACGTTTGGCTCCTCGCTCATCTTGGAGATCTGAGGAAGTTCCACCATCCAAGAGTCTGCCACCACCTCAGCCACCTTTGACCGATCCTGAGCCCATGCAGTTGGGGAGCATGCAATTATCTGATCAAGAGAAGCAGGGGTTAAAGCAGGGTCTTTGCCTCTACTGTGGAGGGTCAGGGCACTTCGCACTCTCCTGCCCTTTAAGCTAGCCGGGGAGTTCTAGAGGGCGTTTCTTATTTCCTCTCAGTCACACACCCAATTCCCTGCCACGATCAGTTATCTGGATTCCACTCACTCCTGCCAGGCCCTGATCGATTCTGGCGCAGAAGCCAGCTTTCTGGACTGTACCACAGCCAGGTCGTGGGGCATCCCTGCTATTCCACTCTCCTCTCCTGTCACTGTCTGGGGTCTTTCCGGTCAGCTTGTAGCCACCATCACACACAGTGAGTCTGATTGTGTCAGGCAATCACCATAAGTCTGTTGTGCTGTTCCTTCTGGAGTCCCCCCATGTCTGGTTTTGGGACATCCCTGGCTGGTGCAGCACAGCCCTCATGTGGATTGGTCTCGCAGCCAGATTCTGTCCTGAAGTCAGTCTTGTTTTGAGTCTTGCCTTGGTGTTGCTCTGGGGTTCCAGGGGAGTACCATGATCTGCATCTGGTCTTCAGCAAGTCTTGGGCCACCTCGCTTCCTCCCCACCGACCGTTTGATTGCTCCATCAATCTCCTCCCAGGCACTTCTCCGCCCTGGGGTCGACTCTTTTCCCTGTCAGGTCCTGAACGAGAGGCTATGGACAAATATATTCAGGAATCCCTTAAAGCTGGTCTCATTCGCCACTCGTCATCTCCTGCAGGCGCTGGGTTCTTCTTTGAAAAGAAGAGGAATGGCTCTCTGCGTCCTTGCATTGATTACAGAGGTTTGAATGACATTACTGTTAAAAACAGGTACCCCTTGCCTTTAATGTTGTCTGCCTTTGAACTCTTGCAGGGAGCCAGGGTCTTCATTAAGTTAGACCGCATTCGCAAGGGCGATGAGTGGAATACAGCCTTCAATACCCCTACTGGGCACTATGAATACCTGGTCCTTCCCTTTGGGCTCACTAACGCCCCTGCTGTCTTCCAGGGCATGGTCAACAGCGTGCTGGGAGACATGATTAACCAGTTTCTCTTTGTGTACCTCGATGATATCCTCATATTTCCCCTCTTCAGGTGCACACCCAGCATGTTCACCAGGTCCTCCAAAGGTTGCTAGAGAACCAGCTCTATATTAAGGCGGAGAAGTGCGAGTTCCATGCCAAGTCTGTCTTGTTCCTGGGTTTCATGGTTTCGGCTGGGGAGATCAAGCCAGATCCGGCTAAGGTCAAGGCTGTGGCTGAGTGGCCAGTCCCTATCTCAAGAAAGGCTCTGCAGCATTTCCTAGGTTTCGCCAACTTCTATCGGCGATTCATCAGGAACTTTGGCCAGGTGGCTGCACCCTTAACAGCACTCACCTCCACCAAGGTACCGTTCATCTGGAGTGTTCAGGCTCAGGAGGCCTTTGATAATTTAAAGTCCCGGTTTGTCTCTGCTCCTGTTCTCTCCATTCCAGATCCTGAACGACAGTTTATTGTTGAGGTGGATGCCTCTGATGTCGGGGTAGGCGCAGTCTTGTCCCAGAGATGAGAAGGTGCACCCCTGTGCATTTTTCTCTCATCGCCTTAACCCAGCTGAGCACAATTACGACATTGGCAACTGGGAGCTGCTGGCAGTGAGGTTGGCTCTGGGTGAGTGGCGCCACTGGTTGGAGGGGTCGGCGCGGGCCTTCTTGACCACAAAAATTTAGAGTACATCCGAGCGGCCAAGAGACTGAGGTCGCGCTAGGCCCACTGGGCACTCTTCTTTGACGTTTCGACTTCACCCTTTCTTGCCGGCCTGGATCTAAGAACGTCAAGCCCGATGAGATAAGTCCCTGGTGGAGACCGTACTCCCTATGGGGGTGGTCTTTGGGGCTCTCTTTTGGGAGGTCGAGCGGCGGGTGGAGGAGGCTGGACGAGGGGTGGAAGTGCCCGGCGGGTCGGTTGTTCGTGCCGAAGGTGCTGTGTCCTCAAGTCCTTCAGTGGGGTCACGAGTATAGGGTTGCCTGCCATCCGGGAGTCAGGAGATCGCTGGCTGCCATCCGTCAGCGATTTTGGGCCAGGATGTCGGGCAGTTTTGGCTTGCTCGATCTGTCTCCAGAACAAGGTTTCCAATCATCCCCCCGTTGGTCTCCTCCATACCCTACCCATTCCCTCTCGGCCCTGGTCACACATAGCCTTAGATTTTGTCTCTGGCTTACCCCCTTCTAGAGGTTTCATGGTGGTGGATCGCTTTTCCACGGCGGTTCATTTTGTCCCCCTTCCCAAATTTCCCCACTGCCAAGGAGACAGCTCAACTGGTCATTGACCACGTTTTCCGGATCCATGGTCTTTCGGACAATGAGGTCTCCGATAGGGGTCCACAGTTTGTCTCCCGATTCTGGCAAGAATTCTGTCGACAGATCGGAGCCTCTTTGAGTCTGTCATCAGTTTTTCATGCCCAGACCAACGGACAGTGTGAGTGAGCCAATCAGGATCTCGAACGAGCCCTCTGCTGCCTGAAGTTCCACAATCCTGTCTCCTGGAGCTCCTTTTGAATGTTCTGTTGGCTATTTACCTCCCTTGTTTCCCTCTCAGGAACCCAATGTTGCGGTACCGTCTGCTCTAGCCTTTGTCTGGAGATGTCGTTGTGTTTGGAAGAAGGCTAGAAGAGCCCTGGCTCAGGCCTCCAGACGTACCAAAGCAGCAGCCGATCGTCGCCGGACTCCTGCAGCCCGTTATGTCTGTGGTCAGAGGGTATGGGTCTCTACCAAGGACCAGCCTCTCAAGGTTGCTTCTCGCAAGTTAGCACCTAGGTTCGTTGGTCCATACCTGATCACCAAGGTCCTCAGTCCGGCTGTGGTAAGGCTCAAGTTGCCTCACTCTCTTGGTCAGGTACATCCTGTTTTTCATGTATCCAGGGTGAAGCCTGTTTTCAGATCTTCCCTCAATGCCAACATGTGATTCCCTGCCCCCCACCCCCTCGTCTAGTGGATGATTTTCCTGTCTATTCAATTAGGAGACTGCTGGATTTCCGACATCGTGGCAGGGGTTTCCAGTACCTGGTGGACTGGGAGGGTTACAGTCCGGAGGAGAGGAGCTGGGTTCCGGCCCGGGATATTCTGGATCAGTCGCTGATCAGGGACTTCCACCAGAGATCAGGTAGACCCTCTTCTTGAGTCGCCTTGTGGCGGTCTTGGGGAAGGGGGTACTGTCTCGATTCGGGTTGGGCTACTGAGGTTTTGTTGTCATGTTCATTTGTTTTGACAGGTGGCCATGTGCTGCGCTGTCATTTGTGATGTTCACCCTGCCCTTCTTGTTATCCTTGTTAGTCAATCATTCCATCACCTGCACCCTCTCAGGCTCTAATTTTCTTCCCTTTATTAATCCCTTGTGTTTTGCTGTCTAGTGTTGGTCCGTACCCTATGTGAGAAAGCTTTTCCCTGTCTTGTCCTGCACTTTAAAGAGATTATCGCACTGAAGTGAGCTAGCTTTGTTTATTTTTTATCTAGTCGTTCAGTTTTTGTTTTGTTTTACTTGTCTGGACTCTAGGAATCCCTTAGCTGTTTCTTCCGGCTCCCCGCTGCCTGGACGCTCATTCTCTCTGGCAGATTTGCCGACTACATCTCTGCACGCTCGCAGCGCCTCCTCATGTATTCAGCCGCAGCCTTCCCTCGCTGTCCTGGCCGGGCTCTCCCTGCATGCACTGAGCTGTTCTGGATTCAGCGGCTGTCATTTACTGCTGTGGGTTTGGCTGGTGCGGGGGATCTGGACTTTTTGTCGTTATTTACTGCCTCGTCGATCTGCTATTAGCATTTTTGTTGCATCAAGATTTTTTTATTTCTAACTCAGAACTGAAAGACTTTTTGCTGATTGCTGCTTCACTGATCTTTAGATAAATTAATAAAATGAAATGATGATATTCAGCGAGTTTAATTATTTTACAATGTAACACAAGTACATTGTAAGTAACTGTAATTAAAATACCTAAAATGAACAGTAATTAGTTACTCTACTTTTTCAGTGAAAAAGTAATTTAATTACAGTGGTTGTAATTATGTTGGGCAGCTTGCATGTTTTGGAAGGCACAATAAATGTTGAAAGGTATATAAAGGTTTTAGAGCAACACATGCTGCCCTCCAGAAGACGTTTATTTCAAGGTCTTGTTTATTTCAGCAGGACAATGCAAAACCGCATACTGCAGCTTGTGTATAAATACACACACACAGCATATGTTTTGAAATATAAAAAAACTTTTACAGTGCATTCAGGGGTGATTCATCGGTATTTACCAAAGTCAATTGTTGCTATTTCCTCATGGGCACTTAAATGGCTGTGAGAATAGTTTTAAAGATATCTTTTCATCCATGTATTTCTGGGTGCAATCAAATTCTAACTGCCTCTGACAGGCACAATGACTGACTCTCATTTCTGGACCATAATACGGCATGGCTATAGTCATAGAAACACTGAGATTGTTACTCTTCCTATTTATGAGGGGGGAGGTCCCCCATGTTGTTGCCCAGTCTAGCTTTTCAAGTAACAGAGGAACACATTGCGGAGCACACAGGGAGATCTGAGAGTGCAAGCTTTTCCTCCCAGGCCAGTCCTCACAGACCTCCATTCCTCTAATCCATTGCCCTCCACTGAACTCCTGAAGTAGGTCACCAGGCTGTCTCTTGCTGGTCAAACACATCCTTACATGCATACGAGCCTAAACTGGTTTGCCGTGATCAACCTGAAGGACACATGCTTTAATGTCTCGATCTTGCCTAAACACAGACTGTTCCTTCACTTTCGGGGGTCAGGCAGACCAATCATTGTTCTCCCTTCTGGCTGTCCTTGTCTCTTCATGTTTTCACCAAAGTTTCAGAGAGTGTTTTTGCCCCATAAGGAAAATGGCAGGCTTATTCTAGCTCACTCAAATTCTAGATCTGGTGCTTGCACTGCAACCACTGGGGCTTTGGGTCAGTTAGGATAAATGCTTTGTGAATGCCTTCAGAATGATTACGCTCTGAATCATGTGTGTAATCAGTCCAATGGATACAGTAGGTGAGACATTGCCAGCATATGCATGCAGTTGATGTGCCACATGAGATGGTGGCCACTCCACATGGCAGCCACTCACGACCGCTTCCCAACCGGTGAGGGAAGCATCTGTTATTAGCGTTACACAACGACAAGGACAACACTGGGCCCTGAGACAAGTGACCTGATTTATAAAATGTTGCACAGATACCATCCCAAATTTACAATCATTTCTCAGATATGTGTACCCAGGGCTGGGTATCGAGGTTGATACTTTTTAGGTACCAACTGAATTTCCTCGATACAACAGAGTATCGAAAAATGTCTTGTCGTTCAGTACCCAATTTCGATACTTAAAGGGGTTAATCTCATCAACGTCAGTGAGCCAATAAGACTGCAGCACTAGCCAGTGTGTTTGACCAGAAGTGTGTAAAATAGCCTTAAGTTATTTAAATAATTTACACGACTGCACGCCATTTCTGTCTCTACATTACGTTGCGCTTTCTGTATCGCACACGGCGCAGTTCTGCCACACACACACATAAACATGTGCACACATTCTCGCTTTCAATATTTTTTGTCAGTATTCAATCGCAAAAAATAGGAATTCTGGGAGTCTGTATGTTAATGCATGTTGCAGATGCAATAAATGATCTCAGGTCTCAATAAATGAGGACATAAATACAGTAGGCTACATGAATAACTTCTCCAGAACTGATCCGAGGGTTATTTAGGCTGTCATGTAGGGGAAATAGATTACAACTACCTTGGATGTTTAGATTATTATCTGGGTCCTCGTTCCCCAATTTTTTTAGCCTCGTTACACTAATGTGTGTATATGATTTCTTACTTTATTGTGTTGGAACACTACTGACTGACAAGGGTAGGCTTCAGTTAAAGTGATACTACATGGTGGCTTTCTAAAGTGAAACTGCACATGTGTGATATGTTCCTCCCTCCCCAGATCTAATAAAGACAGCTGACACCTGACAGCTTTTACAGAAAGTAGACTACAAATAAGGGCAAAAAGAATTTAGAGAATTTATTCTCTTTGATTTCTTCTTCTTTTTAATTAATAGTTTCCTATGTTTGAGTAGTCAATTAAATAAAAATAATGAAAAGGATTTACAGTCTTTGAGTTTTAAATTCACACAATCCCTTTCAACACAACAGTTTAAAAACCTTTCACTTATTAGGGAACTTCAAAATGAGATCACTTGCAATTTGTCAATAGGTAAACCCACAAATTCCCGTTTTTTCAACCTTAAAAAAAATATTTTAAAAAATTACAAACAAAAAATGTTAGTATACACAATTAAATCTCACTTCAGAATGAGCACTCTAATGTCCCTTTAAATGCTTCTCACAGTTTATGAGTTAGTCAGGTTCCATGGTCCACTTGAATTATTAGTTACCCTTCCAGTCGAATCACTTCGACGTTACATATGGGATCTCGCATGAGAGACCGTTCGTCTCCGAGTCTTTGAAAAAAGGCCA
>JAUYWG010000038.1:19473877-19494089 GCA_034779775.1 Enteromius afrohamiltoni
TCATGCGAGATCCCATATGTAACGTCTCCGTTCCCTCCTTCAGGGAACGTGGGTTACGTTCGTAACCTAGACGTTTCCTGTCAATCAGTTCAGTCATTCAAAAAAACAAAATATTCAGAACAACGAATTGTGGAAGAAAGTGAAGTGTCAGTGAGACAGACGAGACGGGAGCTCCCTTAAGTTAATTTCTTATTGTCTATTTTTTAGTCACAAATCTATTTTATAAAATATAATTTTTGCTTCTTATAACATGTGAATATACCACCTGTTGTATTTTACAACTAAAACAACCAGATTGCTTTTTATCACTATTGCTTTTTAATTTAGTTTTGATTTCCTGACTTTCCTTTCCTGTAAGCAGCCCCAGCGTTTGCATTGTCTACACACTATTTTCACACATTACCATTATCTATTCACTGTTACTTGCTTAAATGGCGAATTTGTGTCTACCTTTGAGCGCAGGTGAAGACACGTTTGAGCTGCACTCGTTGCAGCTCGAACTGGAGGCAGTGGAAAAGCAGATTCGGGAGTTGCTAGAGAGACAGGCCGAGATAAGAGAGCGGAAAGCAGCACTGGAATCCTTCCGGGTGAGTATACAGCGCAATACGAACACTCTGACCACCTCAACTCCGTGTGCTTCTCTGCACAGGTCCCATGCACCCTGAATGCGATCATCCCAGATATCCTTCACTCCGGCGCCGGGACACCACGGGGTGCAGCAGCAGCAGAAGACGTGAACCAAACCCCGGTCAAGAACATTGCCGCCTCCGAGATCTCCACCCAGAACCGCTTCACTTCCCTCCGTGAGACAGAACGCGGTGCTGTGATCGTCGGAGATTCCATTGTCCGGTACGTCTGTGCTACCTTAGCAGCATGTTCCAGTCTGCATAGCCACGAAGAAAAGAAAAAACATCTAGTCTCGTTACTTCTATTTCTTTACTTCGGTTTCTTTTCTTTCTGTCAGAGTTTCATGTAAGGTAAATTTTGCCCACTGTGTCTTCGAGTTTAACTTCAACTTCAACCAGTCACCCAATCAGCAACCTTGAAAGCTGGAAGCAGTTCAGGCGGATTACATAACAATAATGTGTTGCGTGATTAGTGAGGAGCGTGGAGAGAGAACCATACAAAATGCCAGTCATGAATGAGAAGCACAAACCAAGGATTTGTAAAGAAATATATAGGAGGATTTCGATATAAGTCAAGAGGAGTTTTTCTTTAAAACTACATTTCCCAGAGGTGAACGCACAATGCATAAATCCGCCGGGACTGCTTCCAATTTCAACACAAAAAAACAGTCTAAAAGAATAAAAGTCACATACACCTAGGATGCTACAAAGGTGAGTAAAAGACAGGATCATTTACATTTTTGGGAGAACTATCCCTTTAAGTGACTTGATGGTTGTTCAGGTCTATGCAATTGCACATACTGCTGTAAACTAAGGATTTCACATTTTCAATGGAGGGTGGAGACAGCAGGACAATGAGAACAATGAGCATGTGGAGAATTGTTAAAGTCAAATCAAAACACAAAAGACAGCAGAAAACTGGTGATCAACCACAAGACCCAACAGTACCCCTCCTCCCAGGAGCGCCACCGGGCGCCCCAGGAAAGGGTTCACCTCTTCGATGGAAGTCCTTGATCAAGGAGCGGTTCATCGGCGATGGCATACTCCAGCCCTTCAAGAAAATGAGCGCGTAGGGCGCCCTAATTCCAGCCGCACACAGCCGCTAGAGTCTGGAACTGAATAGAATAGTCAGTGACAGAAGACTTCCCTTTTACAAGATGAGACCACTGAACCGATCAAACAGTTTGGCCATCTCAAGACGAAAAGTTTAAAATCTCCCGCAGCAGGAAGGCCAGGAATTCCACACTGCAATTCCCCATTCGCGAGCGCATCCAGTTAAAAGTGTGAGGACATTTGCAACCTTTGTCTCCTCCGAAGCATAGCATCGCGGTTGTAGCAAGAACACCAGCGCACACTGAGACAAAAATGCTTGGCAGGCATTAGGATCACCGTCGTAGACTGGTGGGTTGTTGGTGTGTGGCACGGGCTAGGGAGAAATGCCAGCTTGGATAACCGGGGCTCGTTTTGCGGCTTCTCGCTGCAGCTCGTCAACCCGTGAGAGGAGTTCGGCAACCCGGGCGCTCAGCTCATCCACTTCCTGAGCGGTTGAGTTCAGCTGAGACAAGTGCTGGCCCACCAAAACCCCTTGCTGAACGAAGTGTATCTGCTCCCGCTGAATCCGTCCTGGTCGGACTGTTCTGTCACGGATGAAGCAGGATTCAAAACACAAAGTCTTTATTCTTTTGAACAAAAAGGTTTCAAACAGTTCAAACAATACTGGAATTAAATCACTCCCAGTAGCCATCACAACGGCAGCAGGAATCACGAGACAGCTCCTTTCCGTTCCTTAAATGAGAGGACCATGCCCGGGAAGAAGAACACAGATAAATGCTCTCCTGAGCGCTCGGAGGAATGCAGAGAAGCCACATGCAGTCACAACCAGCGGAGCCTGGCGAGACGAAGCAAACTGCTACTTACAGGTAAACTCACAGACACGACAGAGGTACAAAATTTTACAGTCCGACACATACTGACAAAACGGAGAAACTAATAAAGGGAGAAAATAACTAGATGAAGGAGAAACAGGTGAAAAGTTAGGAGAGCAAGTAATCAGAAATCAAGGGAGGGTGGAGACAGCAGGACAATGAGAACAATAAGCATGTGGAGAACTGTCAAAGTCAA
Organism: Enteromius afrohamiltoni; assembly: GCA_034779775.1. Lineage (NCBI taxonomy): Eukaryota > Metazoa > Chordata > Actinopteri > Cypriniformes > Cyprinidae > Enteromius > Enteromius afrohamiltoni. Next base: position 19,476,625 of record JAUYWG010000038.1, read on the forward strand.
ATCAAAACACAAAAGACAGCAGAAAACAGATGATCAGCCACAAGACCCAACAGGGGGAGTTAAGCTAGCTGTTGAAGTGTAAACAGGATGTACTGTATATGGAGAACAGTATAGTAAAACAATGGCGTTGTCAGGCAGGATATCACAGTTCATGCTGATTCTACATGGTATCAAGCAAGGGACCTTTAATTCTTCAAATCATGGCAAAGAAAAGCTTGTCAATATGGAAGACCTGGTCTTGTGGATCCACATAACATTCAGATCATTCTTCAGCTGCATTAGCATGTGAAGAAACGGAGGCTGCAAAAGCAAGTCTATCATTTGCTAAGAAATTCAAATAGAAAAAGCACAGTTAGAAGCCTCTATATACATGTTAAAGCAGGAGAAAGAAACTGCTGCAGCTGTTGCTAAGGCTGATGCACTTGAAGCTGCTGTGGAACACCTCAGTAAAAGATTAAGCTGTAAACTTTTTCAAGATCATACACCAGTAGATGCAACACAGCGCATTAAAGATTATGTTATGCAGGAAGCAAAGATAAATAGCCCATGTCCATCAATGCCTGGTGTAGTCAATTTTCTGACGACAGAACAAGGCAAGTTCATGAACAAAACACCAGTAATTCATCTGGAAGGCAACACTTCTTTGTGGTTTGTTCATAACAGCTCTAATATGAATGACTTTGTGCGCTACTTGGCATTATGTGAACTGATCTCTACAGGGCTGCTGAAATTCAGTGATAAACCACAAAGTTAAGGTCCTGGCAATGTTCATTTAAGAATGCCATAAGAGATTTAGACTTAACATTTAGCAAAGAAGTTGACCTTCTTTTCAAGTGGCTTGGAAGGGAATTTGCTGAACATGTCAGTCTGATTCGAACTGTGAATGACCAAAGAGATGGTTGCAAATGATTTGAGCCAGGTTAGAGGAATGCTATGGCTCACCTTCAGCCGCCTTGAGAGCTTTCCCAAACTACCAAACAAATTTTTTCCTCTTAACTGAAGCCTTTTTTTAATCACGCAGTGATAACTGCATGGCCATTGGTTAGTGCAGTGATATCTGGATAGACCAATCGGTTGGCCGCCATGCTGCGCCAACCAATGGTTGCGGCTCCTGCCGAAGTTCGCCTGAGTGGGCGGGGCCATGTATATATAGCGGCCACTTCGCCGGAGGACTTCAGGTTACTTCGACTGAAGCGACAGGCACTTGCAGCATAGCATACAACACAGTACTCGTTCCCATGTCTCAGGGAACTTGGGTTACGGAGGTAACCTATTTGTTTCCTGTCAACACTTTACCCATACTGCGTCTGCTAAGATGCTATGGGAACTCAGTTTGTGTGTAAGTGAAGAGCAATTTAATGTATGACAGCGAGCCCAGGCAAAAGCCGGGACATACAGTCACATAACCATGCAGAGAAATAATGCCCCGCATATATGTATTCATATCATCCTTATTCTTAGAGGTGTGTAACACAGCGAGTTAGTATTTTACATATATAAAACGCTCGTGAGGCTAAGCTCGCAGTTTGAACGTTTGACGGCCAAAACATAAATTCACACTTTAAAGGCTTAAGTGCCTGAGCTCGTGGTTTGATTGTAAAACCTGGCAAATGTGGACTGCGAGGACCAGCTGCCCGCCTTACAAATCTCTGACAGGGAAATTCTGTTAGACCATGCCCATGACAAGGTGATGCGCCTAGTTGAATGGGCTTTTACTCCTATGGGGCAGTTCTGGCCGAGAGAAGAGTAAGCTAGAAAAATAGCATCCACAACCCACTTAGAGAGCCTTTGTTTCGAGACCAGTAGCCCTTTAGAGCGGACACCGAAGCAGATAAACAGCTGGTCAGACCGTCTAAAGGCGGCCAACCGCTCAGGGGAATGGGCCCGTCTCAGGGGAATGGGCCACGTGGCTGCCATAAGCATCCTGTGCAGGTCTGCAATCCATGGCTCATTCCACCAGTGAGTTGCTCTTATCGAGCGCATATTGTGCTGGGCCCATCTGAGGAGGCGCGCAGACAATCTGAACAGGCTCTTCGATGACAGACCCCCCTGATGATTTATGTATGACAATACTGTCTCCCGCGCCTTCAGCCAGTATTGCAGTGGCCACATCTGTAATAGACCCAGCCGTAGCACAGATAAGGCTGCGGTCATTAGACCAATCATTTTCTGAAAGATTTTCAGGGGACGAAGCATTGCGATCTTAAAGGACGCTGCGCAACACATTATGGTTGTGGTGCACTCCGGCGAGATCTATTACAGTGCCCAGGAACGCTATTTGTTAGTTGGGCAACAGCATGCTTTTGGCAAAATTCACCCTGAGTCCAAAATGTGATGAGGGGCTATTTGTATGTGGAAGTACGCATCTTTAAGTTCCAGTGAAAACAGCCAGTCTTTCAGCTGTATTTGTAAGAGGATGGCTTTTAGTGTGAGCATCCTGAACGGCCGTTTTATCAGGGCGTAATTCAGATGTCACCCTGCAAGCTGAAGGGTGTAACTGTATTTTATTATTCCCACAACCCAATCTGAAACCCGTGAATGGCTTGACAGGCATTCTGCTAAAGGGATAAGGTTTTATTATATCGAATGCTTTGGCATGCTTTTTAGGGACATGTGACTCGTGTGTGCGTGCTTTAGAGGGAAACTGCTCTTTTTGTGAGTTTGTGGGTGCGCTATAATCATGTGCGCTTTTACGGACCCATTCATTGCAGCTATATTGTGTGTCATACCCGGAAAATTGCGAGGTAGAGGAGAACATAGCAGCTTGAGGGGTGGTCCGGCCGTGGTGAGACTTTACCCCACCCTTTTGATGAGATGTCGATCAGGAATACGCCGGCGGGTCCAGCACTACTAAGGCGGCGATGTGGGCACCTGCTTTAGCTGCTGTGGCGGCTTTCTGAGGCGGCCAGCAGATGCAGCAGAGCGTTTGGGCAGGAAGTGTTGTATTGCCTGGGATGCCTTCTGTGCCTCTGTGAAGCGCTCAGCAAAGCCCTCGATGGAGGGGCCGGAAAGTCCGCTTGGCAAGCTCTCTATTGTGCAAGTCCTACAGTGAAGCAACCACTATATATATTTTTCTGTTTGCATGTGATTGTTTCTGTTTGCATGTGTTTTCTGAAGTTTGCAGAGCGTTGAACTCTCTCGGCCATCGTAAATTATGACATGAAGCACATCAGATTAGCAAAAAGCATGTTTGATCATGATTTGTCATTGTTTATTCAAGTGTAACTTTTAATTAAGTAAAATTAAAGTAGCATTTTAAATGTCTTTACTGTAAGTACTGATCAATTTAATGCTGAATAAAAGTGGTAATTAAAGAAAAAAAAACTTTTTAATGATATTTATGTTGTTGACCTGAAAGCACACACTGACGACTGCTAAACCAAACAGTGTGTCAGTGGTTATAAATTTTTGGAAAAAAAGAGATATTCTGCTAATGTGATTGTGTGCCAAAAGTTCTTGAGACAGAGTTTAGTATAGATTCAACATCTCTACTGGCTAAAGTGTTTCACTGAGGCATCTGCGTAATTCTATAATGTTTGTTTTTAGTCTATGTAAATAATCCATCTACACATATATCTTAATTTTCTTTTCTTTCTTGATTTTAAATAATTTAAACACCAGACTTAGAAATAATTTGTACTTTATATTGTGTTTACTTAAAAATTATAAATTCACATTTCTTGCAGCAATGTTCTGTGAGAACAACAGAATGGCTGTTGCTTCACAAACTAGAGCACTACAGGTATATTATGACTGTTAGCATGTTTTCAGACTAGACTGTTTTCAGTTGTAAACTGAACCGTGGGGCCCCCTCAGTTGCATTTGCTGCAAATGCCCCTCCCTTGTTTTGAGTCCTTGGAATTGTGGTAACTGCAACCCCGTTATGGTGCCCCTGACCAAAGCCAGTGAAAACCTATTCTTTAAAACACTCCTACCTTCTGGATGATAAAGAACTCAGCAATTCAGCACTACAAGGCTTAAGAAATACTCCCTCCAAAACTTAAGACAGTATCCAGAACAGCAGATTACAATGTTCCTTGACAACTTGTTTGGAGACTAATGCTTTCAGTTGCACAATAATGTCTGCAATAATTCACATATTTTGTGTCATTGCTTATGCATATTTTTCACATAACTATAGTTGTTTAATTGTTTGCATTTAAAACAAATCTTAGTTCTCAAAGTTCCAGACAGGATTTTACGCATAAACTCACCTACATTTAGTCTTTTTGATTCTGCTGATCAATAATAATTTTCAAATGTTTTATTTAACTTCAGTTGCACACTTACCTAGTATGTGCTCTGTTTAAATTGCATTAAAAAATATATGTTTAATTTTGCTTTATACATTTGAAGTTTGGAGGTTTCGTGTTCACATTTCCTAAACAGTGAGGCCCATTTGTGGGAAAAGTGAGTCATACTTCCGAGCACATTATCATTTGACACACTGCCAGTAAGTATGGACTGATTTTCTTTTTGCTTTTACAGATGTTGTGGATAAATGTATTTATACAACAGTCAGTGTGTTTAAATTAAGAACTGTATTCTGATTACACTTGATTTAAAAGTCCAGTCCAAATTAAAACTTAAATACCTCAATCATAATGAAAACAGATGGAAATTTTAATGGGTTTAAGATGGGTGTGATTTGCAATTAATTTGAAAGATCGGAATAAAAAAAAAAACTGCATAGTTTTGTGTATGTGCAATGCGGTAGAATTTGTGTAACTGTGAAAATGTGAAATTGTGTAATCTTAATTTACAAAACATGTTAATGTGGTGAACATAATAAATAATTTCATCATTTACTAACCATTTTTATTGTTGCAATACTGGTTGAAGCTACCCATAAACATTTACTATTATCATTAATTATTAAAAATCTGACTTTTTGACCAATTCACATTTTTTGTGAATGTGGTTCTGCTTACATGTATCTATAAATTACTTATTTGTACAAGTTTTTGCATCCCTCATTTAAATTCATGTTAATTTTTACTATTAAACATTTAGCATAGGAACTGGATTTTTAGCTACAGAATACAACTTTGAGTAAAAGGTGAAGTTAAGATTATCTGTTGGATTATTTAAGATATTTACAATAATAAACACAACAAATCAACTGCAACACATAAAAGCAACAAGAACGTAGGAGAAAAGCTTTGTTGTGCAGATTTATGATCAAATGGGAGGTTACACTTAGTTTTGACGGTTTACTCAGTTCATTTAATTAATTTGCAACTATGTCAGATAACTCTTATTAGTAGACTGTTGGGTTATGGTAACGGTTAGGGTTAGTACAGGGGTGGGCAACTTCAGTCCTGGAGAGACGGTGTCCTGCACAGTTTAGATCCAACCCTAATCAAACACACCTGCCTGTAACATTCCAGTGTTCTTGAAGACATTGATTAGCTTCTTCAGGCGTGTTTGATTAGGGTTGGAGTTAAACTCTGCAGGACACTGGCCCTCCAGGACCAAAGTTGCATGTTGCAATGTTGTAGAACATTTTAATGTTTGTCAGTGATTTGTTAGATGAAAACTATGAAGAACTTTATATTCATCTGTAACTTTAAAAGTGAAGAACTTAAAGTTTAATAACATTTGCAAGAATTTACTTAAATGATTGAAATCATTACATAGTATTCAGTAAGTAAACATTTATAAGCACATTTGCTCATACACGTAGCTAGAAGCTAGAAGCTAACTGTTAAAGATGATATTGTAGAGTTCTCAAAACAATGAAGTTTTACAGTAAAAGGAGTGTTTATTAAGGCTGTTGTCAGCCACAGCCATGCCGTACAAGCACCCCAACTTTTTTCTTTGGCCATATTGCTCCCCTCATACACATCCAGAGAGCAGGGCTTGTCCCAACTCATACAGAACATTTAATAAGAAGAGGATAAAGTGTAACATTAACATTTACATTTATTCATTTAGCAGACGCTTTTATCCAAAGTGACTTACATGTGGGGAAAACAGCAAGCAATTAGTCCTAAAAACAACTTAGGAAGTGCTCATAATACAGTATAACAGGCAATGTTCAGATAAGTGCAGGCTAGAAAGGGAAATAAAGAGTAAGGTAAAGATTTTTTTTCTTTTATGATGTCAAATAGTGTTTGATCATTCAGATCATTCCACCAGCCAGGAATGGTGTAAGAGAATGTTCTGTAAAGAGATTTTGTGAGGGTACAATTAGGCGTTGCTCACTGGCGGATCTCAGAGTTCTGGTGGGAGTGTAGATTGGTAGCAGTGAGTGGAGGTAAGCAGGCGTAGAGCTTGTGGCTGTTCCATATGCAAGCATCAATTTCTTGAATTTGATGCGCACTGCAATTGGGAGATAGTGCATACTGATAACAACCAGTAAAACTAATAACACAGGCTCATCCGGGTGCTACATCTTGATCTGTATATCTGGGTGCCCTTAGTAGAATAACTGCAGTTTATAGTGGAGTATTGCCACTGCAAACCACCTGCCATATTCAATCTTATACATTTTACAAATGTGCCAGTGAAAGATGCTTTCTGTTAAAGTATATAGCAATAAAGTACTTTAGACTGGGAGTACAGCTAAATCTTGTCAATAAAACCAGGCAATTTAAAAATATATCATATTTTATAGCCTATGTTTATTAATCTTTAATGACCTGTTAGGTCTTTAACGTCAAAGTAACATACAGTTTTTATCCTAAATTCTTGTTTTATGTGGATATTCGAATTATTGATATTTATTGATGTTTTTATCTTCTTATATATTTATTCTTGTTTTGTTCTGAGTAGCTGTTCACTGCAAGGCAGGGCCCTTAAATATTCTGCTTAGGGCCCCCAGATGTACATGGCCGGCCACATTCAGGGTCCAGGCTCGTTTCACAGCTAGCAGACTAATTCTCTGGCAAGACTAAGCTCTATTTACGATTACTTACCTTTCTCCTTACCCTGTGAGATTTCCCTGTGTATCCTCTCCAGGTTCCTTGGAATTCCCAGAGTATCCCCAGGGTTTCAGAAGAATGGCGTGTAGTGTTGTGGTTCGTCTGTGCGTGGTCTCCGTCTCCAGCCTCTGCTCCAGCAATCTCCATTACCTGCAACATAAAGAACTCTACATTAATCAAGCATCAAGTTTCTCCCTAATATCGTCTATCTCATTACTTACCATATTCTGCTGAACCATCACTCTATTACTCCTCTGCTGCTTCATAAACTTCTAACTGTTGCACTTACCTCCTGTGTGTAGTCCGCTTCGTTACAGATACATTATTAAAAACTATTCTAAATATTTCTTCTATTTGTGTACATTCACAAAAGGAAAAAGAAAACATTTTGCTTTTTTAAGAGTTCATTGTATTAGTTAATCAAATTTCTGGCTGCTAATTGTTTTACAGGTTTCTCATTTTGTTAATTAATTATTTAGAAAAAACATTTTGCATACAGGCCTATTTATTTCTTTTATCTATAGCTTTATTAAGTTTTTTTTTTTTTTCATTCGCAGAAGCCCTGCAGGTGTGTGACCATGTGAATTCTCACGTTCTCTTGCTTTTGGATAAAATTAAACAGATTTAGATCTTTTTAATGTGTCACAGCCACATATCAATTCAAATTTCTTTTCAATTGTAATTTAACAATCTTGTTGTTAATTAATTAATTATGGCTTATTGACTGTCGGTTGTCAAAACATTTCTGAATATTCATGAACGTTTCTATTTCTTAATAAAAGATCATCAGAAAAATAATAACAATACAACTCTTTTGTCCTGTACAAGACCAGGCTCTCAGTTAGCGTCAGGTCACAGCTACAGTCCTCCAAAAAGCCTGGGCCACCCCAATTCTCACCGCAGCAAAGCTTCACACGCTTCTGGCTTCAGCTTAATCATCACCCATGATGCTGAAGCATTTCGATAAATAGATAGATAAAAATAAGATTAATTTGTGTAGATAAGATTAACAGTGCAAGAGAAAAAGTTTACTATTGATATCAGTGTACAACAGTAATGATTAACAATGATACAAAAAAAAATCAAGTGCAAACTGCAAAGTGTGTACTGTTAGGCGGCGCCTCTTTCAAACTGTATAACAATATTAGTCAAATATTATCTTGGCTGGCTAGCCATTTTAAAGGAGACTTATTATGCCTTATACAAAATATAGTATAAGTCTTTTTTGTGCTCAGAATGTCTCTGTAAAGTTCAGCTCAAAATCCCCTACAGATCATTTAACATATATTTTTTAAAAATGCCTAAAAAAAATTTGGGTGGAAGCAAACTTCCATGCAGTGGCGTATCTGCCATTGAGGACATTTTCCCGAACTTTCTAATTAGTCAAAGCTGAAATCCAGCAGTGATAATCAATGCCAAACACAGAACCCGGTCCGTATCCGAATCCATATGTCATCTGTATTTTCTCCCAATTAAATTAACATTCTCTGTCTAATCTCAAGTGAAATCTCCGCCTCTATCTGTCTTTGCAGGCAGCATCAAACTAAATTAAGTTTTAAAACGCCAACAACAGAAGGGCAGGGAAAGAGTAGGAGAGAAGGTGAGCCTGTGTGTGTCAGTGTCAGACTGTTCAGCGCTGTCAAGCGCTAAGTTTCATTTGTCATTAGAATCTTGAGAAACACACAAAACTACGTTGTTGTTTTTTTTGTGTGTGTGTGCTTGGGGGAGGGGGGTACCTCGGTATTTGAAAAATCCTGGCTACGCACATGCTTCCATGCCTGCTTTTTTTATATGCAAAAAGCTTTTGCTCCCCGCCCCCTTTTCCAGAATAGAGCTGGGCCATTACAGCTCAAACCTGATAGAAACATCTTTTTTCTCTCGACTATCATTGTTTATTGTACCGCTTTTCATCATGCTTTTTAAATCATATCAGTTTAAAAGTCTGATATACCGTTTTCTGAGTGAATACATTCACTCATTCACACACACAGACAGAAGCAGAAGTTGCATCACGTAAGTACTAAACTGAGTTAAAAAAAATCAAGCTTTGTGAAATCTAGCAACAAAATTCATAATTGGGCAAAACTCCAGGATACCTGGACTTTACAACATGTCCCACCAAAGTCACAAATCTCTCCCCTATTCCTGTGGTCTACAGCTTCATCCACTAGCAAAACAGGCCCTCACATCTCAGACTTTCCTCCTTGTACCCCTAATGCCCTATCCTTTTCAGCAGTGCAGCTCCCATAGCACAAGTTAGAGTGAGGCTGCCTCCGCTAATGGTACAGAACGATCCACATCTTTTTCCCTACCCTGCTCCTAATTCCATCCCCTACCCATGGCCCACAGTCCATCTGTCCACCTTAAGCTTGAAGCAAATATCCTAATGCCTGCCATTCCCCCTCTCTTCCTCCCCTTTTCTTCAGCTATTGCTCTTGGAACCGTCCCAAGCACAAGACAGCCTCAACCAACTGCAAAAGCCCCAGCACCCATCACTTCACCTCTCCCTCCCACAGCCTTGCCTGCCACTGGATCCTGCTATGGCGCCCCATCCCCCCTTTCTTCCTAATCTTCTGCCTAACTTCCAGACCCATTAAAAGCATGAGTCTGCCTCCACAATCGTTCCGCTGACAACTTTTCCCTTTACCTGCCTGCCCTAATATCCCTCTGAATCATCCCCTAAAACCTCTCCTCGAAGCTTTCCTTAATTCAATTTACCAAGCCGTTTCCCCCTAGAACCACTTCTGCAATCACACTTTAAAAGCATGGAGATGCGTTAAATCATTAAATTCTGCTTATTGTGATTTGGCAAAGAACAACACAACAGAGCAAAGTGTTTGTGAGCCCTGGAGGGTGGATTTATTGTGACAAAATGGTGAACAAACAGATAGGTGGCTGGTGCGCTTGATCCGGTGCCAGTGGTACTCATGTCCCTCTTCTTTCCTTGTGCAGACTGTGGTGTCTGGAGTTCCAGTGAGTGAACAAGTGTCCTGGGCCAATAGGTTACGGCAAGTCGTCTGCTGGGATAGAGAAAACAGGGTAAGTACATCACACACGGTAAGTGGAGATCTTTCTCTTCCATCTGGTGTTGGAGGGTGGGTTTTAAAGGGGAGCAGGCTGTGACCAAATGGTCCGTCTTGATGATTACCAGGTGTTCACAACCAGGGCGATGCTGATTCGTCCCATCACACTATAAACAAGTAAGACAGACCAGACTGAGAAAAGGACATTTTATCTACATTTCCAATCTCCAAACACCCCTTTTTTCCAAACACTCCTAGCCTTCCTTCAGTACAAGCCCCCTCCAACCCCCTTTTCACAGAAAATTCCAACCGCCCTGTCTCCCGTTTTTGGTTTCAAAAACATCTCAGATCTGTCCTGCTTTCCCAACAGAGAATTTCTCCAGCCATTCCTTCCGAATAAGCGCAGCCTCTACTGTGGCCGAGAAAGGCCTTTCCATACAGCAGATTCAAACTATTGGTCGCCGGTCTTCTGATGCTTTCAAATGCTACATTCAATTAAAGGAATCCTACGTCAAGGAAGCCCATCAAACCCTTATCAGTCACCCCACTCAAACCCTGCCCATTCCCATGGTAACATTCCAGCATCAGCAACTACTCCTGCCGGAGCTTCACCCACTCCTTTCTCATGCACCTACTGCTACAGCAGTAAATGCTCCTGCAGAAACCCTTCACACACACTGTCACAGCAGTAGACACTCCAGCAGAAGCTTTTCTCATGCAACTCCTGACCAGGGCTTCACACTGGCACCTGTTCACCCACCAAATGCGGATAAAATTCAGCTGTGGTGGGTAAAAACTTTAGTCTCACTAGCCACTTTGGTGGGTAGTTTATTCTTTGGTATGGCAATATATTTTTGTTGTAGTTTTCTCTAAAGGCATCTGATATAATAAACGCATTGCAACATAATATTACGCACATAAAACTCCCATGAGCACCTATATCAACATTCTGATACAACTTGTTTAGAACGTGTGTTAACTCTCTCTCTCTGTGCCGACGACATGTCTGACTCGTGAACAAACAGTTTTTTTAAGTCTGACATTTTTATACTATATTTATATTTTTACTTACAGTTGTTTTTATGTATTTATTTATTTTTGAGACTTTTTATCAGAACGGTCAAATTATTCATTAACTAGAATGAATTTGTCAAAGCTGTTCTCAACATTAAAAATGTGTCACTTTTAGACAAATCCAAATCAAAATCAGTGCTAAACAGGGCATGACATTAACACAATATTATACATTACACGACCAAGTCAACGAAGTTCCCTGAAAACCATTATTGCAAATTTGACATTATAGCCTATACAAGACTTAACATAGTTAATATTATAGGATTATTTCATTTTAGTTCAGTATTTAAATTTGAATTTATTAAAATTATATATTGCTGAGTGTGTTTGCTCCATTTGTTTAATGAAAATAGTTTGAAATCACAGCAGAACAGTGGCAAATATGCAACACACAGAGTAGCACTGTTTCTTTTTTTTCGCGTTTTTGAATTTTGAAATATTTAAGTCAATAATTTAGTGGTCAATTCATAAGGACAGGCACTTCTTTATCCTTGGGTCGGGTATCCATCCTTTAGTTTGAACGAATCGTTTGTAGGCTTCAATGACTGATTTATTAAATAGTCACTTGCTTTCACCTAATGGTTTACTAGAAGGCTACTTACATCTTTTTTTTCCCCATGATTTCATATATATGTATATATTACACGTATATTAAAACACCAAACTCAACATTATGCTGTTTAAAGTTTGCCTGAAAGTGTAAGCATTCATGCTATATTTTGGCTACAGATAAAGTCATAAATGCATCTGAATGCTGCTTCTGTTTCTTCTGCAGTGGAATGATCAATTTTGTGGATGTGTGTGATTTCATATGATTGGTAACAGGTAACATTGGTAACATTATCTTATTATATTAAAATAGTTCAAATTACTCTTAAATAGTTGTATGCATTATTAAGTCATATAAAATGTAATTTCCTAACAAGAAAATTGTGGCCAGTGGAAATGCTGAGTGGCTAGTAAATTTAGAAAACCACTAGCCACAGTGACTGGTGAGCAAAAAAGTTAATGTCAAGCCCTGCTCCTGACACAGCAGTACATGCTCTCACAGGATCCTCTCACATGCACACACAGCCACAACAATGATCCGCTCCCACAGGAGCCTTTTGACCATACTCACTGTCTTAAACAACACAATGTAACTTCAAGTCAATCACACTTCTGAAATCAAACTGCCCACTTAGGAAGCAACACTGATTGACAATCACTTTCACATGCTGTTGTGCAAGTGGAATAGACAACAGGTAAAAATTATAGGCAATTAGCAAGACACCCCCAATAAAGGAGTGGTTCTGCAGGTGGTGACCACAGACCACTTCTCAGTTCCTATGCTTTCTGACTGATGTTTTGGTCACTTTTGAATAGTGGCAGAGCTTCACTGTAGTGGTAGCATAAAACCCACACAAGTGGCTCAGGTAGTGCAGCTCATTCAATGCGAGCTGTGGCAAGAAGGTTTGCTGTGTCTGTCAGTGTAGTGCCTAGAGCATGGTGGCACTACCAGGAGACAAGCAATTACAGCCCAACTTACAGCCCAGCATTTGCCAGTGAACACTTGATCTGGCATTTGACAGATTCACCACTGGTGCCCTGTGCTCCTCACTTATTAAAGCAGGTTCATACTGAGCACATGTGACATACTGGAGATGCCGTGGAGAACATTCTGCTGCCTGCAACATCCTCCAGAATGACCAGTTTGGCAGTAGGTCAGTTATGGCCGCACAGCCCTCATGTGCTCGCCAGAGGTAGCCTGATTGCCATTAGGAACCGAGATGAGATCTTCAGATCCCTGAAGGCCAGAGTGGTTGGCCTTGGGTTCCTCCTAATGCAACACAATGCTAGACCTCATATGGCTGGAGTGTGTCAGTAGTTCCTGCAAGATGAAGGCATTGATACTATGGACTGGCCCGCCTGTTCCCCAGACCTGTATCCTATTGAGCACATCTGGGACATCATGTCATGCTCCATCCACCAACGCCATGTTGCACCACAGACTGTCCAGGAGTTATAATGGAAGAATAACTTGATAGATAAATAGCTGCATTAATATTAATTATAATTGATTAATTCATGGCTTGCCCAATATAAATCTACTACACTGCAAGTACTGGAACTTGGTACTGCGATACATCCAAATATAAAATAAAAAAAAAAAACTGCCAGTGCACATAAAATATTTAAAAGTTTGCACTTGCATATAATAGGCTTTAGCAAAAAACACAGAATCCCTAGAATAGTGCAATGGGGTGGAGGAGGAATACCGGACAACTGTTGTGAGAGTTAAGTGGGCTGTATGCTTTTCATTGCACATACCTTAAATTCCAAGTCCTTTAGTGTGAAAAGTGTTTTGACTGAACTGACATCGGTGAGGACAGACAGCCGTGGAGTGTAAAAACAATCTGACGACTTTACAGTCTTGTAGCGCATGTTTAGAAACCTGCTAAAATGTACGTATGTGTGTGGTTGGCATTACTTGTTCATTGCTTTTGCGTATAATCACGAGCAGTGCTAACTACATAACCAAATATTGAACTCTTTTTAAAGTTTATTAAATATTGAAGTCTATTAATTTATTCAAAAACAGACCTGAATATATTAAAACCTTATTGAGTTTCATCTAAAAATATTTTAGTTTTAAATATATTTTAGCCATTTTTTGAGTGTTGGTTTCAAAAAATATATTTTATCAGAATAAATACATACCGTAGATTCATTGTTGTAAATGAGGAAATACATTTACTAAATTTGTATTTCCGCATCTGATGGTAGGGAATTAACTATACAATCAATGCTAAGTTTTAAATTTTGTTAACACCTTTGTTGACCCTGGAACAACATTGTGATTAGCCAACTAACCAAAAAAGGGGTTTCAGTCTACCAAAAAGAAAATGGTCGTTGTTTTTTAGATCACTGTGAATACGATTTATCAAGAACTTTCACGAGTTCACACGTACATATAATTAAATCGAGTAAAGATTAAGCATATTTGGCATGCTGTCTGGGGAGAGGGATTGGAGCTTGGCAGGACTCCCAAGACCAGGGTCCACCCCCACTTCCCTGTTTAGAGAGAGGGGTCTGAGCTATTAGAGCAGGACAGCAGCCAAAACTCGAAAGGAAGAGGGTAGATTAGAATTCTATATACACATAAACCGGAGTGGGAGTCAGAGGCCTGCATGGAGAAACTATGGACATATAGGAAACAGATGGCCCCATAGGGGGTCTTTTTCTGTACAATAACAAGTCTAAAAGGGGCAACAGCGGAAGAGTCAGGAACTACCACAGCAGCTAGCAGCATAGAAAGTTCCACTAAGACAGCTAATGCATTTCCATGTTGTCATGACAGGACTGTTATTGAACCCTAAATCGTGTAGTGTATACTTGGCATCTTTTGTCTGCAATCTCTAACTGGCAGGGAGTTGAAATATCGGGCCTAAAGTCTTGAGACTAAATGAGATTAAATATCTAGATGTCTGCATTCCTAGTCCTGTGGTGTAAAATCTGTTTCTACTAAATCTTACAATTAACAGACAATTGTGTAGTGCAAGAACAATCTGATGGCTTTGAAAGTGGTGTTGAATTTGATTAAAAACCCCCACATCCCATTGTGCATACTAGCCAGTCTAAATTCTGTTTAGCCATTTTCTTAGAGCAGATAGTGGTGTATAGAACGTACTAAGACAGGATTTCTCAAATTTCAGTGACAAACTCAACCACACCCTAGTTTTCTCTTCAGGAGTCAAGTCTCAAAAACGTGCCCCCTAGTGGGGAAAGAGAAGCTCTCCTCCTACATAACTGTTTACCACATACAGTACAAGCATTAGTCACAATTTGAAGGTTGAAGTGCAGTTAAACCATTGCACACTGCAAGTGTTTGTATACAAAGAGCACACCAAACTATCTCACTAAGAATCATATCTGCAATCATGAAACTAGAGGGGTGCCCTTAAACATGTACTAGAAGGCTACATGGATATTTGCCACCATCTTGTGGCATAACAGACCAAGCACATCCACAAGCAAGTTATTAAAATAGATTTTATTTAGAAAGTCTTTTCCACTCCACAAATAAATCATTAAAACAAACTTTAAAAAGTGCCTTCGTGGAATTGCCACATGACTCCATAAATAATTTAAAGCTCTACATAGAAATTACATTTAGATAACATTCACATATGCTGGCATAGCTGTGCACAAAAAAACAAAACAAAAACAAACAAAAAAAAACCTCTAGGAACGGTTCTTGCTGACCCAGTGATAGCGGTCCACCCTTGGACCAGAGAACGCGTAGGAGGGCCTGTAGCCCTTGAAACTCTTATGAGGTGGGTATGGTCCACTTAAGGAATGCTGCTGGTAGCTCTCATATGGCTTTCTTTTAGGGTACGTGCCCCAGTTCTGCATAGGTGGAGGCTGCCCAAACTCACTGAACTATAGATGGAGAACAGCAGCAGTTAAAACATAGCAAATTAAAGCAACTAGCAGTTTTAGGTGTACGTTAAGGAACTGAACACATTACCTGGTAGACACTGTTCGGGTTGGACACCGTTGGGATGCATTTAGGCTCTGGAACAGAAAGGCTGCTGCTGTTACTGCTGTAGTTGCTGTAGTTGCTACTAATGCTGCTGCTCATGCTGGTGTTTCCCCCCTCCTCATCTGAGGAGGTTCCAGAATGGTAGTCAGATGAAGCCCTTTCCACTGCGTTATTTATCCTACGAGAGAATTCCCCATCTCTTTTTTGACCCTCCAACTGAGTAACACAAAATGGAGTTGACTTCTCACCATACCTTAAGAGAACGAACAACAGTTTTTGGAAGTACTACAGTGGTACACTTGAGTATAAAACCAGTATGGATCAAGAACTTCATTAACAATCCAGCAAATCAAGTGTTACCGGCATGACACCTCTCCTGGATCAACCCAAATGGTCATTTCCTTCGGTAATCCTAGATTTTCATAAACAACGTCACTCTGGCAACAAGCACGTTCAATAACCGGGTCTCTTGTTTGAGCTTTGTTCATCCTTAAACACCTAAGAAAAGCCCCTTGAATTAATTAAAAAACACATGTGTTAAAAAGTTAAGATAGCATTAAGATACTCACCTAAAAGCTTGTCCTTTAGTAGGGTTTTCTGGGTACCAGTGATTTTTGTAATTTTCAAAGAGCACAGAGGTTAATTGCACAGCAAACTTCTCCCTCCTGACACGATCCAGTTTACCATGCTTTTTTGCTAGTCTTGCAATGAAGAACACTGTTGCTGCAATCTCTTCCTTCATTGTTAAATGTTAAGATCGGCGTGTCAATGGACCAAGCAGTTTGTTTGTTACCTTTTTTTAAAAAAAAAAAAAAAGTGTAAAAATATAAAATCACAGTCTAAGAAGCAAACAACTTGTTCATTTATACAGCTGCTTAATAAGTAAACATCAATATTTTGTTTTGCATCAGGTATATAAAAACATCTTAAAGCACCACAACAAATATATTCAATCTATCTTAACATCGCTCAGCCTTTTAATGCTTCAGCATTAATTAGCATAATTAGATTAGAACAGGTGTTTCAAATTGCAGAAGGAGCTAATAAAGGCTTTCCTAATTACTCTACTTTCGTAGCTTTTGTTTGTTATTCTAACTGCTGAATATACCAAAGAAACTGAATTAAATGCCATGTTACACTAAATATTATAAATTAATAGGAATAATTTTTTATGCTATGTCTGCCCTCACGTTTATGACAGGCCCAGGACATGGTTAATTTATTAGGTCTAGCTTGCAACCAATAAAACAAGGACATAAGGGTTGAAATATGACTAGCTTTACAAAACAATTGAGAAAACTTGTTCCATAGAATGGGTGACCTGCAAGAACATAAGTTGTTGCTTTTTCTTTCTTTTTTTTTTGGCTTAGTACGGGCAAGCCTAGACCTGTCTTCATGTGGACTAAATGGTTCCTTTGGTAACCTAGTCCAGAAAACCATTGTCCACTATAAACACTGTACAGCATTGCCTACCAACAGCGAACAACACAGTTAGTTTTCAGTGTTGACATAGATATGGGCCTCAAAAGCAGTTTGATGTTTCCAAGCTTCGTTACGCTTGACTTGTGTTTCTTTCAACCTAAGGAATGACGACAGGTAACGGCTTAGCAATGTTTATTTTAATCATTAGATATTATACTGTGGAAAATAAAACTGATCATTTTGATCATTATAAGGAGTTATAAGGCGTTGAAATAAGCACGTTCTAGGCTACAAACGTGGCTTTTGCTTGACAGACATAAAGTCAACAAATGTAGCCTATATTGATGGGATATTTTTTTTATATTTAAAAAAAGAAACTAAACATGATCATAAAATGACGACGCCTGTCAAATTATTTTTTATTGTATATATATATATATATATATATCATTATTTGTTATTATTTATTTAAATTATAACTAGTTGATTAGT
>JAUYWG010000038.1:19494189-19509266 GCA_034779775.1 Enteromius afrohamiltoni
GCCTGTCATATTATTTTTTATTGTATATATATATATATATATATATATATATATATATATAAAAGCCATGGTGTCTACTGTGAACAAATTTTATTAATTAAAAAATAATAATAGGCTAATTCATATTTTAGCCAATAGCAACTAAATTAATTGCATCAATTGCAAATTTTATTGTTAATATCTAGATAAATATTTTCAGGTTTAGTTTAGTATTTTAGGTTAAGTTCATTCCACTGATTTCCCTCTGTGCCCGGCGCTCATCTCTGTGCTTATCGCATTTTCCTGGGAGAAGTAGCGCCAGTATCTGCAGCGGTAGGCGCCGTGATTCGCGCTCAAGTGGCTCCCGCCTTGGATGGCGCTGAATTTGAACATACAATATCAGCTCTGCCTATAAATACAGACAGCCTGTCGTGTGCTGGAATCCAACGCAGAGGGACACAGCTGCAAGACACAGATAGCTCCTGATGAATATCTTCAGGTAAGACTGACACATTTGAAAAGCTATACGAGGACTTTCGTTGTCCACAACTAGTAATAAAACTGTTTTATTTGGCGGATCAAGTTACCTATAATTAAAAAGAAGTAGGCTACTGCACGTTCAACCCCACCTGGTGATGTGACGTCAGCGAGGTCGTAACAACAGTAGATGCACACAAACCTGAGAGTGCAGATACATTCCGTCAGGTGACTTAAAAAACTAAAATTATTATTTGTTATGTCTCAGTAATTAGTGGATATTAGGCCTCCTTGTTTCTTCGACTTGGGTATGTACTAAATTAGACTACAAATTTGAAATCTTTATTATTTTGCTGGGGTTTTTGTTTTGTTTTTGTTGTTTGTTTGTTTGTTTTTTTAATGTAGGTTTAGGCTACATGGTACAAACAGAATAATGTGCTGATATATTGACCTGTTGGGGTTGGTTTGTAGGCAGTGTTGTTAGCTGATTGTTTTATATAAACTATAATCACTAACCATACTGCCAACACAATGACCTACAAGGAAACACAGAACTTATAGGCCTACGGTTATTTTCTCTGTTGTTCTGAAAGTTTTAATGTGTAATATGGTTGATTTGTAATTTACAGTCCATCTTTTGTGAAATGTGAAATGTAAAAAAAAAAAACTCTGTTTTGTAGGAGACTTTAGGACCTTTCCTGAGAATATACTGTGTGGTCATCAGGCAGTGTAGTTAGTTGATTACAATCCTTATAGTAATCACTAACCTCACTACCAGGTGAAGGCCAGTTATAAAACAACATATAGCAGCTTGTTTTTGATGTGTTTTTTTTTTTTGTATTTTGTAATTTTTTAATACAACTACATCTGAAAATAAAATAAAGTAAAGCATGTCACATCATTCTATTTTGTCTGATTAGATTTAGCCTGATTCTGATATTTAAAATATATTATAAAAATTAAGATAAGAGGAACTTTATTTATCCCGAGGGAAATTATTTTGTCACAGACATGCTCGACGCTGCAAAGGCAATAAGTACAGTAAATAATAATAATAATAATAATAATAATAAAACATTATACAATGAGTACAGTAAATAATAATAATAACAGTAGAATGGTGCAAATAGATCAGATAAAAATATAATAAAATACAATAACATAACTATTAGTGCAAGTGGTTCTGAAAAGTGACAGTGCACAATGAATAATGAATAAAAGGGAGTAGAAGCAGCATGTAATGATGGGATGAAACAAGCATTCAATCAATCACATACATATTTTTATATTGCACAATTTGACTGAAGACAAGTAACATTAGTATTAATATTATTATTAATCCTGAGAAATCACCTACAGGGCATTGAAGAATTGTATAGTCTTATTGCCACAGGTAGGAAGGATTTCCTGTGACTGTATGTTCTGCATTTAGAGGCGATTAGTCTTTTGCTGCGTATGCTCCGATGGCCCATCACGGGGTGAGAGGGGCTGTCCATGATACTGAGAAGCATTTTTAGCATTCTCCTCTCAGACACCTTTGCCAGGTTCTACAGACTGACACCCAGGACAGCACCAGCCTTTTTAATCAGCTTGTTCAGCCTGTTTGCATCCGCTGTCTTCACCCCACTTCACAACACTAAAACATGGTCAGCATTTTCCTGCATGCACTGGTGTTCTTAGACCAGTCCAGTTTACAGTCAATTCTTGCTCTCTCGCTGTGTATAACGTTTATTTATTGTATTTGCAGTTCATGGCGGTGTATTAAATTTTTTAAAATGCTAATATAGCCTACTATTACCATCCTATTTGTAATTAAAAAAATCTTGAACACATAAACACCGCACAATGTTAAACAAAGACTATAATTTAAAATAAATAACTAAATAATTTAAAATGGCCTATTGTCCGTCCCGTCTAATACAGAAACTAGCAAAAAGATGCTTTGTTTTTGTTTAAATTCCCCTAAGAAGCATGAATATCTCGAACATAGATGTAGTATGTAGACTGTGTGTAGATCTAGCCTAATTTTACTTCCGTTTACAGGGAGCCTTGGCAACCGTAGCGGCTGGTTAGAATAACAAGCTTGCTACTATGAATGAAGAGCTAGACGAAGAGGTTATAGACGGTCTTGCAGACATCGACAAACACTACACAGTATTTGACGGAGCGTCGCAAGAAGATGTGGCATATGCAAAGGTTTTCTGGAACTCTCTTTCCCTGCAGCCACCAATAGAGTCTCGACTCGTTTCTGCTGACATCAGGCAGCGGCTGAGAACTGCGAAGACCCCGCACTGTAAGTGTGCGTTCAGCACGAACGTGTTTTCGTGCAAACAATCTTGGAGTAAACTGCAAACTTGTATAAATGAGCTGTGAAAGCATACGATAACAATCATAAAACAAAACGTCACCGGAATCGAACCTCGAGTCGAAGGGTCAGAGCTTCTTTAGGTCTATATATGGCAATTTGGAAATTTCTGGTGACGCATTTAAATAATTTAAAGTAAACCAGATAAAGAAGAATAATCATTTGTTGTTTTATTTTTAGCCACAAACGCTACCGCAAAGCAAGCGTCATGGTCAAGTAAGTAGGCTAGTGTATGAGTTTGTGTTGTGTTAAGTATAAAAATGATGAGGCCTGTTTGTTTGCTTCCTTGGTAGAGAGAGATGATGAAATCCAGCAGGATGCTTACTTGAAGCAACAGCAAGAGGAGAGACAGAAATACATGGAGATGGTGAGGTGTCAGTGGTATTAACCCGATCTCATTAATGTGCATTTCAGTAGCACGGTTTTTCTTTTTGTGTTTGGCGTAGCTGATATTTAAGATGCAGACTTTGGCAAGCTTATAATACGCAGTTGGTAGGTTTAGGTGTGTCGCTAACCTGATTTTACCTAGTGCAACATGTCCCTGGGTCAAAATATCTGTTGACCCTGGAACAACATTGTGATTAACCAATCAGATTGGAAGAAACACTTTACAGTTTTTTTGAAGTTTAGACTTTCAATCAGTGTTTGGTGCTTGTACATCAGTGTCAGTCATCTATCGTTTCCTCTGATTTTAGGCATTACTCATAGGTAAGGGTAGGTTTAGGTGTAGAGAAATGGTCAAGACTATATTATAGAATTAAAATTTTGTTCCAGGGTCAACAACATATGTTGACCTCGGGACACATTGAACTTGGAAAAATCAGGACGTGTGGGGTAGGTACGTATTATATGCATGCAGAAACTGCGTATTATATAAAAATGTATTTTATTACTAACTTATATGTTCTAATCACACATACGTGCTCCTCTCGCAATTTGTTTATCAACATCACTTGATTTAGTTAATAGAAGTTTATTAATTTATTAAATCCATAGCATTATTTTTGAAAGCATCCTTATTTTACAGTATTTTTACACAAGCGTCTAAAACTTTGAACAGTACTGTAGCTTTGCAGGTAGGGTTTTTTTTTTAGTCATCTTGGAGACGTTGCCACAGTTCTTCTGCATCACTGGCTGTTGTCAGACTCCTTGTGCAGACAATAATGTCACTGTATTATTACAACTAATGACAAAAATAATGTTTGGAAACGTAAACTGATATTTCCAACTGACACGCTACCGCAAAAGATGGAAATAGCAGCCTTAAAACCACTTGCGTGAAGAAACTGTGTATTGTATAAGAAGTCTACAAAAATTAATTTTCTAACTAACTTGCAGACGATGGCACTTGCTGAGCATATTGTAGGCACATGTGCTGCACTGCACCACAGCTCCAATATAACATCTCTCATAGGATAGTTGAAATAAATGTGTAGCAGTTGCCGGGTGTTTAAGCAGTATGACCACAAACTCAATACACTGCAAATATAAGAATGTCAAGTAAAATGTTTTGATATAATAAAGTAATTACCACTTCTGAGAAACAAAAACAATAAGAAAGATTGAGATATGTGGCATAATGTGGACTTGATGGCCCCAGCTTCTGTCTTGATTCTCCCTTTGCTGTGATCTGTATTTCTAGACAGTGCATTACAGCATAAAGAGCTAATGAGTCAGCCTGTGGAGGGCAGTTATGGATCTCTAATGATAGATGATGTGAGATCAACGGGGTTTCTAAGTGTAGATCTGGCAGGCTGGATTCACCAGTTTAACAACAGTGCTCCATATGCCACATAAGCAAAATCGCTCCTCTCCAAGGAGCATCCCAGATAATTTAAGATCACAACATAAAATGGAACTCTGATAAAAAAAAATTTAATGGCACTAAAGCCAGCATCACTATTACATGTTAATTATACTTAGATGCTGGGAATGTGAACACACTCACGGCCAGCATAACTCATCCTGTGCCCGATATGTTGTGTTTCATATTACAAGGCAGTTATTGTGCTGATTGATTGTACAAGTTCAATGCTTTCAAACAGAGGTATCCGATAAGTCTGCAGATTTAATTTAAAGGCTTCCATTGCTGTCTGACTCGTGTAAATTTTCTCGCAGAGGAGTCAGTTGTAATGCTATCCAGCAGGCAGAATCCTTAAGAGCCTGCTTACCGCTCTTAAGCCCAACATTTGTGCGGTGATGAATCTCTCCGCATAGCTACTTTCTCTCCCAACATTGCACTAACCATATCTACTAATCAGATTAGCGGGAAATCACTGGTCTTGCAGATCAATTCATCTGTGTATAAGGAGGAGGAAGCATTGATTTGTCCTTTTTCGGGCATTGCTGGGGCAAGAACCCTGACATTTTGTTTTACAGATTAAAGATTCTGCACTTGCCAAAGAACCTAAGCATACTGTAAGCATTAAGCAAAAAAAAGACTGGGCTCACATTATAATTATAATAATAATATTATTAAATAGAATTGGATATGACTGTATATGAATAAAGGAAAGGTGTTCTAGATGAGGTTTTTTGCTTTTTGTTTTGCTGACAAAATATTCATTATGATTTATCACGTCTAAAATAAAAGCTTTTGTTTAAATGATATATGTTGTGTACTGTGAATATTTATTATGAATATATAAACACACATGCTTGTATAGATTTAAGAAAAATGTTGTTTTATATCTTAAATATATTTACATATGATACAATATCTATAAATCTGAATATAGACATGTAACTACATTAAAAACATGTATTTTAAATATTTGCTGTATGTGTTTGTATTTATATATATACAGTACTGTGCAAAAGTCTTTGGCCACTAGTATTTTCACCAACAAAAATGGTTTTAAGTCAGTTATTTCTATATTTTGTGGTAGCGTGTCAGTTGCAAATATCAGTTTACATTTCCAAACATTCTTTTTGTAATTTCATTATAATAAAGCTGTGAGCACAAGGAGTCTGACAACAGCCAGTGCTTTTTTTTGTTGGTGAAAATACTAGTGGCCTAAGCCTTTTCCACAGTACTGTACATAATAAATATGCACAATACACACACACACATATTATGTAAACAAAAGTAAATTAGTCATTCTTTTAGTTTAGCTGAAGCACAAAACTTACTTAAATATTAAGTAAATAAAAGCTAAAATAGAAATAAATATAAATAGTATTAAATAGTAAATAGTATTTTATATAAAAAGTGATAACGTAAATGATTACATTAATAAAATTATTACAAATGTAATTAAAATGAAAATTAAAACTGAAAGTTCTATATTTTAAAAAGCTAATTAAATAAGCTAAAAATGACAATGAAGCATTTTGTCGATTTGTGTACTGTAGATCAGTGTTTTTTTAAACCTGTCCTACAAGCACCCCTGCCCTTATCAGACACACCTGATTCACCTCATCAACTTGGTAGTAGAGACTTCAAGACCTGATTTGGGTATGTCTGATAAGGGAGACATACAAAATGTGCAGGGCAGGGGTGCTTGTAGGACAGGTTTGAAATCCACTACTGTAGATCAATGGTTCTCTACTCCAGTCCTCGACACCCCCACTCTGCACATTTTGTATGTCTCTCATATTATTTAACACATCTGATTCAGATTATCAGTTCGTTGGGAGTGAGATCCATGAACTGAAGTGTGTCAGATAAGAGAGACATACGAAATGTGCAAAGCGGTGGGCCTCGAGGACTTGGAGTTGAGAATCACTGCTAAAGATTAAAGTGTGTCACATCTCAATATTGTTGTTGCTTGTCCAACTTAGGCTTACAACCAATTTGTGCATATTTCACAAGGTGACTAATTCGTAAAAATTCATACGACCTCACTCATGATTTTGTATGATTTGAGTGATGGGTAGTTTTGGGGTTAGGTGTATGTCATTCGTACAAATTCATGCAAATTGTGCAACTCGGTTTAGCAAAATTCATATGAATTTGTACGATTAAGGTCATATGAATTCGAATAAATTAGCCACCTCAAAAAATACGTATGAATTACCATGAAAGCGGGCTGGCTTGTCAGCTGCTCCAGTACAGTGTACCATCTCTGTGTGCTGTACTCCAGCCTTGGAGTTCCATTTGTTCTTCACAAACTGGTCAGTCATTCATCTCCTTGCGATTGAATATAGCATGTTCATCAGGGCAGTGGGCAGTTCCATCCCTGTAATCTCTGCTTCCCCACTGTGAGTAATCAACCTGCAAACCCCAAGACGGATGGCCCTCTGGAGGATAGATCCATTTTATGAGATTACTCTTAGCTAATTAACCTCATTCCCAAAACCTTTTGAGTCAAAGGCTTATTCACTGGAGTTTGTTTGTTTGTTTTGTTTTGGTTTTTTTTTCATAAAAATAAGCTTTGCATTGTCAAAAATGCCTTAAAGTCTCTGTACTATAGTGTTCAATTACTAGAATGTTTAATATAATGTGGGAAAACGTAATCACACTCTGTCTGCTTTATAATGTGATTTTCCCAGTGTATTGTACTGTTCCGCAACTCCATTTGATTTAGTTGTATGAGTTTTAGCAGATTGCAAAATGACAGATGTTTACACTGGGTGATAATAATCAACAGAGACATTACGTTACATTATTATAACTGATTAACCTGCCATAAAATGACATTGGCTTGAAAAATGGTTACAGTGTACAAGCATGTAATGGATTTAATGAAATGACATTAAGTGCAGCCAGAAACTATGGGCGCTAAATCAAAATTATGAGGCTTGTTTAGTAAGTGCAGCTTTCAACTGCTAGACTCCGACAGCTGAGCCTATTCAGCAGTGCTGTTATATACAGTAGATGTTTATGTCATACTCCATCTTATACAGATTGGCATTGTTGTAGGTGTTAGTAGATAAATTCAGTAACCCTGGTTGTGCATTTTTGCATATTTAGTATTCATGTATTTATGTTAAAATAAACACATACACTAATAAAACACTAATACATTTTTTTAAACTGAACTAAAGCTGAGATAAAATATAAAAATTAGATGCTAAACCAACATTTGTCATTTTGTATTTATTGTAATATTAAAGTGATGGTAAAAGTTATTCCAAACCTGTTTGGTTACTAACTTTAAATTAAAAATACAAAAAACACTGTGAATAATTATGTAAGCTGGCTACTTTTACAACTTCCCTTACAAAAATTAACTATTGTTTTACTATTTAAAAAAGTAACAATAATACATGTATATATAAATAAATAAACTGATGGAGATGTTTCCTTAATTTTCTGGTACTTTTTTCATTATTTTATGTTTTTTCATGTTTTTGCAGCACATTGAGCTCTCTTGCCACCATAATAAACCTACAAGTAATATTTAAATAATTATAATAATAATAATAATAGACAAAGACACATGACACAATTCCAGAATATATAACTAAAATTAAAATAAATATATAATATGAAAATTATAGCTAATTCAATAATAATCAATTATAATTAACATATGTTGTGCATTTACATATTTCATTTCTGTGTCAGGCCAAGAAACGAGAGCAGATTATTGCGCTTTTGAAAAAGCAGAGGGATGAGCGAATTAAGGTAAGAAATAAATTTGGAAAGAAGTAATTGGCCCCATTAGCTTAAAACATCCAGTCAGGTTTCTCCGTTCAGTTTGTATCAGCCTAGCCTCATATCAGGTCTTCTGCTAACACAGCCATTGCATATTTGGATGCCGCAGGACAGGGTTCCTCAGACAGCCAAGTGTTTTATTTCTCTCCTATTCATTAGAGTGCTCTCTCTCCCTTCCTCAGCACTTTTTCCCTAGAGCCTCAGCATTTCTTAGGGCATCCTCCCCTATAGAGGATAAGGGGAAAGGAGGGGTGGGCTTCCTGAAGATTTTGATGTCTCTCCGGGGAGCCGCCTGATGATTATGGGGTGGTGGTGCTTTATCCAGCTCCTGCTGAGTACCTTACAAACCTAATACAAGCTGCATTGAAGTCAGTTGTTTTAGTTATGTTTATTCATTTTGGTGGCTGGGATTGATGTAATGCAGCTCAGTTTTTATTTTTATGAGTAAGGAAACTAGTACTACTTACTAGTAGTTGTTTTCAAGTGTAGGTGTCAATATATATACTGTACGTACATTTTTTTTTTTAAATAATTTGAAAATATTTTCACTCTGATATTGCTAGTAAATTTCACAAATAAACGAAAAGGCAAGTAACATTTTGATGCAGAAAGACTGAAGTAGTTTTTCTTTTAAAACATATGCAATAATCTTTTTTTAAGGTTAAGGATGCATTAAATCAATCAAACGTATCAGTAAAGACTTTTATCATATAAAGAAGGTTTCTAATAATAAAAAGAATATAAGAAGAAAAAAGATGAATATATATAAATATTTCCAATGATTTCTGAGAATCATGACACTAAAAATAATGTATTAATATATAAAACAGAAAAGAGTTTAAATTCTAATGTTATGTGTTAATTTGTTAATAAAATTATTGTAAAACAATATTACTGTTTTACTGTCATTTTGATCAGCCATCTAATTTTTATTTTAACATGCAAAATCTGATTTCAATTTAGAATAATTTCATTTGTAATAAACGTTTTTGTTTACATAATGTGTTGTGTGTATTTTGGATATATACAGTAAATACACATGCATGTATGTATATATTTAAGAGAAATATTTTATGTTTATGTATTAAATACATTATATAATTTAGATAAATACAGGTCAATTTTTTCAATATATGCTGTATGTGTGTCTTTACACTTTAATATGCACAGAACACACATATATATATATAAAAAAACAAAAGAAATGTATTTATATTTATCATTATTAAACATTTATTTATAATCACAATTGTTTAAATGGACTGTATATATATATATATATATATATATGTATACTTTTGAGTCCCTTGTTTTTAATGTGATGTAGAATTTATACAGTTTTGATGTTTATTCTCAACAGAAGGAGATGATTTCCTTCAGAAACAAAACAAGACAAGGCAACCTAGTGGAGAAAAGGTTATTATTCTTTTCTTGTCAGAGATTAATATACTCTATCTGATTATAATTTCTTCTTGTAAATGATCTTTTAGTGTATCTTTTGCAACTTATGTACACCAGCACTATAAACGTTTCATAATTAAAGGTGATGGTACAGTGCAACGTATTACTGCATTCAATAAAGTAATAGTAATTGTGTGCTTAATAGTAATTTACTGCTGTGGACAGCAAAAGGGGAGATATTCCGCTGATGCTGCTACTGTAAATCACATCCAATTAGAAAAGAGAAAAGCACATAGTGCCCAAAGTATTATTTAAACAGGTAAACTAGATGGGGAAATGGTTTGTCAGCTGGAAAAAGAGGAATTCACTGACAGTTTCTAACGTTTTCATTATTATATGGATTTGTAGCCTACTAAAATTGATCTTCAGACCCGGTGATTAAGGGTTATTGGAAAACCAACTTAAGCTTATATTGAGGCTTGGGTATTGATCTGAAATCTGTCTGATCTTTTCTGCTCTGCTCTGTACAGACAGCTCAAACCTGCATTGATTACCTGTCCTATTATCCAGAACCATTCCCTTTCTGATAAATGTATCTTTGCAGAATACTTTGCTTAATGTTGTGTAAGAAGATGTGTGTCTCATTAGCCTGTGCAGTAGATTGGTTTCTAGCAACAAGTTAAATGTGGAAGCATGACACATATTACATTAATGCTTGAATGAACTTGTTTGCTACATCTAAAACAGTGCGAAACAGAACATGCATTTATTTTGTCTTAAGTTTTGAAGAAAGTTTTCTGTAATAAAGCAAGTAGATATTGAAAGCCTTTTTTAATCGTTTGTGTCTTCTGTGTAGATTGGCCCCAAATTCATCATCTGTGGATGAGGACCAGAAAGAAGTTCAGAAGCTCCAGTAAACATATTGATTATATTAAATAGCATAAGTTTTTAGAATTTTAAACAGTGTATAAGATGCTTATTTACTGTGCTGATAGACAATATGTGTTTATCATAGGCCTATGCAAATTTATATTTAAAAAAAAATTAAATATAGCCTAAAAACCAATGAGCACTGTGTCCTTCTAATCTTTTGTGATTTGTTGATATCCACAAATAAAAACCCGTGGCGTGTTAGTTACTGTCATTTGATGACGTGTTGTGATCGTCTGTGCATGCGGTCACGCGCGCGCGTCTCCCTCTGGACGTTCACAAAGATTTCAGCGGATAAGGGGACAGGTGATCGGTTTTCTATTGGACGAAGTTCTCCTGGTGTTGGATGTTAATGTTTTTATTTTCTTGGCTTGTTATTGGCTTCGTGAAATTACTTTTAAGACCCATGGAAGTTTGAAAAAAGGTGATAAAATGGACTTGATGAGAAAATGTGGCTGCGTGCTGGTTTTACTCAGCGTCTCCTCGTGCGCGTCAAAGCTTCTGGGCGGTAAGTTACTGCAGTCGACTGTTTTAAAATACTATACTATATATGTGATATAAGAAAGAAAAGCTTTCTAAGCCGAAAAAGATTTGAAACAAATATTTTTTTACTGTAGTGTCTCGTGTGCACTGACAACCAAGGGTTATTTATAGGCTAACAGAAGCAGTTTTATATAGCCTATATGTTATAATTTTAAAAGATTTGGAAATAACATTGTTTCTGTTTGTTTGAGGTTTCCCCCCACTCACTTATCTAACCGACCAATCTTTTTTTCCTGTTTAATTAATTTTAATGAGATGCTTGAATGGAAGTGGCTTCTTTAGATCATGTCTTAAAAAGGGCTGTTTTCTCTCTTCACCACTTGTTAATCCGATATACTGTCCATCCTCCCTGTGGTGCAGACATTTACGAGCCCAGAGGTATGTTCTGCCGCAGACACTAATGGCTTTCTCTAAATGAAACGACAGTTCCATCTCATCCCATGTCTATACATTGAAATGTCATCCATAGATCGAAATCTAATCATAACCGTAATTTTAGCTTTAGATATCTATGCTTTCAGTAGGGAAAAGGTACTTTGAACACCCTGGCCACGTATTCAATCGACTGAACATCAAGCGTCGATTCGCCACACAACATTATTAATGTTCTTTGTGAAAAGACAACGCTTTTTGTAGCTTATTTGAAGCCCCTGGATTTACAGACACGCTTTAGCGAAATAATCAAGTAGTAGAGTATACATGTAGGATACCTCAAGGGCTTTATGCATGAGGAAATTTCGATTTTTCTTATGTTCGCTTTCAGTAACTCAGTACTCACTTTTCTTCAAAATGTTTTTTTTTTCCTTAATTGTAATTGTTTTATAATAGTCTGAGGTTCAGTTTAGGTAATGTATGCACACTGAGTACATATGGTCAGTGGAAAAGAAAACGTTGTTTATTTGTTCTAAATTAACTGTTTAAGCGTTCTAAATTAAAGTGCACAAGACGACCTGAATGACTGAATAATTTTGCATTCCAGTTGACTTTCCTAACATATGTAATTTGTCTTTCAAGGCCAGCAAATATGCAAGCGTGGTACTGAGAAGCCCTGCTATAAAATCGCCTATTTTCAAGACATTCGGCGTAAACTCAACTTTGAAGAAGCGAGTCGAGCCTGCAGGAGTGATGGTGGAGACCTTCTCAGTATTGAGTCCAAGACTGAGCAGAGACTGATAGAGAACTTTATCCATGAACTGAAAGCATCAGACGGAGACTTCTGGATCGGGCTCCGTAGGGATCAAGTCTATGAGGAGATAAACGGAGACTGTCCTTCTCAATACTACTGGCTGGATGGAAGCCAAGCAACCTTCAGGTGTGTCGAGAGCCACATTAGACACATGTCCTTTTTTGGTGTTTTTGCTCATTGCTTTGTGTGTGTAACAGGAACTGGCACTGGGATGAGCCATCTTGTGGGTTTGAGGTGTGTGTAGTGATGTACCATCAGCCCTCTGCTCCTCCGGGCCAGGGTGGACCTTACATGTTCCAATGGAATGATGACAATTGTGAAACCAAAAACAACTTTATCTGCAAGTACACCAAAGGTTAGGAAGACATGTTTTATTCAAATGATTTCTTCGTAAATTAAGATTACAAATGATATTGGCTTCAGCATACTGTAACACATCCCACATCTATCCCCACAGATATGAATGACACATTTAAATTGTGCAGCATTGTTAAGAGAGATGTGCTATCATTTTTGGAAACTATTAAGCTTATGAGTTCCATCTGGTTCACAATAGAAAAAAAAGCAAAATGTGCTTACATTCCAGACAAGACCACATATCTGGAGAACAGAATATTATAGAGATTTAATGGGAGCTCATTTGCCATGCAAATTTTCTTCAGAAGAGTATTATTTTCAGTGCTGTTAGTTGCAATGTTTGATTATAGCATATAGAACATTAATAATTGTTTAGTAAATGATACAATGATCTTGATGTGATGTTTCAGATAAACCTCCAGCACCAGTTCCCGCAGAAAACAGAACATTAGCAGGTAAGCTATAAAGATATTGTGCTTGAGAAAA
The DNA here is from genome assembly GCA_034779775.1 of Enteromius afrohamiltoni. Lineage (NCBI taxonomy): Eukaryota > Metazoa > Chordata > Actinopteri > Cypriniformes > Cyprinidae > Enteromius > Enteromius afrohamiltoni. Next base: position 19,507,516 of record JAUYWG010000038.1, read on the forward strand.
TGATTTAATTTGTATATTAATATACTACTCTGCATAATTGGTACAAAAGATTCTATAAAACAAGGAAGTATACCTATTTCAGGGGTTCACTGCAGTGATAAAATTAAACCAGTAGGTGGCCTCAGCAACTTTCCAGTGGGCCCCAATAAAGGCGTGTACAGACCGAGCACAATAACTATAATAACTACAAATATAAAGATTTGATAATTTTTGTAATTATATGAGAATAGGGATTGTTGTAATCACTTTCAGAATATTTCTCCAGCTGTAAAGTGAATATATATATACACAGTGAGGTCCATAAGTATTTGATCACCCTGTGATTTTGCAAGTTCACTTACTTAGAAATCATGGAGGGTTCTACAATTTTCAGCATAGGTGCATTTCCAATTTGAGAGACAGAATCTTAAAAAGAAAAAACCTGGAAATGACATTGTATGATTTTTTTTTTACAATTAATTTGGGAATTACTGTGTCAAATAAGTATTTGATCATTTAAGACAAAAAATGTATATTTGGTACAGAAGCCTTTGTTAACAATTACAGAGGTCAAACAGTTCCTGTAGTTTCCCTTTTAAGTACAGGCTTAAGTACACCTTCCCCCAGTGAACCTCCTTGCACAGACCCTGTGCAAGATCAGGGAGGATGAGGAGCACGTCCGCTAGTAACGCCATATGGCCCTACTCTGTCTCATGGCAGCCCTCCCTGCTACATCCCCTTGAGGAAGGGCTTTCTTTCTCAGGGAATGGGCACAATCTGGCACCCGCGTCCTGTCCAGTGAACCCACATGTTCGGTTCCTGGACTGACGCGTCAGACCTCCCGCCTTTCCCAGGCCATGATAAATACTATCCCTCAGCCTAGAGCTCCCTCCACGAGGTGGCCTATGCACTGAGGTGGGGTCTGTTCGTTGACTGATACTCCTCTCGAGGACCCACAGAGATGCCCGACTGCAGTAGTGCTTTCCTATCTGCAAGAGAAGTTGGAGCACGGGCTAAAAAAAAAATTATGAGGCCCCCTTCAACTCTAAGAATGAAGGGTACGTTGCTGCCAAAAGCAGTGTACCACGTTGCAGTGGGTGGAACATCCCTTCAGAAACACTAACTGGTCGAGAGATTCCTCTGAGGTGGGGGACGGGTTAACCCCCCTAGACCGCACCTTGTACCCTCTAGGCTCCATTCGAGTGACTCGCTTCAGTCAAGCAGAAACAGCCTGTTAGTGACAGTGCTTCTGACTGCGCTAGGCTCCATCAAGAAGGTAGGGGACCTACAAGCTTTCTTCGAGCAGCTCTTTGTCTGCTATGGAGGCAGCAGAAAGGGAATGCTGTCTACATACAGAAGTTGGCCATTTATACCAGGGAGTGCCGTGCCCGTTAGGACTGAGCACTCCACTCCGTTCCCTCCTTCCCGTTACCTTCGTAACCTAAACATTCTTCACCAGGCTTGCACACACTGCAGGAGGGATTTTGCCCCACTCCTCCATAAAGATCTTCTCTAGATCTGTCAGGTTTCAGGGCTGTCGCTGAACAACACAGTTTCAGCTCCCTCCAAAGATTTTCAATTGGAAGATTTTGCAAGATTTTAAACCATGACGTCTTAGTGTATTAATGTCAGTGATGACAGTCATCATTAGCATTAGCCTCTTCCATTTTCTGACAGTTGATCCAACAGCTATTCTTTTTTCACCGAGCTGCTTGGCAATTGCCCCGTAGCCCTTTCCAGCTTTGTGAAGGTCTACAATTTTGTCTCTTGTG
>JAUYWG010000038.1:19509366-19520262 GCA_034779775.1 Enteromius afrohamiltoni
AACGTTAGCTGATTTTGGGGTGCACAGGTGTCTTTATGACAGCTAACGACCTCAAACAGGTACTACTAATTTACAATCATGAGCAGAGTGTAGCTGGACTATTTAAAAGCAAAATAACAGGTCTTTAAGGGTCAGAACTCTGTCTGATAAGCAAGTGATCAAATACCTATTTGACACAGTAATTCCCAAATAAATTGTAAAAAAATTTTTTACAAATTTTTTCATTTTTGATTCTGTCTCCAAGATGCTTCAAAAAACCTACCTACAAAACTACTGTACTGTTCAAAGTTTTAGACACTCATGTAAAAATGCTTTAAAATGAGGATGCTTTCAAAATAATGCCATAGATTTAATTAATTAATTAACTTCTATTAAATATTATTATATTTGGTATAGCTTTTTTGTAAAATAGCTTCAGAAAAAGCTAGTTTTTCAGGTAGCTTTCCAGGTAGGTTTTTTTTAAGCATCTTGGAGACATAATAATAAGAAAAATTAAAAAAATTGATATTTCGCTACTACAAAACATAGAAATATGAGTGAAGAAGGTTGATGGCCACTGGCCTAATGTTGGATGGATTAATTTTATTGTGTGGTTTTGTGTGAATATGAGAAATTCTGCATTTATTGGTTTTATTGTGTTTTGTTTGTTTTTAAATTTTTGTCTGTTTGTTGCTCTGCTATATTTGATACATTAGATAGTAGCATTAAACTTATATCATATATGTTACAGGTGCTCTTCCGACACCCAGAATATCCCAAAAACCCCCTGTCACGGAAAAGGATGATGGCATGAGGGTGGTCGTTTCTGAACCTCCAGGTGAGTCTTGTTCTCACAGACTGTGATTACATGAATAGCAAAATACAGTGGGTTCTGGCTGATTTTTTTAAACCTGAAATACCTAAAATAAACCCTATGATGCAAATAAAAGGCTAAATATATGATACAAATATATACAACAAATATTGCTACATCATTAATCAAGTAAAAGCTGCTCTTAAATCATGACGCAAGTTTTTATTCAAATGATTATGCTGATGTATAATTTGCAATAAGATTTTATCAAAACAAATTTTGTTTAATAATTCAACATTCTGATTATGATTAATACCTCAAAAAAGCTATCAACATTTTTTAATAAATAAAATTTTTCATTGTTGAGAAAAAAATATGCAATCATCTCTAATGAAAAAAAAAAATCTTTTTAAAACTTTACCTTTCTAAACTTCAAGCTGGTTCCAACTTTGTTTAAGAGTGGTTGACAGATCAGCTTTGCAAAATGGAGCCTTGTCATGGACCAGTTTTTTCAATTTTCATCATAAATTTTCAATCAGATTGAGATCAGAAATGCTTGCTGGCCATGTCATTGAGTTGGCATGCCTTTGCTGAACAAAAGCTTTAACACTCTTTGCTCTGGGGCACGATATCATCCTGAAAAATGACACCTTGTACATTGACTGTTGAGGTAAGGATTGCCATTTTCCCGGCTCCTATGCCTGACATGAAACCACATATCATAAATGAGTTATAAAGGTGTTAATGTTGGTTTTTCTTTGGCTTTTCTGTATTTAAATCGATTTCATTCAGCCAGTTTCTTACAGGTCTGTCACACATTGACTCCTGTTAACACCCATTTGTTTTTATTTGTTTCGTAGTGTATTTTCTATTTTTAGGGCAAATTGCTTGGAGTTTTCTATCCAACGATTTGAGGTCTTCCTTGGTCTGCCTATATATTTTCCTTTTGTAATCTAGCCAATTTGTTTATACTTGCACCAAATTTTAGAAACAGCTGACTTGGAATACCCAACTTCGTTTGCCACAGCTCTCTTGTTAGGGCCATGATTCATTTCAATTAGCCACGTTCAACAACTCCTTAAGGTCTAGTTTAGATTTATTTCCCGATATTCATTTCAGAAGAGCAAATAACAAACTGATTCTGTATTTTTTTTCTCATCACTGAATGATTAAATTTTTTTTTCTTCTATTTAATATGAAAAATTGAGATTGATGACAAATGAGATTAAAACATTTGAATTATCTGAGGTATGTTTCACATAAACAAAGTGTTGAATTATCAAGCAAAAGTTTTTTGTGTCATATCTATGCTTCATTTATTTGTTATAAAGTCATAACTTTGGGTGAACATTTTCTAAGTGTGGTGATTCCATAATTATAATTAGAAATTATAAAATAATTCTAAAACTAAAAAAAAAGTGTTACAAAAGATTTATATAAAAAATAAACTAGTCTTACTAACTAAATCTAAACTAATCTTATTATTCAGCAAAGAATCCTGAAAACTTTTTTCCACAATTTTATTTTCTTAAAGAGCAGCAAAGCATGTTAGCATAACTTCTGAAGGCTGGAATAAATATATTATAATAGAAACAATAATTTGAACTGATAACATAATTTGAACTTCATTGATTAAACTAACCCATATCCTGTTGCATGTCTTTCAGACAACGTTCTTAATATCGCTTATATTGTGCTGCCAACCATCCCACTTCTGCTCCTGTTGATTGTGGCGACGACTGTTTTCTGCTTTAAGCTGTTCACAAAGAGGTGTGTTGTTAGACTGCTCTCTTTCTGATCAGAAGCATTGAAATATGATGAACCTGATAGCATACAACATCATTTATGCATGCAGGAAGAAACAACAAACTGAGATCCCTCCAAAGGATCCAGGATACTGGGCCGCTGGAGAAAGATGCAACAGCCCGAGCCCTGATGTCTATAACGTCATCCGAAGGCAGCATGAATCAGACCTGGCCGGCACACGGCCTGACATCAAGAACACTTCCTTCCTGGGTTCTTCTCCAGACACTCCACCTGGAGATTATGACAACTTGGCAGGCCGGGACACTGAAAGTGGTTTTGTGACACTGGCCAGCACTGAGAGCGGCTTTGTGACCAACGATTTGTATGACACACTGCAAGGCCGGGGAAGTGGGAGATATTGCAGAGACCAGGGATGGATGGATGAATTATATGGCTACTGATATGAAAGGTGAACATTAGCATTTAACTGCATACTCTTCTGTAAAAATGATAATAGCTGTTGATGTCTTACCAAAGTATTTCCTTGGTGCCAGATATCCAATATTATCTATATTTCAGCATAGGCTATCAAATCAGGATGCTAGGGCTCAAAAGAAGCCTGGATGTGTGTAACCTCCCTTTTTTAACTTCCAAAATGTATTGAATGAATGAGAGTTCTTTGTAATGAAAGAATTTTTTGTAATATAGTTTTTTGAATTAGATTTTTATTCATATGCTCTATTTATTTTACAGTTAAAGCTTTAGCATTTTATTATTCTCTTTTAGTTTAAACGAAACGAAAATCGTAATTGTTGATAAAAAGCTAAAACAGGTTTCCATTTTAATTGCAATTGTTAAAGTTTTTTTTTATATTTTGTTTCAGTTAATAATTACTTTAAAGTAGGCTAATTTTAAGCTTTAATTTTATTTTCAAACTATAATAACCCTGATTAGAGAAAGTTATACCCAGATTTCTGCAGATCTGCCAATAATTTACTCTCAGTCAGACTTTCAGTGCATCTAAGGTTTGTTGGTCCTGATGATTATCAGATGTATCTTGCCTATGACACACAAAATATCTATAACAGTATTACAGTAATACTTGCCAGTTTTTAATGCATCTTAAAGACAAATTCTGCAGGATGAACACTCAAAGGCGGTACAATGTTACAAACAAGCTGCTCAACAAATCAGACTGAGATGCTTGGGTATGAGATAGCTTGTTTGCCCTCACTGGTTGGTTTGCATGACCCTGTTATGCTGCTTTACTGGATGTGCTGTATGGGGCTCAGTAATTACTCTGTCACAATCTCTTGGAGACCGTCTTTTCCTGCGAAGTAATGAATGATCAAACATCCTTCAAGTTTCTTATATGCAAATATTGGAATGTGAATGCGGTGATATGAAGCCTAAATAAACAAAAACAAATGTATGAAGTTGAAACGAAATATTTTTATTTCCGTATTTCGGCATCACCATATACATTTCTGTGCATGTGGTTAAAAACAGCAGTAAGCGGTTTTGACAGTAGGGGTCGCTCTCTGACAACATGCTCTGTGCAGATCTACAGATGTTTAAACAGCCTAAATGTACAAATATTTGTTTATAAAATACTAAATTATACGCATTTTAAAACAAATAATTAATTTATTTGAAAAAGTTTTAAAAATGATATAATGTAGTCACTTCAAATAGTAATATTTAATGTGTAAAAACAGTTGTTATTGTAAAATATTGCAAAGCCATTTGATATGGAAAATAGACAATATTATCTTTATATGCATATGGGCATTGACTAGTCAACATTTTGGACACAAAATAAAAAACAACAGTAGTGGATAATAATAACATAACAACATGCATTAATATTATTATTATTATTATTATTATTATTATGTTTTAGGGTTGCTTTTGGTTCCACACACTGCAGTGCAAAAAAAAAATAATTAAATTCAAAATATGAAGCAATGCAATGATGTCAGCTGCGTTTCCAGCACATAGAGCGAGCTCTCGCTATCTATGCCTGATTTCTTTCTTGCTGTTTTTCACGCATTAAGCAAAATCATCATGAGAGATGCATGCAGCGCAAATGCATAAGAAACCTACTTATATTTACTTGCGGTGTCTTGTCGCGTGCAAGACCTTTTCAGTGATTCTAAACAACAAAATGCATTTGGGTTTTCGAAGGTCAGATGTAAAGCAACGGAGTTGAAAGTGTTTGTAGAGATTGCAATAGCCGCTGATTGACGTACGCAGTGGATTAGGTTGTCTTGGTGACATGCTGGTCGCGGACGTTGAAGCCGCTTTGTGAGATCCGCCCCTTTATAAAATCCCTTCAGCACTGACGTCAATGCATGTCGAGCGCCAGAACATCATTCCTCATGCCGAGCATCAGAGCGGAATTCGCTCTCATTTCAGTCATGTAGAGCCCTTATCTGGAAACGAAGACATGTGCAGGAGCCCTTGGCACCCATATGCCCCGTTTGCATTGTAGCTTTATCATTAGAATCAAAATCATACCCGCCACTTGAATTGCTTTGTATGAGCAGGTGAAGGTGGCCAAATCATCCACACACCTCTTTATCTAGTAGTTCACTAGAAAACTATGGTCATGGCTGCTCAGGACCAAAAGCCGTCGCAGCGGGCTCCGGTTCGCGTGGGATTTTATGATATTGAGCGCACGCTGGGAAAAGGCAATTTTGCAGTTGTGAAGCTGGCGAGACATCGTATCACGAAATCTGAGGTGAGTATCAAACACACACACACACACACACACACTCATTCACACACTAGTGTGTTTTCAGTGTACACGAGCTTGTGCAAAAACTTACATTTTCACTTTTAGCATTCAAAGATAATCTATAGAAAATGATAACCCTAAATATTTTGAAGTTGTATTTTGAGTCTGTGACAAATGGTAAATGCGAGGTGAAAAACAGAAACGACTTTAAAATCCAGTTTAAAACACGTGCTGATATATTTTAATATGATATTTGTATTCGCTGTTATTTTATACATTTTTGAAAAGCGTTTTTGCAGTTTTGCACAAAAGTGTAATGACTTTTACTATGTGACGTGTTGTAAACCAACCAAAAATAATAAATAAAGATAAATATAATAAAGAAATAAATATAAAACAATAAAAAAATCAGTGTGCAAGTGAATTTTTTAGTTCATATATGTAATGTACACGTGATGATTTTATTTAATTATTTTATTTTCTTGGGATTACTCCATCTGACTTGAAACACAAAGTGTGGGTTGCAATAAAAAAAGACAAAATACTGTATGTGAAATTTAAATAATAAAGAAAACTCTAAAAGGGGTCTCCCTAATTATGGATTCCTTCATGTTGGTGTCACTGTACTGACTTTGATTTGCCATAGAGAAATGTAATATTTATTAAAAATATTTATATTTATTATAAACCAACATGATAACATGTTTAATCATTTTAAGAAGTAAATCTTTTAAATGTAACATTTAAGCATTTTGACTTTGTGTTTTCTATTTTAATTTTAAACTCAAAAAGAAACATGAAACTATTTTTGAATAGCATGGTACATCAAAACAAAACCAACAACACTGACCTTTGATATCTAGGACACAGTGGCAAATTATAAGTGGAAACATTTTTTACATGTTCAGATTGTTGTTTATCTAGATAAAGCACTTAAATTGGCCATTGCGCAATGTGTGTTTTATTTTAAATAACAGGCACTAGCTGAATCTGCCCTTTGTTTCTCTGTCATCAGTTTGGATTAGTATTATGTTGTTTTTGTACTGTGAAAAAGGCCAGTTTACTCTCTGAACTTAAGTTGTAGAGTGACTGCAGTTAAGATCAGCTCCGATAAAACCAAACAAGTTATGCAGCTTCCCACCATTTCTCACTTAGAAGCAAACGTGGAACAGCTGTATATATTCAGTTGCAGAATTTTAAAAAGTGCTGTAAAGCAAGACGTGAGGAAGGAAGTAATCTGTGAGCATTTTTTTTTCTTTATTACAATCATAAAGTTCTATATAAAAAATGCCATACCTTTTGATGTTTAGAAAGGCAAATTTTTATGGTTTCGATGTGTTGTTTATTTTTGCCGTGCAACTCAGTGGATAAATAAATCAATTTTTCTGTTAACTGAAAATAATGAATAACAAAAGCACAGTACGCCTAACATTACATTTGTTCTGAATTGCAGGTGGCTGTTAAGATCATAGACAAGACCCAGCTTGATGCTGTGAACCTGGAGAAGATCTACAGGGAAGTAGAAATCATGAAGTTGCTGGACCATCCTCACATCATCAAGCTTTACCAGGTACTGCATAATCATGAATTTGCATATTGCATGTATTTATAATACATTTGTGATAGTCCATCGGCTGCTCATGCAAGCAATTTGATTTTTACACCTGTATTAGCATTTATCCCATGAGACTACTGTTGAATCCAGGAGTTTCATCGGGGTGCTTTATAGGGTTAGTCTTGTCATGTTATGTAAGATTTTTAGGTCACTCTGGGCCCGGTTGCTGAAAGTATCAACAGCTTCCTGTGCTGTTACACAACACAAATGCAGCATCAGCAGCAGTCCGGTTATGACTTCTATCAGAGGCAGTGCTCATATTGTGATCTGTCTGTCTGGTATTATTTATAGAGCTTTCAAAAAACTGCTCGCTGTTCCTTTGGCAAGTCAAAAAAATGTACGTACTATATTTTTTTTCAAATAATAATAATAAATATAAATTACTAGTAACATCATAGTACATGTTGTTATTATTATTATTATTATTATTCACAGGTTCACTTATTCACTTGTTTAAAAATAAATTGTTATGCCTAAAATAGTAATATAATAAATATGATTTAAAGTATAAATAACACCGCAATAATAATAAATAAATATTGCTCCAATAATTTACTAAATTGCGATTAAGTGCATCCAAAATAAATATATTTTGAAAATATTTACATTTATATGTTCACATTCTTATATTTTACATTATATATAAACACATTTAATATGTAAACAACATATTAGTCTTATAAATATATATATATATATATACGCACACACATATTATGATATGATTTGATTTTTTATGGATGGGATTAATCACTGTTAATCATTTGGCAGCTCTATTGTTATTGTATTGTATTGTATTGTATTGCAAGTGTCTCTAGGTCAAATTTTAATATCACGAGGTTTATAAATTTCAGGTTTGATAGTTGTACTGAATCATTGCTACATTCATGTACCACAGTATAATATGGTACTCCAGTGTACTTCCAAAAGTACATGTCCAAAAGACAAGATTATGCTATGATACTTTTGTTAGCATGCTCAAAAAGGACAGCAGCTTAGCTTAGATAGCTTAGTGAAATATTACACTTATGCTTCTAAAATAAAATCTATAACATATTATTGACCAAGTGTGAATCACTTGTCATCTTCTCCACATGAAAAAAAAAAAAGATGTAGCATTGTTTTCTCACTTGAAGCCAAGTGTGAACACTTGTGACAGGTGAAAAAGCTGTCATACTCTCGTGATTTTTTGTAATGTGTGGTATTAATTGCATAGCCGTAATAATGCAGTGAATATTAATTACCTTTCCTCTCTTTTAATAGGTCATGGAGACCAAAAACATGCTCTATCTAGTCACAGAATATGCCAGGAATGGAGAGATATTTGGTGAGTGCATCCGTTTCCATACATGTGCAAACAAAAGTTGATTTCACTCTTATACATACACTCATCCCACGCTGTTAAGTATTGTGTGTGCAGTGCATACATGCCTGCATTGGCTTGGGATCATTGGTCATACCACATTTCTGCATATTTCATCCATCTATACACTGATTCACTCACTTAAAGCCTAATGGATGAGCTGAGCACATGCTATTTTTTCTGCTGTGATGATTAGCGATGTCACCTGTAATGGAAAAAAGGTCCTGGTGATTTAGATGAGAGCTACGTGACCAAAGAAACAATCATCTCACCCATAACAGCCCCATGCAGAAACGTTACCATCACACTTGAAAGACAGTGAATGAGATTTATAGCCTCATTAAGGGGCAAAAGGTTGCCTTTGACAAAGCAAGTGAGAGAATATGATATGACAGCTGCTGCCAAAAAAGAGGAATAAGATAATAATTTACAGAGACATCCTTGTGATTTTGCCAGTGCGTCTTCAGTTATTGTCTTAATATACTGCTTGTATTTGACAGCATGTGTGCTCTGTTCTTAGCTCATATACGTCAGCCTACTCTGTCTGCCGTGTACAGTATGCTTGTATGTGAATATGGAATATTACGGTCACCAAAAGGTACAGTATGTGACAGATCACACTACGTGGTATACTGTTTCCCAGCGGTTATCAACTTGTGGGTCACAATATCTTTACTCATAAGGTCACAGACTACAGTTGCATAATGTGTACCATATAATTGTTCATATTCAGGATACCAGAATAAGTACAGTAGACCTACCAGTTTTTGAAGTCTCCTTTCAGTCACTAATTTGATTTCTTAATTTAAATCTCATAATCAAAATGTCATATCTAAATATCATGGATTAAATTAAAACAATTAATGGAAGTAATTGTTTTACCTCATTTATAACGGCTCCACTTTCACTCAGTTAACTGAAGGAGCCCACTTTATATTTACTGTGTACTTACATTAAGCTAATTATTGATCATTTAACTATATCCCACCAAAATAGCAGCAAAAGTGTTTTTGCCAAATTTATATCTAACAGTATATTAGCAGTAGTAAAAAACACCACTGCTTTTACAAGCTGATTATTTTCGTGCACATTGCTATTAATAGTACTAATAAAGCACATATTAAGTCTTATTCTGCATGACCATATTTTAGATCCTTTAAAGGTGCCATAGAATGGATTGATATAGTATTTCAATCCATAAAAAGTCTTTACATATCAATTTAGAACTCTAGGATTTGTCTTCATTCAGGATGGAATGATCTGTTTTTGAAGAATAATGTTGAGCTCTGCTCTGGTTGGTTGTTTCACAGTGCAGCTAATTTCAATAACTCGCATAGCAGGAAAGAAACAAAGGGAAAAAATATGTTTCAGTACTTTCTCTCGCAGTTATATCCTTAGGTAATTACTGTATATAAAATGTAGGCATCAGGGATCCTCTATTAATATACACAATCGTGTTATAGTTTTACTTTAAACTAATGAGCGTCAGTGCTTACAACGCATTTTCAGATCCATGATCTGCCGGTTTCGCTATTGTCTTCGTCAGAAGTACTGATGATTGGGCTGTGTAGGTTCGGCTGGCAGCTGGTCTTGAACATGGCCGGGTATACGTTATGCTGGGGGTGTAGTGATCCTGACTGTGATGTCACAGTCTGTGTTATGTTCGGGTTCATCTGTTTTTTAGTGGTCGTTTTTATTCGTGAGATTAACACATGAAGGAGGAAACATTGGTGTTTGAGACTCGGGGTAAATACAGCTTTGCATTCTATGGCACCTTTAAACCTACCCCATATCTAAACTTAACAACTACCTTAATATTAATATGCAGCAAATTGGACTTTTTTTTATTTTTATTTTTAATAGGGATGTGTTCACTAAGCGCTTGATATAAATAGGCACTAGGTAGAAAAGTTAATTATATTTAAAAAACTCCAACATACAAGATGATTGGTTACACCTGTCTGCTGCTTTATGAAGAAAATGTTCAAAAATGGCTGGGCTGATGAATCTGAAGATGTTTGTCTTTTAAGCATATTGAAAACAACGTTTGATTGTAGTGACATTTGATTTCCACTGCAAGTATATTTGTTTCCAATATCTTTTGTTGTTGATGTGAAAGGATGTACATCCAATCAAACATGATCAGAATGTGTCTTGTTCTCATCCTTTAAAAATAAGTAAAAGACAATACCATCCAAACTGCAGTGCATTAAATGGGGGTGCATTAAAGGTAAACATGGTTTGTGTTTGTGCTGAGTTCATAGTGAATTAGAGAGCATATAATGTGTAATAAGGTACTATATTTGGTACTATTGCCTCTTGATGTCAAAGAAAAAGCAACTATTGAGAACCACTGTTATATCTCGCAATGCACCAAGCTTCCAAAAGTAAATTTACCTCCTTTACAGACTGCTGTAATATTTTATATAATATCATGAAGTCATGTGACAAATATTCTAAGATTATGGAACAACATCACTTTGTGATGTGAACAGCAGGATTTGTTGAAAATGAAGACACTTTCTTCTTTCACAAAGTGACGCTTGCACTGTGTTGCATATACATTATCACAGATGAAGTGGATTAGATCCAATGATTGTCAAATACACAGATGTTACAAGCGTTCTTTCAGTTCTTCA
>JAUYWG010000038.1:19532304-19559996 GCA_034779775.1 Enteromius afrohamiltoni
GTAATCCTTAGGGTCACTGGGCCACGACGTCTTCGGTACAGGGACTAGACATGACGTTTTCCACAGCACAGGGACTCTCCGAAGGCTGAGGCTCATGTTGAAAATATACTGGAATACTCCACTAAGCTGTAAGGCACAAGTCTTCAGGATCCTGGGGTTCTCTTCAGCTGCCTTTCAACCTGTGCAGCAGTGATGTTTATTAGAGAGATGTCATGTAGTGGAGGTGTGAGAGTATTACTCTGGAGAGTGCAGTCAGACAGGGTGTCTGGGGCTAAGGTGTTAGCAAGGCATACAATTGGTATCGAGGGGGGATGAGAAGCAGGAAGTTGTAGTGGGACGAATGGAGGGGGCGCGAACTGCAGTGATGCTGTTGTGGTGAGAGCAATTGGGGTCAGCGTTAGGGCGTGCACTGGTGTGACTATGTCAAATCTGTTAAAAAACAGATTCAACTCATTAGCCCATTCCTCATAGCGTGGATGTATACCCAGCCGAATTGCACTGTGGTCCTATTTGGACGGGACTAGTTTTCTAAACTACTGTAATGTTATGTGTGAGCTTCAATTCTTATCACCTGTCGTCCATTATTTTCGGCGTCCCAGAGATCACCTGTATGCGTGCATTGCTATAGTCATTCAGATTGATTACATTTAGTATAACCACCATTTGTGCTTACTTTAGTTCAACTATTATGATTTTCATAACCGAGTGCAGAAATTAGCGTGAGTAATCTTACCTGACACTAATATTACAATATCCAGATAAACAGTTTGCATGATCTAGCTCTTTATTTGTATTTTTTTCTTTCTTTCTTTCTTTTATATATCAAAATATATTTAACATGCGTGTGGTAAGAGCATCTACGGCATATCACATTGGCTAAAACACACAAGGAAACGTGTTGTGAGAAATAATATCACAGACATTGCATTTGGCCTCTAGAATTATCACAGAGGTTGTCAGAGAAAAACACAGACATGGCAGATTCGGATGGGATTAAAATCACCAAGTACGTCTGGGAAACAAAACATTCTCTAACAACCCTCTGTAAAACTAGTCCAGTCCGAATAGGGCAGGGCATTTGGCATTTGCCAGAGAACACCAAGATTGGCAAATTCACCACTGGCGCTCTGTGCTCTTCACAGATGAATGCGGGTTCACACTGAGCACATGTGACAGATGTGAGAGAACGTTCTGCTGCCTGCAAATTCCTCCAGCATGACCGGTTTGGGGTGGCATTCCTTTGGGTGGCCGCACAGCCCTCCATGTTCTCGCCAGGTAGCCTGACTGCCATTAGGTACCAAGATGAGATCCTCAGATCCCTTGTGAGACCACATGCCAGTGCAGTTGCCTTGGGTTCCTCCTAATGCAAGACAATGCTAGACCTCATGTGGCTGGAGTGTCAGCAGTTCCTGCAAGACAAAGGCATTGATGCTATGGACTGGCCCACCCGTTACCCAGACCTGAATCATGTCTCGCTCCATACACCACAGACTGTCCAGGAGATGGCGGATGCTTTAGTCCAGGTTTGGGAGGAGATCCCCCAAGAGACCATATGCCACCTCATCAGGAGCATTCACAGTCATTGTAGCGAGGTCATACAGGCACGTGGAGGCCACACAAACTAATCTCTCAAACGAGTCTCTTTTTGACTTGTTCTAAGGACATTACATCAAAGTTGGATCAGCCTGTAGTGTGTTTTTACACTTCGATTTTGAGTGTGACTCCAAATCCAGATTTCCATGGGTTAATAAATTTGATCTCCTTTGATCATTTTTGTTGTCAGCACATTCAACTATGTAAAGAAGAAAGTATTTAATAAGAATGTTCATTCATTCAGATCTAGACCTTTTTTTTTTTTTAAAAAAGAGCAATACAAAAGCAATAAACATTTAGAATTAGTCCAAAATAGCATTGCTGTTTATGTCTAGTAACAAAACTTGTGTTAATCACACTTATGAGCCGGTTCTTCATTTCCAAACTCTAGGGCTTTGGGTTTCCAAAATTAAATTCTCTTCTGATTTGCAAATTTGATTATCCCTTTGGAATATTTTCAAAACGTATCGATAGAATTGTAACATTTGCCAGTGTTCTCTTTCCTTGTCTGTCTTGTTGTTCAAAAACTCTTGCTTTTCCTGTCACAGTCTCTTCAGAACAAAAGCTACAACCACTTTGCTGCTATCTACTACCTGCTTGTGGAGCGGTTGAAAGCACATCGCAGCAGTTTCCCTGTGGAACAACGTTTGCACGCCAGCCAGCGCCGCCCTAGCTCCGTCGCTGAGCAGACTGTTGTCAAGGTAACCCCATCTGTGAAGTCTACCCAGACATATTGAAATGGCGTTGGTATAAAAATGTAAATATTGGAATCATGAGGAACAAAATCTGTAATTCAGCCATACTTCTTTCAGTTTAACCTCTTTGACTTTAAACCGCAGAAACGAGACCTTTCATGATCCTTTTTATGAATTCATTAACATATTCATGCAGTATCAGATGGTTAATAATACCACGGTAGTCTGTGACTGTATACACTAATACCATTGTACCAAGGTACAACCTGCAATTCCTTGAAATTTCCATTGGGCTTATTGGGTAAATGCCTTCATGTTCTTGTAACAGACCATTGCGGTTCCCTCACAAGCGGGCGTCCTGCCGCAGGCAGCGCGCCACCTGCGTTCACCTGTTCTGTTGCAGTCCACCACAGACACATTTACCTTCCCACAAACCCCTGCTTCTCCAGATCGGACGCTCACGGAGGAAGATGTGGCCACTCCCAAGGTCAGTTATGTTTCACATTAAGTGAGCGACAAAAAGGTTATTAGACAAAAAAGGTTATTAAATAGATTCATATGGCACAGAAAGAAATCTCTCATCCTCTTTTGGGGCTTGAGGCTATATTTCGTAAGCTCTGCCTCCGTGTTTTAAATAGCAGCGTTACTCATTGGCGCTGCTGTATGACGGCAATAAGAGCTTTTGTCTGCAGCGTGTGAAGTTCCTCTGCCTGCGTGTCAGCCTGATCTCTTCCTCATTACTCACCCGCAGTATCTCAGCAGCACTTCAGCCTCCTAAAATAACACCTGCGTATATATTAAATAATATAAAAATGCTCTTTATGATCTCAGAGCTTGGTGTCACCATTGGTGCTTTGCGGTATCTCAAGCACCTATTGCTACTCATTCATAAATGAATGACTCAGACAGAGACAAGGGAATTTACATTATATCTGGAATTGGACAATATGACAGTATGCACTGCATGACACCAGGAATATGTCAACCGGCAGATTTTTT
This sequence comes from Enteromius afrohamiltoni, assembly GCA_034779775.1. Taxonomy (NCBI): domain Eukaryota; kingdom Metazoa; phylum Chordata; class Actinopteri; order Cypriniformes; family Cyprinidae; genus Enteromius; species Enteromius afrohamiltoni. Next base: position 19,535,592 of record JAUYWG010000038.1, read on the forward strand.
TGTGCCATGGTAGTGGTAGCTAGTTTGTGTAGCTATCAGAGTGCTTTATACTTAGTTTTCCAATTCGTTTCTTCCAATTAGTAATTCGTTTTCCATGTGTATACAGTCACAGACTACCATGGTATTATTACCCATCTGATACTGCATGAATATGTTGATGAATTGATAAAGCAACAGAGAAATGTGAAAATATAGAGAGGGATGTTGTTTATGGGGCTTTTTGCCATGTCTAGTAACTTTGAGGCCACCTAAATCCTTTTTTTTTTTTAAATAAGCCTATTGGCTTTTTTATATTATGTAGTGTAATTTGTAATGTTTCTTTAGTTTCTTTATAATCACCTTCTTCGTTCCAAATTAGTAAATTTTTAATGAATTCATTGCATTGTTTAAAATGACTAAATATTATCATTATTGTTATGTAATGATATGTTGTTGTTATGTAATGATGATTATTTTAGATATAATCACTGATTTGTCTGAAATATTACTATTTGTTTTTATGATTATTTCATATCTAAACTATTTTAATTAATTTAACAGGAGATTACAATTGCAAAATTAAACAAGATTGGACAATTGTCCATAATATTTTTATTAATTATTACCAAAATATAAACCAGTTTTGAATGAATTTCCTGGAAAATGAACTATTATGTCATATGCACATACCACGACATAAAATACTGACCATGGGGAAACAAATAACCTACATTTTATCCGCACATCTTGTTATTTGCAGAGTGTTGTTACAGTAATGCCAGCTTGTCAGGTTCTCTGCCTGCTGTTGCACAACAGAATGACTCTGTGTTTGTAAATGCCCCTGATGTGCCAGTGATGCCACTCATGTGATCAGTTCTGGGTGTTCTCTCTGCTCGTGAAACGCGTGACTATAACAGTTGTTACCTTGGCTGTCACAAGGCAATCTCCATAGCTACTGTTCTTTAATTGACGTGCAGCATTGACTCATCCTGTGGGGACTCTGTCGTTCAGTATATACGTACCAATTTGCCCTCTAACAGGTCTTTTTCTGTTCAGTAGATGCTTGCAATACCAGGGTCAAGAGCTTAATTCCAAGGGAACAAACAAAGTTTTAAAAGCAGTTCTTAAATGAACTGTGAGTTATTGTTAAACTGTCTGCCAAATGAATAGAAGTAAATGTTTGTTTATGAAGAAAGGGAGACGTGATAAGTCATTCATTTAGCCTCAGCGCCTGTGGAGATGAACAGATGGCAATCTAGGGATCTCTTCAAACACGTTGAGGTCACGCGCTCACAAACTTATATCAGCTGGCTTATTGTAATTCAGTAAAGCTGCTGGTCGCCTTTGGGAATTTTGCAGATCAACATTACATCATTTCTCATAAATGAAACCGGTAACATTGTCTACACTCTTAAAAACAAAGGTTACAAAAAGGAAGTTTTTGCAGTGATGCCTTTAGGGGGAAAAACATTTTTTGGTTTCCAAAGCCACCTTTTAGAAAGCAGTTCTTAAAAGAAGCGTGTTTTTCCTGTGCTGTATTGTAGTTTTAAAGAGCAAATAATCTAAAAGATTCTTTTGTCCACTGAACTTTTTGATGAACAATGTACGGTTTTTATTGCAAATTGTAAAGAATTTTACAGAAACAAGTTTCAGTGTTATAAACAAAAAAAAGCCACACAAACTAGCTACCACTACCATGGTACAGAAAAATCTCTTCCAGTTGACATATTCCTGGTGTCATGCAGTGTATACTGTCATATCGTCCAATCCTAGATGTTATATAAATTCCCTTGTCTCAGAGTCATTCATTTATGAAGAGAATTGCTGATGTATTTGTTCTATGTATATATTGTGTTTCTGTCATGACCACTCTCTTAGCATGGTAGTATACATGGCAATGTTAATGTGTTTGGTCTTGGATCTGCTACCCCGCTGCTACATCAAAACTAGTAAAGAGACTTGCTACTTGCCCATAAATCCACAGACATGCTGCAGTGAACATGTTGGAAATACTGTTGCTTGAAACATAACACAAAATAACATAAGAAATAACCCCCATATATAGCGAACATGACTTTCCGCATTGCAGATCTATACAGGTGGAGGGTTTCTGAAGCACGCTGAAACTTTCTGAAGCATTTAAACATTGGCTGCTGATGTGAAAAGAAATCTATTAGCTGTGCCACATGAATAGTGATGTGAGTATATCCGATTGAGTTAGACAAGTTCAAAATAAGATTTTTTATTTGCATTTCATGTCAACCTTAAATAGTTTTTCTTTGAAAATCTTATTATATCAATTTCAAAACCTTCTTCTTTGCCTTTTACGGAATAGCTAGTCTAATAGTTAAATCCATTGAGTTTCAGCTTTGATTTCCATTGTCAGATCTGGAAGCAGCAAAGTGAATATGTCCCAAAGACTGCTGAGCTGTTTCAGCCCAAAATAGTTTTGCAAACGATGGGTGTGTATTTATATCTCAGGTGGATGGCTGCTTACTGGACCCGCTTCCTCCAGTCGTTGTCCGCAAAGTCAGTGGCTCGCTGCCTAGCAACGTTATGGAGACTTCCATTGATGAGGGTATTGAGGCGGAGGAAGAGCATGCTGTGCCCCTCGCCGCCTTTCATACAGCTCGCTTTAGTCAGCGCCGGCATACACTGTCTGAGGTCACCAACCAAACTGCTGTGCCGCCTATCACAGGTTAGTACTGCAATTCACAATGTGTGTGATGAGGGCAGGCAATTATAGACTTTAAGATGCTTCAAAATTAATACACTGTAGAGTGACTTAATGATATATTACCACTTGAAGCTTGAGGTCTGTGAGATCTTTGAAAGTCTGTTATGCTCACCAAGACTGCATTTAATTAATCAATAGACAGAATCAAAAAAATTGTTACATATACTAAAAAAACTGTAATATTGTAATATAAATTCAGTTCAAATCAACCGTTTAATTTTTTATTATATTTTATAAAATTAAAAATTTCTTTGGTGTCACGTGATTGTTCAGAAGTTTTTCTAATATGCTGATTTGCTGCTCAAGAAACATTTCTTATTGCTATCAGTGTAGAAACAATTGTTCTGTATTTTTTTTTGTTTTCTACAAGAACTGTATTCTTCGGATTCTCTGATAATAGAAGGTTTATGATAACAGCGTGTTCGAAATAAACCACTTAAAAATTTAAATCTATTACATTTCCATTTGTTTAATATTAAAATAAAAACAATATGCCGTAAAAATGTATTCAAACACATGATCGTCTGCATTTATTTTTTGTATATTTCACAGTTTGGCATCCTAGCTAAACTGTTTTAGTGGACAAATTGTAGTTTGCGATTCTTTGATTTTTGCTTGTCATTTATGTCAAGTTTATTTATAAAGCACATTTCCTTAACAATGGGAATTTAAAGTGCTTTGCATAATATCTATAATATTGCTAAAATATCCTAAAATGCATTAAAAAAGATAAAAGCTGAATCCATACATTGATTAAAAACAAGTGCAGTCAGTACGGCAAGGAACATATTCAGAGAATTCACAGGAAAACAAATGTTTATGTGTATGCCAGGACTAGAATGTGTTCAGCAAGGCTTGGTTTAATGTTTTACATTAGAATGCAAACCATGCAAACCAGTTCTCAGTTACTAAGATTCATGCATTCACCTAACTCCGTTTTAACTGCCTTTTGGCATTAGTTTTGCACTCTGAATACATACCGTTACATCCATATTCTTGAGTGAACTTCCGTTACAACAAAAGCTCCTCTTTGCAGGTCTGAACCCGTCTCTTGGCAGCATGGACTCAGAGTACAGCATGGGTTCGACTCAAAGTGATTTCAGCTTGCCTGAAGAGAATTCAGCTTTAAAGGATGTATTAAGCGCTACACCTGCCAGCCCAACAGCTCCAGTCTTCCTCGGCATGAAGCCCCCTGAGCTCAACCTTCAGCCTCTCAACACAGGGGGGCAGGGTGCTCATAATCATTCACTAGTCAGTTTCAGAGAGGGTCGAAGGGCTTCAGACACGTCTCTCACTCAAGGTCAGGATGATTTGTGTTGTCTTGTAGACATAATTTGTCTTTTTTATTTTCATCAATCACTGTCTTTTTTTTTTTTTTTACTTCATGTCAGGGGGTGGGCACATTACATTTCTGCATACAAAATTATTTTTAACTCACCCTCACAATGTTCCAAACCTGTATGAGTTTTTTTTTCATCTGTTGAGCACAAAAGAAGATATTTTAAAGAATGCTGGTAACTAAACCGATGGTAGTCTGTGACTTCCATAGTCTGGAAGCCGATGACTACGGTCAACTGTTTGGTTAACAACGTTCATTAAATGTTTTTTTTTATTTTTTATTGTGTCCAACAGAGGAAAGAAACTAAATACATGTTTACAATTTAATTTACAATAAATGATTACAGTGCATTCCGCAGCACACTTTAACAATATAGAGATAAAAGTAATTATATTCAAATATGTACTTCAGTTAAAAAAAGTTTAACTTATTGCATTTCATATAAAATGTAAACTATATTTCATATTTAATTAAATTAACATGTAGTTTAATGTCCGAAAAAATGTCACATTTAGTTTGCACTTAAGTATATTCTTTTAAAATATATTATTTCTATTATCTATTATTATTATTTTTTGTATTTAGAATGTATGTCTTTTTTGAAGTAAAGAAAAACATTGTAGTATGTTTAATGTGAAAATACTGTTTAAGTCTTTATCTTTAAAAAAATCTCATTTAATTTAATGTGTAATTATAATTTATTTTGTTAATCATTTTTTTAACCAATTTCTTATATTCTTATCTTTTGACCTATACAAAAATTATATAATTATATATAATTATAATAATAAGTTTATCTGCTTCAACAACATAGCTTTTAAATTGCTGAATGTTTAACTGCTAAAATCACCAGAGCAGCGCTGAAAACCTGTTTTTGTGAGTTATTTGTCTGTACAGCAGTTTGTAAGGGAAAGAGAGTTGGAGTAGCGCTTTCCGTAAATAATAAAATAGTATTTTCTGGAACATAACAATTAGTTATAATTATTAACATGGAAAAAACATGGAAAATATTAGTCATTTTTATCCTGTTGTTTACTATATTCATTTGCTTTGTCATTGTCCTTGTGGGTTTTTCTTTTGCTGGCCTTTGAAATAACTGAAATCATTTGCTGAAGTGATACAGACATGCAGTGTAACCTGCCTGGAATTAATTTAGTCCTGTGTTACATCAGATTCAGATTCAAGCATTCAACGGCCCTATAGTAATGCGCTACAAGAGACCGTTCGCCCATATATATATATATCTATATACACTCAACAAAAATATTAGCATCTTGATGCACACCTGTGAGGTGGGATGGATTATCTCAGCAAGCAGAAGTGCTCACTGTCACACATTTAGACTGATTTGTGAACAATGTTTGAGAGAAATGGTAATATTGAGTATCTGGAATGAATTTTAGATCTTTAAGTCCATCTCATGAAAAATCGGAGCAGAAACAAAGGTGTTGCGTTTCTATTTTTGTTGAGTGTATATATGAATAGAGCACAAAGCCTAGCATGACCATTGTTTTAGTCACTTGCAGGCATGTGTTTGCATGTCATAATCAGTGTTTTGGAAGATTTATTGTTAGCAGATAAAATAACCCTCATTTTGAATGATATCTGACCTTCTATGAATAATGACTACTTTAAAAAGCTGTAAATAATCGCAGTGATTCACTCCTGTACTAATTATAGCAGTAGTCAAGACTATGAGTCAGACCACCCCTGCAGCAGTCACAGGGATATCTCCATCAGTTCATCTGACTCTTAAAGTCTGTTGCATTTGTTGAATCCAACAGGTTTAGTGGCATTCAGACAGCACCTCCAAAACCTGGCCAGAACCAAGGGTTTCCTGGAGCTCAACAAAGCCCAGATAGTGTTAGGAGATGGTGCAGGAGGCGGTAAAACCACATTCAGTCCCCAGGAGCTCCTGGAGCATCACCACCCATTCAGCCACCAGGTCAGATAGCTATTTGTGCTGTTCTCATTTTATGCATGGGTATTTTGCCTTTGGATGTGGAATAAAATAGGTAGTAGAATACTGTTTTTTACTATTTTTGTCTCAACCGTTTTAGTGTTAGACTTAGAATATGGCAGTTGTCTTTGATATTAAACAATTCTTGATTTTAGGGAGAAGGACGCCAATGTCTAAGTGGAAAAGATACGTCGACATTCACTGGTAAAATGCACCCTTATCTGCTATCCAGGAGACAGAGTTTGGAGACGCAGTACCTCGCTCAACGACTACAGGTATAGGATTGATCACAAAGAAAATTAAATCACATATGCAAATATACTCTTTGTGTTCATGTTAGTGGGTTTTTTTTATGGTTTTGAAAAAACTTTTATACCTTTTTCAATTCATTTGGTGTCTTGGACCATCAAGTAAAACCTAATATTTGACATACATATACAGTGTATGTGTTTGCATATATTTATATGTAGTTATTTTATTTTTCAAGATAAAGGGCATTTTACATTTTTTGTTTGTTTTTAGGGAGTCGCACCACATGACATTTTACAGCCTGAACTAATCTTGCCCTGTCGTGATTTTTTTTAAAGGGAGTCATTTACTGTTTTTTTTGTTTTGTTTTTCTCTTTTGGTCCTGCCTGTTGGTTAAACCACATGACTTTTATTGTGAAAACAAATGTTTTCAAATATTAAAAAGATATGGGTTTTTTTTATTCTAAGAAATAATAATACAAGATTGCCAAAGAACTTCAACTACTTTTAAAGAACTTTAAATTATTATTTTTTTTAAATCTTCATTATGTTAATCAGCACAGTTGTATCAACCTTAAATGTTAATTCAAAAACTAAGCCAACATAACATTAATCTTTAATCTCTACTGAAAATTCCATCTAAAACCAGCATGACTTTATGTGCTAGTCCAGTTTAGTTTTTGCTAGTTTAGTTCTGGAAATCTGAGCTGCAGTTATCTTCATTAAACATTTAAAAGAAAAACAAAATCAATTTTGCAACTGGTGGACTAGATCTGCTAGGCCTCCTGCTGCTGCAGAGCAAATATTTGACCCTGGACAACAAAACCAGTCGTAAGTGTTAACTTTCCAAAATTAAGGGTTATACATGATCTGAAAGCTGAATAAATAAGCTTCCCACTGATGTATGATTTGGATGGATAGGGCAATATTTGACTGAGAAAATCTGGAATCTGAGGGTACAGAAAAATCCAAATGCTGAGAAAATCATCTTTAAAGTTGTCCAAATTAGATCTTATCAATGCATATCACTGATCAAAAATGAAGTTTTAATATATTTTTGGTAAGAAATTGACTAAATACTTTCATGGAACATGATCTTTACTTACTATCCTAAGGATTTTTGGCAAAATATAAAAATCTATAATTTTGACCAATACTATGTATTTTTGGCTGTTTCTACAAATAAGTGACTTAAGACTGGTTTTGTGGTCCAGGGTCACATATGGAGTTGCTGATGCCAACAGATGCTCTGGGCATGAAAGAGATGCTGCCACATTAATAGGCACACATAAATCCCAGATTTAAGTAGATCAAGACAGGTGGAGCTGGGGGGGAAGTGGAGGGTTTCAGAGGAACTCTTGATAGTGTGCTGCAGGACTAGCTTACAATAAACACTGAACCAGACCATTTAAATGTTGTGCAAACAAATTCACTGGCTGCAGAACCAGCAGAGGCCAATCAACTTGTGCCATGTAGTACATAATGGGATTGCTAGCATGAAAAGTACTGCGTAATCAATTTAGTTTCATAACTAAACTGATACTTATTAAAAACTTGATTATTGCTTGTCTTTTTTTCAGAGGGCCAGTCAGTTGGCAGGTGGTCTTGGAAGTGGACAGATGTTTTGTAAAGAGGCTGCACCACGCACTTTAGAGCAACAACTCCAGGAGCACAGGTCAGGAACGACTACCTTCATAATGCACCAAAGTTGTCCTTAAGTTTTAATTATGATTCATCTGTTCTTTTATAATTCTCTAAGCAGACTGCAGCAGAAGAGGCTCAATCTCCAGAAGCAGTCTCAGGTACAGGCTTACTTCCACCAGATGCAGCTGGCTGAGGATGCTTACCGCCCTCCCCAGGACATCAGAGACTCCCAGAACAGCAGCAGTCCCCTATCCAGCCCTCCCTTCACACGGACCCTAACCCCTTTTCTGGAGCCTGGCACTTCAACTCTGACATACGGCCCCAAGCCAGCTCGTTTCCCAGACTGGCCTCTGCCTCCAGACAACTGCACAAACTACACCCCATCCCACCCTACAGAGCCTCTGTACGCGTGGAGCCCTGCACACCCAAATCTCCCATCGGGCAAAGCGGAAAGCCCTTCGGCTCAACCCGCACCCGAAGCCCCTTTCCTGGACTGCGAGATAATGGAGACCGTAGAGGCCCCACAGGGCTGTGTACTCGTAAACTAAATGAGAAATAAAGCACTCTGAGGCTGGTTCTCAGGCATAAGATGTGGCGAGAAAAAAACACCCTCAGGGACGAACAAGACGCCATGGTTTGTGTCACATCTTAAAAACCTACGGAACTGTGGTAGACCTTTAAAGAACTTCATTTTCTGAGATGTTTGTGTGACACGCTAGTGTCCTGAAATGTTTTCTGTTTAGTTTTTTTTTCTGGTAAGCACAGATTAAATGTAGTGCAGCAACCAGAGTTTAAAATTCAGTATTAAAGCAATATTTCTTTTCCTATATAATACTCTAGAGTTCTACGAGTTACAGTGTTTTTATAATTAGATTTTCATCCTTGAATGATCAGTAGCTGTTCAAGTTTTCCTTATTAGTATTGTGTGATTTTAAATAATAGGTATAATCAACAGAGAAATGTGTAAATATTAGGACTTATCTAAGGGATTTAAAAAAAAATTGTTAAAGTCAACATGAAACAGCATTGAGTCTATTTTTCTGAGTGATGAACTTCTGAATGAAAGACAAGAACAAAAGTCAGACCTGAGTTTAAAAAATTGCCAACGCTTTACAGTAAGAAAAAAAAACTAATTAGGTGTCATGAACGGTTCAGAAAACAAACAAAAATGTACAGCATTTATCAATCTACCCTGATTTTAATTTATGCATATTACCTTTTAATGTATTATTTATATATATTTTCACAATAATAGCATTAGTAAATTAAAACAAAATAAACCAACTAACAATAAACAGTAGTATGTTAATAAATTCATAACCAAGGTGAATAAATGCTGTAACATATTACCATTGATTTGTTAGTTCACAATACCTAATGTATTAACCAAGCACTACATACTAATTTAAGTCCTGCAGATCATTTTTGCATTATGGTTCGTTCACATCATGTCACGTTTCGTGGAATTATGAGATTCGGATGTAATTGTTCTGATGTAAAGACCTTCACATCCTCTTAGAATACCCAATTAGAAATAATTCAATTTTCTGCGAGCTCTAACTTGTTTTTTAGCTGTAAATTGTAGTGAAGCCATGATATTTAGTGATATTTATATTTAATAATATTTAAGTAAATCATATAATTAATAATAATGCCAGTATATTGTTAATGTCTCAATAATGCCATGATAATCTAAACCAAAATTAAATAATGTGGCCAGTACATATGAATGCATCTAATGTCCCACTAAATTAACAAAGTTCATTAATAAGGCATTTGCTGTATTTGATGTTTGTTTTTTCTATTGATCGCTCAAATTACACAGATTATATTTGGCATTAATAATAATAGAGTCGTTTATAAGGCAGAGAACTGAAACTATTTCTATGTGCGTTTTCTGCTCATACGTTAATTCTATGAATCGCATGTCTGAGAAATAAGATCAAGTTTAGGATTGTTTCTTTGCAACATTTTATAAATGAGGCCACAGGAGCGGTCACACAACTTTAATGTCACCACCATTAACCTTCTCACAACTATTACAGCCTTAAAGTTGAAAAAAATTTGAGTTTGTTCAATATCATGTTTCATAAATCTACTTGTAGCCATGTAAGACATGTAAAAGCTTAAAATAATGGGTGGTGCATTACTTTGTTTTAATGAATAAGGAGCGCGTCAACCACAGCACTTACTTCAGGCTTTGACTTTGTAACGACGAGTCTGGGTTTTAGGACCCATTCCTGCAGCACTATTGTAAAGTGTTACCACATTGCTGTTTGACTATTGGTAAACATTAACAGGCACGACCTAGATGATGTCAGCAGACAAAGTAAAGTTGTTTCGGTTGGAGCAATGATGAAAGATTACAAAAACAAATCATCTGTGAAATAATATACAGCAATGGTTATGCACAGTAAGACCAAACAACGTGTGTTAAAGTAAATAGGGTTCATTTGAGTTCATGTTGACTTTAAAATCACACTACCTGTTTTAGACTTATCAGAGTGGACTGGAGAAGTAGACAGGAACACGGTAACAGTACATGGTTTTTCTGACCCTACGTTTGCTTTAAGAGCTGTAAACATTCAGACTTACATTCAATGATCTCACACAGCGTGCACTATTATTACTCAAACGAAAGTTAAGCCGATTTCTTTTTAGAAACGTAAGTGTTGTGCCTTTCTATTCTTATTCCTGTTTAAAGAATGTCTGTTTTTAGATTTAATTCTTCATGTACAACTTCCTGTTTGGAAATGCAGTATGAAGCACCCTCTTTTGAGATACCTTGAACCAAAGTCTCCATTTAGGTTCTATTTTGAAGTCCACTATGTGGATTGATCTGGAACCATCCAGCTACAGGAGACAGCTGTCATGGTCCTACAGTATATGCCATTCAAAAGTATAGCAATATCTAGATGAATAGTTCTGATGTTTAAAATGGTTGTCGATAGTGAGTGTTGTCAGTTTATGCCTTCGCAGGAAAAAGATCTTATTGTGATTATTTAGAATTTGTAGTCAGATCCTTCTTGACTATTGTTGATATTCATACCGACATTGAAAAGTGAACTGTTTTGTTATAGTTGTTTTTCAGTGCTAAAATGTCCCAATGTGTAATCACAATATGAATTTTGTTATATTCAGTTGAAAATGCTGAGTTCCTTGCACAAGGGAGAATAAAAGTTGCGTTCCTTGAGTGAAAATGAGTGACATTTTATTTATACATATTTCTTGTCTTTTTACCTCAGCACAATCTGAATGCGCCGTAGAAGAATTGTTAAATAATTGAACACTCATGTCATGTGGACTATTCTAACAATGTCCTCGCTACATTTCTGGGTCTTGAACGTGGTAGTCCTGTTGCTGTCAATGCACGGTCAGAAACAGCTTATGGGTTTGGAATGACACGAGGGTTTGTTATTAATGACAGGATTTTCATCTTTGGATGAATTATCCCCATTCACCCAATAATTACAATTCTGTCATCATTTACTCAACCTTTTTGTTACAAGGTCATTACAGGAATTTAGATACGACTGGATCAGTTTTTAAATTGTTCGAAGCTCAATGTAATAAAATTAAAAGTAACTGATTACATATAAACTGTATGGTGTTATTCATGCATTTTTGGGCAATTTGAGAATACCATAAGTGACAGTAATAAACTTTTCCATTAAGGTTTTCCAGGGGACTTTTTCCACAATCTTATTAAATACAGGCTATGCATAATTCTTGTTTCAATAAATCTGTTCAGAATAAGACATTGGCTGGTGCTGATGAAATAAGAAAGTCTACCTTTGCAAAGCAAAAAAGGCACAGAGGCAAAATTAGGCTGTTGAAAATGCAGCTCAGATCTGGTATAAATAGACTTATACAGCAAAAATAATGCTATAAGATAAAAGGATTTATCATTTTAAACTAAGACAAGTGCTTGTATGTCTTGAGTCATTATTTGTTTAAAATAATTGATTAATTCTGGAACAGCAACAATGGATTAAAACTTAATTCCCTCAATTCGTTAAAAACCTATTTGGTTAGGAACAAAACACCAATGTCACAGTTGATGTCTGTAAATCCCTTGTTTTGTTATGAAAATAATTAAACAAAAAAGTTTTTTGTTTCTAGTGTTTAATGTAAGGATATCGCACGATAGCTCTTTAAATTCTTAAAATTCTGTCATCGCTTTCTACCTTCAAGCTCTTCCGGACCTGTATGAGTTGATTTCTTCTGTTGAACACAGAAGAGGATATTTTGAAGAACTTCGCTACAGAACTGTATGCGCATTTTGAACTACTGCATCAGAAACGAGTGACGGAAACACTAAATAAAATAACAATAATTCACAAAATTTTGACGTGTAAAACGTCATGGGACGGTATAACCTGACTAACCAGTGCACTGTTGCACAGCATTTGTAATATTACGATTGTCTTACATGCCCAAGCAAAGTCTGTCAAAAGTATTTCATCATAGATTGCAGCGTTCCCAAAGCAGACATCCACTTCCGAAAGCAATGACCACATTTATTGTTTTGTCTGCTCATGCAAACAATTTATTATGTATGAAATAATGGCTTCTCTTACTTTTCCTACCGATATCTAGTGCCAGTTCATCAGGAAGTAAAGATTTTGTTCTCTTTTGACTCATTACTGAAAAAATAAATAAATAGCTCATACAGGTTCAAAACAACATAAGGGTGAGTAAATCAGAAGAGATTCTTTTTTTGGGTCAACTACCCCTTTAAACGGAGCTTATAAAATCTTGAATGAAAAAGATGTAAATCAGCTATATGAAATCTGTGTAGACCCAACTACAAACAGTAGACATGTAGCAAAAAGCATGTAGACCCTTGAACAGCCAGTGTGTGTGAAATGTAACTTTCTAGAGCTGCTGAATGAGCAGGAGTGTTGGTATAAAGCTTTTAATTTCCCCTGATGAATAATCTAGGTCGAATAGCACCGACACTCAAAAGGTGAGTCGTGATGTTCCAGCTGTAAACTGTTCATCAGCAGGCACGACAGCAGCAGCTCCACAATTCAGACTCCAGAGAAAACAGCCTTGTCAGAACGAACACTCAAAGCCACGACAGCCCTCACAGGCGGTTAGACCTTGCATGCCAATTGTGTAGCAGTTCTAAAAAGCTAGCAGAACTTAGAAACTTAACTTTAGTCATCTTGATGCTGCTTTCGAAATGAGAAAGAACAACTAATTATTTTATCGCTTGGAACTGACAGGCTTTAGTTTATTTATCAAACCGAGTCTACCAATTATGTGAGATGACAGGTTAAAAATAAACCACTTTCTTAAAGTTGGGATCTTTCAGAAGAATCTGCAGAGCTGCTGAAGCTGACAAGACTTTATTTTGCATCATTTAACTTTTTTTTTTTTTTTTTTTGCGGTTTTGTAAATAAGGTTACAGTACAATCAAAGAGGGACATTTTTTACATTTAATATTTTTTACAGCCCTCTAGATTTATACACCACCCAAATGTTAAGAACTAGTAATCCAATTTGATTCAGATCTATATTATTTTAAAAAATTTGAGGAAATTGCCCCCAAAATAACCCATTTTAATATTAACATTACAGAAATACTATCACATGGCCATTGCAATATTTAGATAAATTCCACATAACAGTATTGTGAAATATTACTACTAAAGATAGATCTTATTTTTTAAAAAACACTTATTCCTGTGATGTCAAAGTTGATACAAAGTTATTTCTCCAGTCTCACTTTTTTTTTTTTCTTTTTTGAGATTTATGCCCTTATTATGATAGGATAGATTAGAGCTCACAGAAAGCAAAGTGAGAGAGGCGGAAGAGATCCTTAAGTCGGGATTTGAAAATCAATCTACTATGATGATCTGATCATGATTTGAAATGGTTGCGCTGCTTATTTTTGTGAAAACCGCCATTTTTTTCTAACAGCATTTATACAAAATAGAATTGTTAATTGTATCTTCGGTGTTACTTTCGAACGTAATGCATCCTTGCAAAAAAAAAAAAAGAAAGAAAGGAGTGTTTCATGAAATTCATGCATTACTTGATCTCTCCAACCATTCCCTCACGGTTTTGTTTTGTTCTATACAGAAGTCAAAGTTTTGAGTTCTGGGAGTTGTGTGTACAATGAAACCTATCGCAAAAACTCATTTCAAAAGGAAATTTGATTTCTCATGATATGGCGCCTCTGATAAATCCACTCCCAGCCTAAACACACATCCTCATGCTATATTGCGTTTTACCATATATGACCTGATGGATTACAGAAGGTCCACACACAGTGAAATGGGGTTATATAACGTTCTTTATTGAGTTCCCTTCTATCAAGGGCAATGTGACCATATTCATATAAAACCCGAAGCACATTCTAATGACACTCATAACAGAAGGTACTACTATACTGACTGCACTCTGAAGCTGAAGAGGAATCGGACAGTCAACATCACAGGCAGAAGCAACGTGTTAAGGGAAGGAGTTTAAGATGCCCTGTGATTAATGAGCTTCTCAATATACTGATGGTCTATGGAACCTGTGTGCAAGAGGCATGCAGATGCATTCATATAAAGGACAAAAGTTAAACTTTTTAAAAACAAAACGAGAAAATGTGCAACACGGTCAATGGCACAGAATGAAGAAGCTTGCCTTCTGAAGATAAAAAAGGGGCGTTGCAGGAAGCAGATGGAAATTTGTCATGGTCCCTTTAAGAAGATAAGCACTTTGAGTATAGTGGAACAGTATCAGAGCCCGCCAATAAAGAACGGACATGCAGCTAGTGCTTTATGGGGTCTTGGTTCAACAACGATCAGTGTAGGACAGGGGCATGGGAACACAGTCATCAAATGAAAGGTGCAGTAGTGATTCGTCCCCTTGTCATGCTGTGCGCATGCATGGGTCAACTCTTAAAAAATCAGCAGTAAGAGCAAAAGAGACTCAGTCCATCAGATCAGATGACTGAAGTTAAATATGATGCCTCAAAACATCTATATTTTTCTAAACCTATGATGCTTCAATACATTGTTACACTGATAGTAAAGCTCTAAGTGTGTGACCCTAGGCTGAGGGTTAGCAAGTGGAGATACACAGAGCAAGAGGGGCTCAGCGGGAGAGAATGAAGAGCAAGATTGTGTGTTTGGTGAACAGCTGAACAAAACACTGAGAGAAGCCAAGTATCCCTAAAACATTTCTCACTGAAAGGGAACAGAGCACATTGTTTCTCCATAAACAGTCCAGCGGACGATCCTGGATGTCAATAAATACAATGCAGGTCAACTTGAGAGATGGGTCTTACGTTCAGCAAGTAGGTACATTAAGCCAGGGAAAGAACTTTGGGGAGAGAACAAAAGGACATGTCAGAACTGCCTGTTTGTCTTTTTAATATTAAGAAATGAAATACATTTAAGTCTTGTTTTTAAATGGGGGTGTTACATAATGGTGAATCATCAGTTTGCACTGATGCAGGTTGTATTTAAGAATGATAGTAGTTTTCTGGTTTGCGTCAATAATTGCACAACACTCAAGAGCAGCAGTTGCGGAACTTACCACTGATGGCCTCTTGGGCGAAATATTTCACATCCATGTCTTGATCCGATGCCAGTTTCTCCAGCACTGGCTTCACCTCTGTCTGCAGACAGCTTTTATCCAAAAATAAAAATACAAATAATTCACAAATTAGAGCGGTCATGCTGGAGACAGACACATTGTGAGTTATTAATATGTTTGACATGAGACCAATTCCTGGTTAAATGTGCATAAGCACGTACTTGCTGTCCAGCACAGGTCCAATCTTCTGAAGAGACTTGGCCACATTGAAGCGGACATTGGCTACCTGGTCATTGGACATCTTGAAAACTACAGGGAGCATGTGTTTGGTGGTAATCTCCTGTCCACACACCTCAGACAGAGCCTAAAACAGACAGTTACACACATCAGTGCTGCTGCAGTTGAAGATGTAGTTTTTCCACAAATAATTTCCAAATGTTTCACTGATGATGGACCAGTCTACAAAGAGACTTTTAGGCACATAGATTTTACTATGTTTAAGGTCAAAGTGTACGTTAAACTGCGCTTTTCCACCTAACGCATCAGCACCAACGCATACATTTCGCAGTGACTCAGCAGCTGTTTGTTAAAGCAGATAGTGTGCTCTCACATTAATACAAAAGAGGGTAGTCATCCTGTGCAGGTAGTTAGGGTCATTAGCCATGCCTAGAACTTTGGGCACAATGGTGTTCTGGGCCCACTCTGCTCCAAACTTCTCCACCAGCTTCATCAGGTTACAGGTGGCTGCCTCTCTGATGGCATACACTTAAGATCACAGAGAAACAAGTGTCTACTTAGTTAGTTTGTGGGACACTTTATTTGCAATTGCAGTGATGAACACTCCTGGTAAGTAACCTACCATGATCAACAAGCCACGCCATACAAAGAGAATTGAGTTTTTCATCGAAGAACTCTACACCCTGGAAGTACAACAAAGAGAGAGAGAGAAAAAAAGTTAGTTCGATTGGCTTACACCAAGGTGACTTGATGGTAAAAAGCTAACAGGATAAGTTAAATGCTTTAATTGTAAAGAGAGACTATATAATAAGATCTGACCAATAGAACATTCCCATCTCTATTTCAAGATAAAGCATTCAAGGACATTGACGGTCAGGACTCACCAGCTGTCCGGCCAGAAGGGGCATGTACTCAATGATTGCCAGTCGTACTCGCCATTTGGCATCCTCAGCCAGCTCAACAATAGCTGGAAGCAGAGACTGCGAAAGCTGGCGGATTCCAATCACCTCGTTCACGCAGTCCAAGTTGGAGATGATGTTGAGGCGAACCTCTGGACACTACAGGAAGAACATGAAAAACTAAAATTCAGAATCTCTAGCCAGCGTAATGCTCCAATGCATGTTTTTTCTTTTCTTTTTTTTTTTATTTTAATTAAATACTTTCCCTTTAAAAACATACTACCATAGCAGCCATACTACCATCGCTGCTTAAAAAAAAAAAAAAAAAAAGTCTCACTGTTAAAGAACCTAAAGCAAATACTTGATTATTAAAAAAAAAAAAAAAAAAATCACTTGAAGTGAAGAGAAGACGCAAGGTATTTTCTACTTATCACATGACAATATTTAAAAAGTATAAAATGATGAAGTATTGAAACTGCATGCAGGAATAAGCAGGAATGTTAACCATTAAATGCCAGTGTATCATGTCACAGGGTCAAGTTGTTATCAGGCTGACAACTATATAACAGGATCAAACCTTCTGCAGAAAAACAGTGCAAGAACTGAGACATAATCGAAAAACAGCTTCCTGTCCAATGCACGCTGCAGTCCAAGAGCTGGCTTTGTTCTATTTATTTTGTGCAGTCTGTGTGACTGACAGATGTTCAAAGGCTTCTCCCAAGCAGTTTAAAGAAGAGCGATCGCAATACAGACAGCAGCAAGCAACAAAAAGCTCCAGCAAATAAAGAGATGAGACGTGAGATAGTGTGCCGCACTCATCCATTCATCTCTCACTTCAATGCTTTCTGCTTTCCACTGAAAGGTTAGCATTAGCAATGCCTCACCTCGACAGGATCAAAGTGAGCATTTGCACAGAAGTATCATCTGTGACTGGAACATGACGCAAATTACCTCAGCCAGACCTGTGCTGTCTCACACACACACACACACACACAGCAGGCTTACCTCATCTTTGAGCTGGGCCAAGAAAAGGGGAAGCAGGTGCTCAATGGTGTTGTCTTTGCCTAAGATGGTGGAGAGGCCCATAATGACTGAGGCCAGTGCAGACTTCACATGCTGATTAGTGTCTGAGACAAGTTCCTATTGAAAGAGGAGCAAACAACATGCCAACAATGAACATCAGTGCTTTAAAACAACTTCAAATAATGACATGTAATACCTGAAGTCTACATGAACTAAAAAAAAAAATCTCACTGGTATCAGTATATAATTGAGTTTTGGTATTCAGCTGCTGATCCGACTGGAGTTTATTATTATATACACCATGTGGCTATAAAAGCAGTAGGGTACATTGATAAATTTAAATTTAACAGTGGTAGACATTTTGGTCATCAGTGGGTAGGACTGTATTTTGGTACTGATTTACTGTTTTAAGTTGGTTTTTAACTCAAGTGTTACATAATAGCAAGCTTTTTTTTGCTCAGACAATAAGAATCTTTTTGCATCTATCTGGTTTCAAATGAAAGGAAAAAGAAAATCAATTAAGGACTTTTGTACTGTACTGAATTCCCTGGATTGTGCAAAAATGAATTTCCAGCAAAAACAAACATTTTAACACTAAAACCTTTTTTAAATACTGTTAAAAAAAGGCTTTTTTTTAATTGATGTATTACACTGAACCACCGTAAATGCTGCTTATATATTTATGCAAAAAAATATATATATTAATTGATTCTAAATGTTAAAATATTTTACAATATTACAGTTCACTGTGTTTTTGATCAATTAAATGTAGTCTAGATAAGTGAAAACCGACTGAGAACTTCTGAATGGTAAGGTTCATGAGCAATTTTAAAATGCTTAGTCACCATTATGAAATAATAATGCATGCCTCCCATGGACAGCATCCTCCGGTGAAGCAGAAAAACACATATATCACAGTCTATATGAACATGAAAAGAAAGCAGTCCGCAGATCATGTTGAATGTTTACACAGTTGAAACATGTCAAAGCTCCATTTTTGTAAGAAAGTTTCAAGTGCATTTCAGAGACACAAAAATGTAGAATAAAAATCTCGGTGGAGCCATCAACGTTGCAATTATTTGCATCTATGCTGTGAGCCCCTGCAGATATTTTGGTGGAAACGTCCAAAATAAATAACACTCTCAATAAAATATATATTAGCTGCTAAGATAACCTGGCCAACAGCAGCAGCAGTCTAGACAAAGATATTTTTACTAGAACAATATGTTTCTTACAATGCCAGAGGAAGCACTGATGGATAATGTGTGATCGAGAGCAGAAGTGAGCTACTGTTGCTACAGCCAGTAGGTCAGAGACAGACACACTGTTAATCTGATCTTGTTTAAGTCTTAGACACTTAGAGCACAGATGCTGACTCAAGAGTTATCTGCCAGTAAGTGATCCTGCATTGGAACTGTGCACCAATTAAATGTGATGAGTACTGGAACAATGAGGAACAAGTGATCAGTCTGAAATCTGACAGATTGCAGAGATGTTGACGAGCGCTGAATGAAAAAGCATTTTACCTTTACACAGGGGAGAATGTGTGTCATGATGATTGTTTCTCTGCTGTCCTCTGGCAGATTTTCACAGAATTCTAAGGAGAAGAATAATCATCAGTTAGGGTCATCACAGGAACATTTCACTAGTAAAAGCAGTCTAATTTCATAATCATCATAGAAAGAAACTCATGACAGCGAATTTACAAATGAACCCCAGACTAAGATTTGGACGGGTACGCAGTCTTTGTAAAATTATTAAACATTTCATGCTGTGGTTCAAATGAATAGCAGCGATACTCAACATCATGCTCCGGGTATTAGAAGGCTGCTTTGGTGTTTTTTCTCACCTTTGACTTTGTTTGCAGCAGCAGCACGAACCTCAGCCTCACAGTCTTTTAGAAGGTTCTGGAAGGCTGGCACTAGGTCATTCTTTGTTATTTCTGGACCCACAGCTTTCTGCAGCTGCAAATTCACAGAGACAAGCGCGTCACTTCATATTTCTATTTCACAGTGGCACTTCAACGTTTCCTTCAGGATTAGAGAGAGCAGTGAACTCTTATGAGGTGTCATCCTGAAACTGTGATCCAGCTGTTGATCCTTGGCACTGACACATAACAGAGAAGAGGTTTCCAGGTAGCTTATAAAACATTAATATAAAACCCAAGTGTGTATTATGACACAGCATGATTTAGTGGTAGAGTTCAGCCACTACTGTAACAACATTCAATTATGAACCGCACAATATTCCAGTCTTTTATTACATAAACTGGACTCACTTAGGGTGCATTCATACTGCAGATGTTTTTTTTTGGCTTGCCTTATTATATTCACTCTAGAAAAGACTGGTAAACAATATCTGCATTCATTCCTGCCCCAAAATCATTGTCTGTGATCGCTCTAGGATTTACGCGTGGTAGACCCTTGGGTTTTGAACGGCCGTGCTATTAAAATTATTTATGTAATTCAGGCTGAGTGGCCATAATTATGTCTGCATGGATAACAGCTGTGATGAATGTTCTGGATCACAAAATTTGACTGGACAGATGAAGCAATCGTAATTTTCACATTATTTGATCTAAAGTATATTAGATGTAGAATTCTTTAGATTATATTGAATTAATAAGAGCGAGAGAGTAAGTAACCTAAGAGTGAAGCTTGCTAGTTTAATTACAAAACATAAAGTCATCAATGAAACTATACTGTAGCTTTGCTGAAATATAACACTGTAGTACTTAATTTCAACGCACTGAGGTTGAACAAAAAAATAATAATCAGAATTTTGTGCAATTTCTTGCCTATATTTGAAGATTTTTATATTTTGACTTTTGTACTCGTATGGCACATAGATTAACAGCCCCTTTTAAACTGCAAAGGTTTAAAAAATACATTTTTCACAAAGACTTTAAAAAGAAAAATGCTTTAAATAAAAGCATAAGATACTTTACAAAATCCCCAAAAACTTAAACAGTAAGCTAGTTATGCTCACGAAGAAAATTATGGGTGAAAATAACCCCGCTGCATGAAAATAGAATTCTGTGAGAAACACCAGGATTTTCCAATAAAATTAAAATTACATATAATTGACTGAACGCATGATTTGCTTTTGGCTTACATCAGAGAATTTGTCTGCGACCATGTAGCGAACCCTCCAGGATTTGTCCTCTGCTGCCTGGCGCAAA
This sequence comes from Enteromius afrohamiltoni, assembly GCA_034779775.1. Classification (NCBI taxonomy): domain Eukaryota; kingdom Metazoa; phylum Chordata; class Actinopteri; order Cypriniformes; family Cyprinidae; genus Enteromius; species Enteromius afrohamiltoni. Next base: position 19,556,379 of record JAUYWG010000038.1, read on the forward strand.
GTGGGCATTACCAGAGCTTCCAGATCCTCTTGAGGCAACAGAGTGGCAATGCTGACACCAGCCTCCACAGCCAGGAGACGAACAGAGTCCTGCAGTGATATAAATGTTTGCATTCAGATGTCAGAAGAAAACACTTTGATATTTGTCATACGATTCTGCTCCAGCACAAGTTACATAAACACAATGAAAACCTTTCAAGCCTCCAATGGTCTTGTCATGCAACATGCGCTCAGAGAATTTAGCTGTGGTTTGAGTAATGATGGAATTAGACTGTGTATATTTTAGTGAGTATTACTGAAACCAGACCTGTTCATCAGATGCCAATGCAGTGAAGAGAGAAATGATGTCACTCTTGACATACTCCAGCTCTAACACTTTGGCAAATTCGCCCAGCTTGGAGGCGGCTGCACGGCGCACCATGGGAGTATCATCAGAACACAGGGTACGGAAATGCCTATGGAGAGATGATACATGTGTTAACATGTTTCCATTAAATAAAAAAAGAAGACAATGAGGTAGTGATTTTCCTTTCCACTTTGGTTGTTGCAACATTAACACTATGTAGCTGTAATTACGCGTAGTCTAAACGGTAATTCATATAAAATAATGTGGTAAATAACTACCACAATAAGCTATACATTTAAGCAATATATTCCTATGGTGCCATTCGGAACAGGGACAAAAATTCGAATGTCAGAATGTGTTGCAGCAGGGGCAACCAAGTTCGGTCCTGAAGGGCCGGTGTCCCAGCAGAGTTTAGCTTCGACCTTAATCAAACACACCTGAAGCAGCTAATTAAGGTCTTACAAGGTATACTTTGAAGCTTCCAGGCAGCTGTGTTGAGGCAAGTTGAAGCTAAACTCTGCAGGACACCGACCCTCCAGGATCAATATCTGAATAAAACTCAATAACATATAAACCTGATGGAACCGTGTTTTACAGCTACTGATATTGTCAATATGAGAACGGGAATGCAAAATGGAAATGCATTTAATATACATTTAAACTAGTGTGAATATGTTACAAACATGTCCAGATCATGCCTGTTTTATCACTGTAATATCAATACTTCAGATATAAATGGCAATGTTTCTCTGATTGTATTACATCTTTTTACTGTAATACCTTTATGTACTTGCCAGAATTAACAGTAATGAGACAGCAACGACAATCACTTTGTGGGGTTTTTTTTTCCCCTAGAGGACTCACCCACCTAGCTAGAACTTTATTTTAACAGCTATAATATTATTATTAAAAGCATTTATTTCATATTTCATCCTATTTTAATTTATGCTTATTTAAAACAAAAAAACATGATATTACTACATTTAAGTATTCAGCAGAATGTTTGATTAAAGATTACAAAAAATATTAAATAAATAAATTAAATTTAAGTGCTGCTTCTGTGTGCTCTTAGTGTGAATAATCCTGTATTAAATGCATTGGTGTTTCCAAAATGAAAATGTAGCAGACCACTCCTCACAAATACTTTAAACTTACTGGCGGATCTCAGCTTTGACTGTACTGGACACTCGTGGGTAGCAGACACTGAAGAGCCCGCAGGCAGAGGTACGCGATGTGAACCAATCTCCACTGGCCAAACGCTTCACCAGAGGCTCAAAGTGCACTTCCAGGTCCACTGGAGAGTGTTCATGGGAGATCTTCCTCAGGGACTCAACTGCTTTGTCACGCACCACTGTCTCTTCGACTGTTGCCAAACTCTCCAAAGGGGGCTAAAAACAACATGCAAGACAGCAAATAATAAGCAAGCGGATTGATAGCATTCCATTAGCAAATTTCTGTATGAAATCAAGTCAAAAGGCTTACAAGGAGACAATGCACATATTCAGGGCCTCCAACCAGCATGGTGAAGTTCCCCAATTGTTCAGCAAGAGCAAGAAGAACTTCATCCTCATCATAGATGGTATCTGACGAATCGCAAAATGAGAAATTAAAAGTTAAGAATGAGAAAAATGTACTATAATATATCTGTTATAGTCATCTCAAACAGAAAAAAAACACTCACCTGTGAGGAAAGGCAGAAGTTCAGTGCGCGTTCTTTCGACGCCTAGAGCTAAGGCGATGGTGGATAGCTTCTTAATGCTGTTCAATCTTAACTACATGGGACAAAAACAAGAAACATATTAGGACTTGATTCTAATGTTTATGATTGTAAAGCAGCTGATTGGCTGAAGGACAAAACAGACTATTGATTTATGTTTACAACTTATACAAACGTAAATGATGGCTTGATAGATGACAAACTATAAAAAATAATGGCATCTTTCCAATTGAGACCTTCCCTGATTCCAGTTTCACTGTTTTCACAGTCAATGCAAGGAAAATGAACTTACCTATTGGTGACAGTTGTTAACAATTAGTTCTTGTTTATTTTAACATCGTAAACTAAACTTGGAATAGATATTAAACGGAGTAAATAAGAAATAACCTTAAGTCATCTGAAAAAATATGAAGCGTCACTGAATAATCTCATTATTATCTCTAACTAGCTGTTGCTGGAGGAGCTTTTCGCTTAAATGACAAACTGTGTCAATGTGTAGCCAAATGACTCAACATTCAAACTTCTTACGTGCTTTACAATGTCTTGTACCGAATTGAGTTGGTACTCTATTTAAGCAAGCGAGTCAATGACAACAGTTAAATCACTGAACTGCTAACTGTTAGCAATCACACAAACTGCTCTGCGTCACACTGTTTTCAATGTTAAACAGGAAACGAAGACATGAATCAAATAATACACTTGGGTCTGCCAAATAGCACACTGATGGCTTTATCCGTTCTTGAATTTGATATATAACCTTGCAGAGTCTTAATTACTGAATTAACTTTTTGTTGCTAGCAAATTGGCTAAACTAGGACAGGCCCATGTTACCGGTCGCTGTTAGCTATCCATGTCAAAATCAAACCTGCGAGATCCAGTCTATTCCTCAAACCAGTAGTCGGTGGTAAAACACGTATTTTGTTTACCTGAACATCTTCATTTCTTAATTCATCAATTAGCACGGCAATAGGGTAAAGAGAGTCGTCGCTGTCTGCTCCCGCCATCTTGGATGCTAAAGGCTGCTTAGCTAGTTCCTGCTACGGGGTTTCTCACTGCTGCCTGGAGACAGCGCACGACAAACAGCTCACATGAGCCCAGCCCAGCTCTGTCCGCAGTCACATAAAAACATGGGCCTAGAGAATAGTCTACAAAATAGTAGTGCTGTCAAGTGATTCATCGCATCAACAGTAAAGTTTTTGTTTATATAAAATATGTGTGTGTAGCAACATAATGTATAGATAAATCCACACAGATATTGTATATATATATAGTATAGTATATTTACATAATATAAACTAGGAATATAGACATATATACTGTATGTGTGTATTTATAATAATTATTCACAGTACACGCAGAGACAAAAAGGCAATTAATCGCAAAAAAAGCTCTACAAAATTTTATGTTTTATAATTTTTAGAAATTGCTGCATATGTAATCATCTAAAGTAGCCTATTTTTAAAATAAATGACTCAATGTAGCTAACAACACCTGATCCGTAAAGGCATAATTTCTACAAATTGCACAGGCACATGAATCCACCAGTGCAGCAGCAG
>JAUYWG010000038.1:19562160-19602822 GCA_034779775.1 Enteromius afrohamiltoni
CCGTGCAGTTTTAGTAGATAATAAAACTGCGTTTTAGAATAGGCTTCAGTTAGGGGGAAAAAGGAGTTTTCCCCATGTGTCTTAGCAGACGCAGTACTCGTTCCATGTCTCAGGGAACAGTGGTTACGCAAGTAACCTATACGTTTTGTGCTCTAACTAATAAGCAAGCTACGTATATATGCTTGCACTGCATTAAAAAAATAATAAATTATTATTACCATGCAAAGATATGAAATGGTTATATTAGTTTTTGTTTGTTTGTTTTACAAGTTTTAAAAGTTATTTAAACTTTATGTTGTTTCTTTTAATTTGAACAGAAATTAAGGCATCGCTTGCTCGCTTTTTTAGTGGGTGCCGTCAGAATGGCCATTTCTGGCCATAACCCATTATGCTTTCCCCATGCAGTGATCACGTGCATTGCCTGTTCTCTCACATCAAACTTAACCAGGATGTGTTTTTTACTGTAAACTGGTCTTACTTTTTATTGCGAGAGAATACAACATTACACAGTTTTGGTTTTGGGAGTTCATTAAGGTTAAGGTCATTATTAATTTGCAGCCTACTTAAAGCAAAGTAAATCACAAACATCTGAAGTTCTATATCTTTGTTCAACTTAGCTGTAAATCACATTTAAAGTATGAATAGAAAAGCATAGAAGAGTGTCTGGAAAACTGTGTCTCATCTATGTTTCAGAGGGGTTCTGCGTCATAGTGTATAGCGTCAATGGAAGGATTTAAAAAGGATCAGAGTTCCCTGTAGTGTTGTGGGGCTTAGCGTGTCGTCACTGTAGACAGTTTAATAATCCCACGAGCCACACATTCATTGCCCTCAGCATGTTTACATACACCCACAATCTATCCAACACAGCACACCTATTTTCTATCTCACAGAACCAACAATGACACACAGGGGAAATGATGCGTGTTTCTGGGTGATGCTGTTCAGTGATAAATCTGAGCCTCTATGGACCTCAGAGCTATAGCACTTAACTCAAGAACATCATGACATATTAATCATGGATTCTAAAGAAAGCTGTAGAACTTTAAAATGTCACTCGAAACTAGAAAGTTATTAATTAATGCCTTTACCCACTTACAGTACCAGGAGGGAAACTCCGGCTTTTTACACTTTTTGAACAAATAAATTTTCATTACAAAGTCTGTCACATTTGTATTTTATTTATTTATTTTTATTTAATTTGTGACCTTTATTACATTTTTAGAGCAGGACTAGGGCAACGTTTTATAAAAATCTAATTTATTATTTTTATAATAATACATATTGACTTATTTTTAGAACGGAGCAGAAGTAGTAAAAAACATTTACACTTTCAATTCTATAAATTTGATATTTTCAGAAAACATAAAAAAAAAAAATCTAATTATTACAGCAGGGAAACAAAACTGAAACAAATCTAGTGGAAACTGTTTACATATTTAATTTTAAATAGACTTGTGACCATTTTAAGACTTAGTTTTTAAATAAAATTAATAAAAAAAATTTAGATCAGCAGAACTAAGAAATATTTCATATTAAATGTTATAGTATGAATTACATTAAACAGAAATATGATCACTTTCAGGAGTTTTTAGATGGTCATTCATTTATGTCATTAATATTTATTTTTTGGAGCAGAGCAGGAAAATTTCAACAATGTAAGATTTTATATATTTGTTTTAGATCTGGAAATAACAATCCCTTGATACTTTTCAGCTTTCCAAGGTAATTTCTCTGAGATGGCACAGCCACACATTAAGACAGCCTTCTTTTATTTGACTCAATCACAGTTAACACTGAAATTATTAAAATGACAAACATTATTTTGGAATGTAAACACTCAACAGTCCTGGTCTGCAGTCTGACCTCACAGTCAATGTCCACATATACCAGAGTTTTTGGTGCAACTTTCATCCTGAGATGCTGAGGCTGGCCTTGACCAGTTACTCAAACAGGACAAATGAAGAAAAGTTCAGCTCTGGATGGATGGATGGATAAATGGAAATATGATGACACACGAGATCTGGTTTGGGTCTGCAATCATGTTCAGTTCATGTACAGTTCATTGTCGCAGATCAACGATGAGGTCATAACAAACAGGGGACCTGTAGTCCTTAAAGGGTTGTCTAAACAGAAATCTTCTGAAACACTTTAGAAAAAAAGCAGAGAAGCCCAAGCAGGAATAAAGGATGTGAGGGCGTGGAATGGACAAGTGACGATCGGGAACGATGGGTAAGGCATCCATGCTCTGTGCTGGAGCCGTCCAGGATGGGCAGCCGCACTGAAGTCTACAAACAGGCTCATACTGCATAGCCTGATAGCCAAGATGGTCAAACAAACTCTGGCACATTCATTCACTCGCTCAATCACTCACACACGTGGACACATAAAGAGTTTAGGAGGAACACCTTGGGACCAAATGATAAAGCACTGCAGGAGCTTTTTTGATTTGCCAGGAACAAAAAAATAGTAGTAGCGGCAGGTCAGCCTTGCACTCTTTTCCGGGTGTTTTTGGGTCGTCTCGGTTTGAGAATGACATATCTGCTGTAGGTGGTGTATTGCTCAGACAGAAATGGGACAAAAAAGGCCCTAAGCAATCTGGAGGACCTGTGTGGGAGAGACACGAAAAGGAACCAGGGTCATGAACAGCGAAACATAACGTAATAGACACAAGGTAATCTACAAAAATCCTACATTTCCACATTTATTTTAACATCACGAACTGAATAATAAAACTCAGAGATAATTACTGATATATTGGGTCAAGTATAATCTCTCAGTATTATCAGGCATCCAGTGTCACAATTTATGTTGAGCGCTTGACAATGATGTCACGGGAACACAAGTGTCTTTTAAAAGAACAAGGGGGCCCTCTAGTGGGCCCTACAATTTTCAATGATTCATCACTCTGCATGGATTACTACCCACAAGAGTCTCTTGCACATTAACACATTTTCAGGTGTTTTCAAAAACACTCCACCCATAAAGACTTGCCTAGTAGAGTCTAGAAAAGGCTTTTCAGCAATAATGCTCCACTCCTCTTTGTTAGTGGCGTATTGTGGTTCATGAGGGGCTTCTGTTTCTGTTGCCAGATCCACCAGGTAATGACACTGCTTCAGTTCTACCTGAGAGACAAAAAACAAGAAAAATGACATAAGCACTTCACATACAATCACATATGTAGACATGCAGTAGTCAACCTTTCAAGTGGAACCAATTTTTTTCTTGTCTTAGCAATTTTTTTGATCCACTTCAAACGTTGACTACTGTATGTAAAGATTCTAGATAAGTAACACTAGTTATAATTCTTTATACTGGTGTATAGTTAAACAAAAAAAAAAAATAATAAAAAGTTAAAGATCTCAATAGTTGATTGTCCAAAGCAAAATGTCATTCAGACTCTTCAGAGTGAAATATCTTTATATTCCTTATTTCCTTAAAACAAAAAAGACAAAACTGTGTCCTTTCACACATTCAGCTCATTTAATAGGGCTTTATAAACCTGCTAGACAAATGATGACTCGCTCACATATCGTGACGGTTCCTCGAGATTCTGATCGTTCATGTCTGATGGGATTATCCAGGTGGCATCAGGACCCATGGCATATGGCTTAGGTAACTGACCCCTGAACTCTGACTGGATGAACTGTAAGTGCCAGCTGCAAAACAAGATAATACATCAAGTCAATATATATTCTAGATCTGCAGTACCATTCAAATGTTTGAGGGTTGTAAGATTTGTCTTTAAAAAAAAATGCTAATACTAATGCTGTCAAAATAGGCAAAACTGTAAAACTGTTAAATATTACAATTTAAAATGTTACATTTCAATAGATTTGAAATGAAATGAATTCCTGTAATTCCTGCATTATTGCTCCAGACTTCAGTGTCATAGGATCCTTCAGCAGTCATTCTAATATGCTGACTTGCTGCTCAGGAAACTTCTTTTCCATTATTGTTAATGTTTAAAACAGTTGTAATATTATTAATGTCTTTATTTTTGATTTAACACATTCATGCTGAAAAAAAACAAAACAAGACAAACTAGCTCTGAACTGTAGTTTCTATAATTTAATTAGAATTCAAATCACTTGTTGGGCAGGAGAAAGCTGCTGGGGAAGCGGTGCCACTCTTTCCCCACACAAACATTGACCAATCTTCCCTCTGGAACGGTGTGGATTGTAGGATCTTTAGCAATGCGATGAAATTCTGGATACAAATCCAGCGGAGCATGATAGCCTTAAGACACAAAGCAGTCCCATGTGAGAGAGACATCAAGTTAAAGAACATGATTTTTAATATTCCGTTTTATTATCAGATTCATGTGCCAGCTAGATAAATCTACACTGAGAGCAGAACATTCTTACCTCTGAAGAGGGCCACAGATCGGGACAGCGAGAGCACTCCAAACAGCAGCACAGAGCCGAGAGCCAGCCAGTTGGAGGAGATAGTGTAGTGCTCCAGACGGTAGCGCTGGAATATGAAGTGATAGCACTTCTAAATAGATAAACAGACAGAAAACTGATGATTGGAAGTATCACATTCATATTTTACACCGGTTTAACAGCAAACTAGTTTGAACAGCACAGAGGAAATATGCCAATAAAGATGTGCAGTTGTCCAGATATTTTTGGAAATGCACTGATGTTTTGTTTTGTACACTAACATTCAAAATGTTTTACTTTTATTCCGCGAGGATGCTTTAATCTGATCAAAAGTGACAGAAAAGACATTTCTTTTACAATTCTTATAGATAATTTCATTTAAAAGGCAAATAACATTGAGCAACATTTCACAAAACGATTTTACTCTAAGTTTGCTGCAGCCTTGGTGAACAAAAGATTCATTTCGAACAGAAGAGTAAATAAATATCGTGTTAATGAATATGTTGATCATTCAGTACCCCTGTTCACAGGTTTCTAACCTGCAGTGATGAGAGAGCCACTGCCCCGCACAGACAGATGAGAGGGTAGATGGGAAACAGAAAGCGCTCTTCTTTATGTGGACGAGTGAAGAACACCAGCATCCACAAGTACATAGGAGACAGGGTTAACCAGTATGGCCGGCCGAGGTTCTGAACTGCAATTTATACCAGATAAAAACATGAGATTAACAGATTGTTTAGAATACTACATACATATCACAAAACAAGTCAAAGACACAGCAGTCTTACCATTGAATCTTTGGAGCAGTGCCTCCATCAGTGCCGTGAGAGGAAGAGAAAAGAGGGCCAACACAAACACAATGTTGAAATTAAGGAAACCATTCACAAAGTAGTAATGCCAGGGCTCTGTGCCTTTAAGAAAGAAAACAAAACAATTTGAAACAGAAAAAGTGCTTACCTGTAAACTATTTTATTTTATTTTTAATGGGTCATTGTTATTTTCTAAATGTATAAACGAATGATTTAAAGTTTACCATAAAGATCCGGCCCGTGAGGAGTGAACACGTTGTATAGTATTATATTCAGAGGAGCAATCACCAGCTTTCCATAGTAGTAGCTGTCTACTACACAAACAGGGACCTACAGAAACATGTAACAGGAAGTGTTATATTGGTATAATACACTGATCTTGGATATTTGTTTTATTTTAAAATGCCATTTTGTTATTGATAGAATCTCAGTCTGACGTCAGATGAAAAAAGACAAAAACAACTCGGCAACAAAAGACGAACACGGAAAATAATGCATTTTCCTAACCAGAAAGAGGAGCAATGCCACCAGAGTCCACGTGATAAAACTCTTCCACTTCTTTTTCAGAAACAGCAGGTCAAAGGCAATGGGTATGCTGCAACCAAAATCAGTAAACAAAGCCTAAATTTACCTAAGTTGGCTGATCAGGATTATTTCCCTTGCTTTTCACCAAATCCAAGTAAATACTGACAGTGTTGAGTAAATGAAACATAGTAACTAGCCATTTTTGTTTATAAAAGGAACTACAATTCCTGGATTAAACTGTAAGACCTACTGTCTTACACTTAGGTTTTTTATTTATTGTATTTTTGGGGAAGGCGGGGGGGTGACAGTCAAACCTGGGTCCTCTACCTGCTGAACATGTAAATATTCACAATTCTGATCAGAGGAAACACAAAGCCCCATTTATTAATAGGTAACCGATTAAGCAATATTATAAAATGACAGATTTGAAAGTTAGGTGAAAGGGTAAGGAAGCACGTACCACAAGTTTGAGGTCATTCATATTTTTAATGCTTTTGAAATCATTTTAGTATGCTGATTTGATACCCAGACAACACTGTAAATTATTATAGTGCTGCTTAAAGTTTTTGTGAAAAACTTTTTTTTCAGGATTATAAACAGTTCAGAAAAACACACTTATTTTAAACAGCTTTTTTGTAGAATTGTAAATGTCTGTGACTTCTGATCAATATAACGCTAAGTAAATCAATTCTACATAAAAGTAATTATTTTAAAACTCAATCATTTAAAGTTAGCATGTATCAATTTGTTACAATGCAAGTAAGTGGGTTAAGCACCCCCAAACCCCCTTACAAATAAAAAATATTAGGGCAAAAAAGAAATAATTCTTTAAACACAAGTCAATCAAAAACTTGTTTCATAAGGATAACAAAAAACATGCATTTTAATACACATACAGCAATACAGATTCCTGTCAGATGAGGAATATTAATGAGTGGTAGAAAATATTTTTGAACCCTTCTTGTCATATAAAATATTGATTATTCCTTACCCCAGCACGGCACTGAAGGGCCAGCCCACTATAGCCCCCGCTGCAATACCCAGCACAGCTAGACTTGGGCGCCCCTGGAACCAGCCAGTCATAGCTACCACTGTACTGTACATACAAAACGTGCTGGGGAGGAAAGCTGCACATAACACAAACACATACACATTAACCTGCAGTACATACACAAAATTCAGTCGACAAAAAAAGGGAACACAAACAGTTACAACTAACTTCCTCTGAACACACAGAAAAGCCAAATGTGACCCACTGATCTGACTTACCTGCAGAGGAGCAGAACATCCCTGCACTCAAGACGAGGAACCCCAGCAGAAGTCGGCCCACATGCAGGCCAAACTTTTTACACACAGCCCTGTGTCAAATCCATGAGATTGGATCTTTAAACCACATCCATTAAAAAGAGTCACATATTTTAGCCCAATGCTGATGCAAGGTGCAAATTATAGGTTTTAACGTGACGCTACACCCTTAAAAGAGCGCCCCCTCCTGGTGGGCAAAACTAAGGTTTGCTCCACTGACTGCCAGTCATTTCAAAGCAGTTTGTATCAAGCAGTAATGTACTAAAAGGCAGACGGAAATTCAGTAAACGCCTTATTATTGATGTATATTTTGTACAGGCAAGCAGATGAAGCCGGAAAACGAACGCAGCGTACAAAATTTCATGTTAAGTGTTTTCCCGTAAAAAAACGTTATAAGGAAAACACTGAACCATTAAGCAGAGTGCATTTATTTTCCGGCCTCATCTGCTTTCCCATGTAAACTATGCACCGTTGATTACTGAATTTGAGGTGATCTAAATATTTAGATCAGGTCACGTGACTGAGAACTATCTATAAGTAGTATACTGCACTTACTTGTAGAAGTAGAGCTCACACACACAGCAGGCAAAAGCTAGCATGCAGCGCAGGAAATAAAACACAAGGACCTGAATGGGAACAAAAGAATCCAAAACACACATCAATCAATTCGTACATGTCTAAGCAGGACTATACTGAATGGCCTGTATACAGTATATCTAAAAGGAACATGTATCTTATTTCGTTCAGTATGGCACTAGCAGCACCAGTTCTCGGTATTGATAATGTATATTTTGAAAACAATGTGACTTTGCATAACAGGGTGTGCAGATGTTAATTGAATGAAGACTCAATATCAAAGCTAAGAACCATTTAAAACAAAAATGTAGTGTGAAATACAAAGCATTATTACATAATGTTGTGTTTGTGGAACTACAGCTTTTATCCAGCTTCAAGGGTTATTCTCTTCAGATCTGAGATGGGATTTTTCAGATTCCAATGAGATACGTATCTACCTCACTGGCCAAAGAAATATCCCACTATATTAAGCAAATGCTTAAAAAAAAACAGAATCAAAACTGCTTAGCAATCAGTTTAAGGCTGGTGACCAGTTTACCTTGTTGGTTTGTAAAATTTTGGCATGAAAGCAGGCAGGAAGGGCATGGAGCCAAAGATACGCATAGGACCGAATCGCGTAGGCCGGGGAATATTCCCATGTCTGCATTCCTGTACCATACAGCAGGTAGTGAGTCTGGACAGCAAAAAGAGTTGTTGAATGAACCTTTGCTTTATATACAGATTTGGTAGCTTTCTAAAGAAGATCGTCATTCTGGAAAACATCCCGGTTTCTACTTTGTGTTTATGTTCAGAAACAGACATGATAGCTTTCCACTGAATACAAAAGCAAGCTTGCGCATCTGAACTACACCTTTACAATCTCAGGTGGTTTGGATTATTAACACTCCAGGGCATTATGGGATACAACAGTGACATAGATCAGGGCTCAACAATAAGGATTTCCTTTCTGCTGTTCCAGTTTGACTAGTAGTTCATCTGCAAATTCACTTGTTACACCATAAACATAATACATTCTTATAGACATATTATTCAATTCTAAATAAACTTATTATAATTGTTACGTTACAGTATAACATATAAAATATTACATGTTGTTATATAAAAATATTAAATTCTGAACGCTATAAGAAGCTACAAATTATAAACAATAATTGTTGTAGTTGATTTTCATTGTAATTAATTTCTAAAAGGAAAAATGTTTAATTAAAAACGGTTTACTGTTTAAATCGCATAAGATCAAATTCATGCTGTGTGTGCAGAGAAGCATAACAAAACGCAAGAGTAAAGTGAGAAAGCTCCGTCAGACGCTCCAAAACTCTCTCACTTGGTGTGTTCTGAGAGCTTACCAAAAAACTATAAACCAGGAAAATGTCTAACTCACTGGCTCCCAGTAATTGAAGGTTTCATCACAGTCTGAGATGTTGCTGAGTAGCGCAGCACAGAAGCGGGCTGAAACCAGGCACTTGAAGGCCGTGGAACCCTCAGGAGCCCAAACCTGTCCTGCCTTACTGGATGACCTGTAAAGGAGAGGCGGGGGATAGGAGCTAATGTGCTTATCTGGGAACAAACTAATAAGCGACATGGGAGCAGAGCACAGGGTTATACAAGGCTGGCATTCATTTATCTCAGTATTTAAAATAGGAATCAGTCCAAAACTCATCCACAAGCATAATCAATACAGATGTGCGTGAGACTTTCCACAATCTGACGCAGAACAAAACACAACAACGTTAATCGAGGGTGATTGTTTTCCTGCGTTGTATTATAATGTAAGAAGATTATGAAATTGGATATGCGCGAATGGGCACCTGACATATACAGCATCAAATATAATTGTGTGTCACTAATGCAGTGCAATTTATGAATTACAAACGTGTGGTATAAATGGTATTGATATAAAGCACAACATATACGTTTTGCAGCGCTGATCGGTGTTTGAACGAATGAATGAATGAATGAAAGCCGTCATAGTACACTTACGAGTGCTTAATCGTGTCACCTGGATAGTACCTTGTATAATATCGGTTTCTCTACCTTGTATTCGTCTTATTTAGATCCACTGAGTCTATTGACATGACATGTGTTTACTCTCTGTATTATTGGCATATCCTTACATCCTTGCGTTAGCGAGCTAGCGAGCTGTCAACAGCAGAACATCACACCGCGCGGGAGTTGGACTGGGTTATGGTTACTTACTCGTTTCGGGGGTCACTGGACTTATTGTCCTCAACATATTTGTCGTCTTTTGCTGCTCGGTTGTCAGTGGTAGGTGTGCTGTTCACGTTGTTCGCGTCTTGTTTGCTTCCCCGTCTGTTGCGCTGACGGAGACTCTTCGTCGCCATGTTTCTACTGGCTGCGCGTGACGTCATCACTGGAGGAACGCGAGACAGGTTGAAGGAGAGCCATTAGTGTGAGAATGGTAGACACTACACCAGTGAGAAACTGTTATAATGTTGGGGTGGTGGTGGTGTTGTTGTTTTGATATTTTAATTATGTTTTTTGTATCTCCCGTTTTAATTTTACTTTAATTTTATTCAGTTTTTATCAATAATTTCTATTTCAGTTTTAGTGATTTCAACTTTTTTTGTTTGTTTGTCTGCTGCTAACATTTGTCCGAAGTGTTTTCGTAATACAATTTCTCATATTTTCACGTTCAGTACATTTTGCTCATATTTAAGCCAAATTAACAACTAATCTTATTAATGGTTTATGTAAGTATTGTTATATCAGCCTTCCTATACCACTCTCAGAGGTACAAAAGTAGTCACTGGGCTGGTACCTTTTCAAAAGGTACATGTTAGTATGTAAAAGGTCAATTTTGGTAGCTTAAAATTACATATTAGAACCTAATAGGTACAAAAGTGTAGCTTTTGCAAAGGTACTGTCCCAGTCGCAGCTTTTGTACCTTTTATTTCTGAGAATGGTACAATCATGGTATGCTATCAGATGGCAATAACATGAGATAACACAAAGGATTAGAACATTCATATGCTATGATACACTGTAAAGTAACCTGCATTCGTTCATTTGAACATCTATTTCTACCTGATTTAACCCATAAATATTAGTTTGTAACTGTATTGATTTGCTGGTGTAATTTTTTTGTTAAATAAGTTTTGAACAAAACCAGTTCATTTGTACATAATTACCATTTTTCACTCTATTATCATAATACGTTTATGTTTGTTATTGTGGCTTTGTGTATTAGCAAATGGCCCTTAAAATTTCAAAGCTAGGTTACACGTGGCATGATGACTAATATTTAAACTAAATGTCATTGGTACTCTCAAACAGAACTTTTTGTTTCAGAATCAGTAGTACATACATGAAGCCAAACCCCCCCCCCAACCTGGAAAAAAAATGCCATGCACACTTGCTAAGTTCTCAAAAATTTATTGTACGACAGAACATTATTTAATAGTTAAAGCATAGGAGGTTACATTTGCATTTTTACTCTGTACCTTAAAAAATATTACTCTCTTGTGCATTTGTTTTTAGATATGTGCTATTATTATGATTTTTTTAGTAGAGTTAACATATCTATATGGAATTTAAAACAGTCTTTCCGGGTTCATAGAAGACAAGGGATGAAATGTTTACCTCTTTTGGGTTTAATAAGCAGGTTTCAGGTAATCTGTGTGGCATATTTTCTTAATTCCATGTTTGAGAAATGACACGGTTCACCAATCCGTATGGCAATAACTTAAATAGCACAGCATATTAAGCATATATATTACATTACATTAATTAAAAAAAAAGAAAATAGTATTAGATGAAATGATTGTGCATTAATAATTACATCTCTTATTTTCTTAACTTAATAAACATGCATAATCAATTTCACATAGAAGAGGATGCAATTTGTAATATTTTCCTTTTGTTCCCTCATTGAAAAGTAAACAACAAGGAAAGGTAACAGTACAGCTAAAATTTGTAAACATTTCTTGGATATCTTATTAAACCCACAATATTTAAATTTAATTAGCATTTCAAGCAATATGTAAACATTTCAAATACGGCAACAAAATAAATCCCTTTTAGTTCAGATAAGTTGATATGTCAGTTTTATGAGCAGTTTTATGGAATAACACTCATTCTATTTGCTAAAATTTAACCTTTCTTTTATTTATAAAAATTGCAAAACAAATCAGTCAAAATAAACAGACACTCTTTTGATCAATAAAGTTGACCATCATCATTAAAAATGAAAATCTGAGATAAGTGATACATTTGATCCACTGTCAATCACCTCAGTGTGACCTGCAGACGCAGGGGTAGCAGCGTCCGCAGCTGATTCTGCAGTCCCAATGCCTGGCTGTGTGACAGAGCCCGATCCGGCGACTGATAGGTCAGCCTGTAGCAGAGGCTTGCATGACCCATGTGTGGGTGTCTGAAGCGATCCACTAATGCCAAATCCTTAACAGCACCGCACGACGCCTCTCGCACAAGAGCATGAAAGTCTAGCTCATCATAGCTTTCTGGGTCCATCCAGAAACTGATATCATGCAAGTAGCTTGGTGTGTAAAGGGAGAAAGAACTGAAAGGTCCAAGTGGATTGAGCTCAAAATGCTTAAGAAACCGGGGATCTGCACTCCAAAGTAAACGGCAATCAGAAATGCCAAAAATCAGGGTTGCTAAATGATCCAAGTTTATTGAGATCGCAATTAGTTGTAAACCTTCATCCAGGTCTGAGGAAAAGGAAGGCAGATACGCGATCCTCCCAAACTTAGAAAGGGACTTTGAATTCATCCACACTTGTTGCTTCAGGCCTGTTTGTGGGTCCTCGAAGGAGACACCATAAGAAGCAAGTAGTGACTCCAAACAATCTTGGAAGCACTGGACAGGATGGGATTCTGCAGGAAACATCCCCACCAACAGAAGCTGGTGAAACGCAGGAGAATGGGGTATGTGCACTCTCTTAAAGACCAGGCCACTGACTGCGTGAAGAGTGCCAGGACTGAAGTCTTCATTGTGGGTAATCTCTTGGACATGCAACAACAGAGACGGTCGAAGTGCATAGCTGCCAGTAAAGCTTTGTTGGTCATCCATAGACTCGCAGTCGTTTTGCTCATTTTCACTTTGGTCAAATATAAAGGTGTCAGTAGGTTTAATCCAATAGACCTCTGAGTGGGTCAGAGTGGAGTCACATGCCTCTGGCGTTTCTGGTAGGCAGCTTACCAGTTCTGGGAAGTCTTCATTCATAGTGCACACAGGCCAGATTGACTTTAGCTCTCTAAGTAACTGCTCCTGGACAGTTTTCACTGGATGATGTGACTGCTGACCAAGGAAATCCCTGCCACAGAAAGAAAGGTTAGAAATCTGCATCAAATTTACTGTATAAAATGTACAAATATTCCACTAAATTGATACATTTAAATGCATAAGCATACAGAATTAACGTATAAAGCCCATGTTGTTTGTATAATATAATAAAAGGCTGTTAACAGATAAGACATTGCTTCACAATGCCACCATTCAAGGAGAACAGGGGAATGAGGAAGTGTTTGCTGAGCACACAAATAATTAATGTCATAATCATACAGTTACCTCTAGTTTGTAAATGCTCGTTACTTCACCAATAGGTAGATTTGTGCAAAACAGGACATTCTGTCAACATTTATTCACTTCATGAAACCCTATGACACATGTCAAAAAAAAAGTATCCAGGCCTGGTTTGGAAGATATTTTACAATTATTTACCATTTTATCATGATAAAATAAACCCTAAAATTGAATTAGTTTTAAAAGCTAAAAGTGCATGGAACCATCCCAACATTATAACAATGCATGTTAAATTGGTATGAACAATGGAATATTAGACAGAATGATTACATTTAACAGCATTATTCAATTACTACTAAGACTGACGGAAGCATTAAAGAATGACAAAGGTAAACAAAATGTTAAAGAAAGAAAATTTTCTTGTGCAATTCAATATTCTGCATAACAAAGGCACCCATAATACAGATTAAGTGAGAAACATACCAAAACATACTGCAAGTCATTATTCAGTCTTTCCCTCTGCTATAGATCTTCAATCAAATATGGCTCCATTGACATTTGGTCTCGCTACATACTACAACCAATGGTGTCTGAAGTTCACAGCAACATTTGTAGTCCACAAAGCTCACCAAGTTCAATTATGCACAGCACACAAGTTTCATTTAAACACTATGTTTTTATTTTTGCCATTTTGAAGTTTAAAACACGCAGTCCCCATTCAAAACAACATAATGGTAATTAAAGGTCACAGTATTTCTCATGAAGAGATTTTAGAGCTGCTGTTTTCCAGTAAGCAACAAGTAACCACTTACCTGTTGATATAAATACTCAACTCTGCCGGAAGCTCAAAACAAACGGTCTCTTTCCCAATGGTTTTCTCCATTTTCAGTTTCTCTGGCATGGCGTGCGGGAGACTCCGAGTGAAGATGTGGGTCAGAGCTCCCTCTACATGGAAACCTTTGTCTTGGCTCCTTCGCAAAAATGTTTTTGATTAATTCAAAACTGCATGCCATTACATAACTGTAACAGAACCATTAAGTCCAAATGAAACACCATTTTAAATAACTTAGTAGTGGACTGTGTCCACTTGTCCAAAGCTGTTTACCTGTAACCAGTACATCTATAACCTTGATACGTTTCACAGTCAAAGGGACGAATTTCACTGAGAATGAGCCCTGCTTCTGCTGCCATGGCAACCACCTGCCAACTATTGTGCCATTCTCTCATTGGACTGTCACACGGAGTGCCACCTTGACCATTGCACAAGGTGACATGCACTTCCCCATTGTCCTTCAGGACTGCAACAGCACTAGAAAAAACCCCACAAAACATCCAATGCAATATGAACAAAACATCAAAAGACCTCGAAACTCTTGATCCCCTTAGTAATAACATTATATAACGCTGGAAGTCAAGCTTATGTAACACCTTAATAAGACTGTTGCTACAAGAGTGTCACACTTACTTTTGGAAAAATTTCACCAACAGGATGCGGTTCTTCTTTACGCCACTTTTACGCCCACAGTGAGGAAAATTGAAGATAATGCAGTCAAAAAGATGATCCTGAATGGCTTCGTGCTCTTTTAGGCATGTGCAATCCACCTCGAACAGAACAAGTGATCCTGCGATGGGATTTTGCATTGAATTCAAGGCCTTTACAGAATTATCACACAGAATTCAATGAGGCTTTTAACCCCAGCAGTTTCATAGCAACCAAATGTGTAAATTCATGGACCTGGCTGCAGGCATGCAAATTCAGGGCTATGATACTTGACGTGTGGGAAGAATAGGTATCCTTAAAAATGCTTACATTAGCAGATATTAAACTGTGGCTAGGATGAAATCGAACGAACAGCTTTCTGGTGCCATGAAAACAGGACAACAAAGACACAAGAAAGAACCGCAACAGTAAAAGCATGCACAACAAGACAACATTATCACACAAAGACAGACCTCTGTCACGGAGTCGCTGTATGTTCAGCACAGCTCCTTCCTGTCTGTACGTTTGGTTCTCGCTTTGAAAGCAAGTGGCGGTCACCCCGACATCGTCGCCTGCGTTCTCGCTCAAAGCCGCCGAGAAAGAGAAGTTACCTTCCCCTACAAGTAGCACTTCGCGTGTCTTGGACATTTCCAGAAAATTTCAAGTAAACAACCCAGCAAGCTAGCTGTCACGTTAACAGAAGAAAAAGAAAAGTTTTCCATACATATGACCGAGGGTTACGGCGTCCCTTCGACTACCGAGTTTGAACCGAGCGTAGAAAGAATGGCAGGACACACTGCGGCATTAACATTAGACTGCATGTCACCATGACGCCTAATGACGCTCTGACATCTGTCGCGATACAGCTTGAGATCTGATTAAAATACCACCGCGTGTAGTGTCGGTCTTCAGGAGACAACGCAGCCCATGAACACCAGACGTTTTGGGTTTTAGGAGCAGGTTTAACTTACATAAGAAATTGTAATGGAGAAAGAGAGAGGTGCAGTCTCATACGCTCGCAAGTTTTGTTCCCCGGGGAATGCCGCATAGTGGAAAACAACCACCGACTCTTCTGTCGCCGTAAACAAGAACACCTGTTACTATGCGCTCGATGGCGTTTAGTCGAATAAATAAATCTTGTATTTTGTCCTGTAGAAACTGTTCGGTAAAAAGAAAGAGCAAACAATGCAAGAGAGATATTATGACGAGAATTTATCTTACAGCACTGTGTACATTGTCAAAATAGATAAGTTAACGTTAATATTTTAGAATGAAAATATTCATGCCCCGTCCACGTTCCAGTTTCCCCCCAAATGTTAGCGCGCAGTGGCTGTGTTGCCAGATCTTAAGTAGATTTTACTTGGTGAGTATTGAAAAAAAAAAAATTAATTAACAATGAAATCTAATTTAATATATTTCTTATTCTTTTATATATATTTCTTATACAATAAATAAACATTTAATACAGAGTTTAATTAAACGCTTTATCAAAATAATTATGTTATCTTTTAGAGGCTACAAAGAGACAACACGTCATGTTTTTCTAACGCTAAGCAACATTTTTTATAAATGATTGGTCCTCTAAATCATAAATCTTGAATATGTTTACATTTACTGGAATTAATCTTTGGTGCAGAAAAGGAAGGTGGGAAACTGCTATTAGCGATTGACTGACTTCATGTTTAAAAACAGCTCGCTTATTATATGCGGACATGGCAACATTGGTGGTCACCACGATTATGCGTAAGAGCGTTTCTTGCCAATGAAGTGTTTTCTACCAAATGAAGGCGGGTCTACACTGTTTGATTGACATATTACATTATTTTATCTTTAAAAGTGTGTGGCCGCTTTAAAGGATTAAACAAATGCATGCTGATCTACACTCTGACATGCTTTGATTACTTGAGTTAAAAACACTAGTTTAATTTATCATATAAATATTTGTTTTACTTCATGAGCGCATCAGGAAGACGTGTTTAAGAAGAAATTGAAAGTGAAAGGTAAGTATACCCAAAATAGTTAAGACGCGGAGTCTAATGTCATTTATTGTTCACTTGCGAGAAGTATCGTAAGGTAAGTTTGTTTCCTGCAGAACAATGTAACGTTTTCCTTTAGAATAATACAGTCCATAAACAATATGCTGACAAACATGTAAATGACAAATTTTATACCAACAATAAAGCGGAAGTTCTGGCGTATTATTATTGTTTAAACATAGTTCAGTTCAAACGCCAAAGCTAGAACTAAACAGTCAAATGGACTTTACTTAACAGTGAAAGATCAGGGGAAAAAACCCTTAGTTAAAATGCTGTCATAAAAGATTAATGAAATGATGACTAATGAACTTATTAATGAACTTACCAAAGTAGAATTAATTTCTTTTGAAAAGTAACATTTCATTTTAGACTGGGTTATTGTAATTTATGAAGCAGCTAAAATATTGTTTTAACATTTTTAGTCACTAACATTTTCATACTTCCATTTGTATTATTTCAGGGTCTTGATGACAAGACTAAAATATGTAAAATATCAATAAAGTATGAGCATTTCCTGGTAATTATATTATTGTTGTATTTAATCCACAGGAGATACCAAAAAAAAGGATGGCATCTATTCCTTTCTATGGCTGGAAAGCGTTCTATGATGAAGATCGTCATCTTTCGGCAGACCAGGCACCCAAATCAGGCACAATCTATACCATGTATCATGGTACCACTGTTCAAAAAGCTCGTATGATCATAACAACAGGCTTTCAACAGTCAGCGGATGGAATGCTGGGACCTGGAGT
Organism: Enteromius afrohamiltoni; assembly: GCA_034779775.1. Lineage (NCBI taxonomy): Eukaryota > Metazoa > Chordata > Actinopteri > Cypriniformes > Cyprinidae > Enteromius > Enteromius afrohamiltoni. The sequence continues at coordinate 19,579,528 of JAUYWG010000038.1, forward strand.
TTATGTGAGCCGTGACCAGAAGAAAGCAGAGCGCTATCCTCTGAAGTCCCCACTCACTGACAGAGTAGTGCTTAAATTAAGTGTTGATTGTGGAAAAGTAAAAAGAATCGATAAGGACAACCACCCCCTTCAGAAGACCTGGCATAGTCAGGGCTATGACACTGCCTGGGTGCCTCCTAACTGTGGCATGAAAGCTGTGCCTAGCGGTCTAGAAGAAGACTGCGTCTTTGACCCCCAACGTATCAAAGTCACAGATATTGCTCTTGCACCCAACACGACCATCTTAAATGAACTTAAACAGCTCATTGCTCAATACAAGACGGCGGCATCAAATCCAAACCCCTCAGGTACTTGTGCAGTGTGCAAGCTCAAACAAGGGCTTGCTCATAACGTCCAGTCATGCTGGGGGTGTGGAGAGACTATCTGCGCCCTCCTGACCAAACATGTGTGCAGACGTTAGGAAACCTATGCAGAAATTGTAACAGATGCATCATTCAGGTTTTTAGACTGTGTGATTGACTTGCGTGAATGGATGATGCTTGAAGTTAAATTGAATGTTACTTTATCTGTCTATTCGAGAATGTTTACTTTTCTCATAGTTCTCAATGACACGATAATCTTTGACATTTATGCTTTTTCCTGTTGATACTGTGCCCTCCACTAATACTGGCACCCTTGGTAAAGCTGAGAGAAAAGGGGGTTGTGAAAATAAATCTGCATTGTTTAAACAAGATGTCCAGGACCTCCAGCTGAAATATAGACTCACAACATCAAAAACACAGCAGTATACTTCATTGTACACATGGAGTACTTTTTATCCCTGTGTTCACCAAACCCAGCTTGAGTGACTGGGGGGGAGGGCACTGTATGTGCCATTGTATTTGATGCTATATTTAAAATTGAAATGTATATGATCACATATGACTGTTTTTTTAATCAATCAGGAATGTTTTTAAAAAATCAGTATTGCAGACAATAAAAAAAGAGCCTAAGTCACTTAAAGTACTCAGCGTATGATTGTATAACATGTGCAAAAGCAGTAAATCATTTGCAAAATCTTTATTAATGCTTGTTATTACTAGTTGCTTTGTATTGGCATAAAGGTATATTTCATATTATATGAACCTACTTTTTGAAAGTTGTTTTGCCATCAGTAACTATTAATTATTAAAATTCTGTCCTGCTCACAATTACACCATAACAAAACAGATTTGATTTCATAATATATTTCATCATCCCAGTTCAGAAGATGGAGTAACCAGATTCTTGTCACCTGTTTGACAATTTTTTTATAAAAAGAAATGACAGATTCTTCCCTTAACACTCTGGAACAACTGCAACGAGGCCCAGAAACTACAGAGATTTATGTACTGAGGTTTACTGATGCCATATTCCATTTGACATAAAAAAAAAGATATATGTACAAATATGAATGTGAAGTACACAGTTTCTGTGTGGTTGCAAACAAAAACTTCAGAACATAGGGAAAGCAAGACCACTGTAAAATGATCAGTTGTGTTTGCATCAGTAAGACATGGTGAAACGCAAAGTTGCTACTGTTTTCAGCTGTTTTGTTGCTCTTTATGGTGAATTATGCCTTTTGCAATGAGGTCTGGAATCTCAACCGCAAGCCATGGTCCAAGCTTAAGAAAGAAAAGATGTATTTACAGAGTTATAAAAGAGAGTTATTTATATGAAATGCAATAATGTCAAAGCTACAATTTCAGAAAATGAAAGGAAACTAAATTAGATTTTAGACATGCATCATAACTTACTCCCAAAGCCATAAGATGAGCCAGTCCAAACTTTGGGACATTCCTTGCCCACAGTGGCTTGAAATGATCTGTCAGGCAGATCTTTCCACCTCTGTAAAGAAAATAGTTTATTGAACTATTTAGGTACATTATAAAAATGCTACAAAATTAAATTGTAATCATAAAATTAAAAAAAAAGAAAAAACAACCCTAAGATGCAAACCTGTACATCTTCGCTGTCTTCCCATCTAACTCAGGAATGGCCACTTCAGGTGCCGTGGCAGGATAAGTAACTGGAATCTGGACATTAGGATAAAGATGAATACTCTGGACTAAACCAAATATAAAATAAAGTCAAATATAAATTAATTCAAAATATCTTACATCAAATTCCATGTCAAACTCATATTTCATAAGCTCGTGAATATACCAGCATTTTCCAAACCACCTACACAAAAAAGACGTATTTATACAACTCCAAGGCGTAATGAAAATATTATTACTCATAAAAGAAGAACTAGTCAAAAAACTGACCTTGTGCCCTCTTTGTTGGACTCCAGACGGAACCAATCATTGTCAGCTGTTTTGTTATTTTCAACATACTGCAAAACAACACCATTATTTTAAGAAGGGCATATATTTCGTTATATTCAATCCATATGTAGTTTGTAAACAGGTACTAATGGGGCTGTCAGCGTCAATAACACAGTACACTTTTAACTTGGTATGACACGTATGGTTATTCATTCATACAGTTAGCATAGTAGCTCCCTAATAACATACTTCTGCTGCAATTCATTGACACAACTCACCTTTATGAGAGCTAAATATTCTTCTCGAAGTCTCTCAACCCATAGTTCTTTATCTCTTGGTCCTGAATTAGTTTTTAATAGCGGTATTTCAGAAACAGCCTTCCTAGTGGCTTCATCTGCCATATTGACTCTAAGTCCGATTCGCAGAGAGCCGGATCTTTTTAGTGTATCTAATTGAATCATTGAACACGGAACCGTCTCGTCGAGTTGAGCTTATAGTAAAAAAATTGCATTTTGAGTGAACAAAGTATACTATCTAAAGTGTTTGCGTATTTAATTGTACCACTGTTGTATAAACAGCAAAATGCGCCAAAAGATTTTTCAAGCTTAATTTGAACGCAGGGAGCACGTGATTACGTTAAGCGATTCATTGAAACGAACAGTTCAAAATAACCGAATCGCGAAAATGAATCAGACCTCTTGTCACGAGTTGAGTCACAGAAGGAACCCAAATAAATGTGCCCTGTTACGTCACATTTTTTTTTTTATATTTCAGATGAAGTTTGTTATTAAAAGAGGCTAACTTATTATATATAAAAAAAATATCACATGCGAATAATACAACGTTCCGAATACGTTTTAGTCGTCAGTCGTGTTTCCATTCTGTGTGGGAATGAACAGCAGTGTGTTTCTGCACGGAACTGTTTCCTAGCTGCTCTTCTTTAAATGACTGCACTGATCAGCTGGTTCCGCCGCTAGAGTCTGTAGTTGAGTTGTCATTACATCCCTCAGCATCCTTTCACCTTACTCTCCTCCAGCGGTCACTGCATGTATAAAGCTTGCATTTTAGAATGATTTCAGGATATGATTTTTGCATACTGTAATTGCACAGCTACCAGTTATTCAGCGTAAGTAGACAGACTTTTAAAGCCTTTTAAAGCATAATATCCACTAATGTATGATTATTGACAATCGTTCAAATGCAGTTATTAATTCCTGATATCGCGCTCGAATGCATTAATTAAACGGCAGATCATTCAATAACATCAATGTAGATTTGTGTATTAACAGATTTTGAAATGATGTACCTCCCCACTATTATTTGATTTCCTTTCTTTTTTTTGTGTCCATTTATGTGAAATGTGCAAAATATGTGTAGGATGCATGATCCAGTGTTGTGTATTATTATTATTACACAAGCATGTCAAATTGCTGTTGTCTCTCACAGTTCATAAGATCAGGTCCTCTCACTTGGCTTGTGGGTTCCCATGGGCAGTGTGCTGGCCTTGTCAACCCGCCCAGGGCGTCAAAACTCCCCTTTTCCACAAGATAGACCCTTGTCACGGTGGGATAGGAGAGATGGACGGCTTCCTAACCCAGGGAGCTTTGATGGTTTGCATCGCAACTGTAAAGGTCTCCACTGATTTTGCATGCATTTTCATAAGTTCTGTTAAAATATGCTCATTTTAAGTAAGAAATCTTGAAAAGTCATGGTCTGTTAGATGTCATTTAAATGTTTTTGTATCTAGATGTATTTCCACAGCAGATTGAAGGAGTGAAACTGGTGATAAATAAGACCCTCAGCAGTTTTTTCAAGGTTTGTTCATATATGGTACAATTAGGACACTGTTTAGGGCAGTTAAGTGAAATTTATCACTATTCAGCGTTGTGTATTTCTATATTTTCCCAAAGGACTAATGGATGTTTTTGTGGTTTGATTCTCACCTCAGATCAGTCACACATTTCACCTCAGTGCTGTTGCTCCATCCAGTTATCGCTTTCACGCTGAACACCTACAATCAGACACTGACAGCAAAGAGACGGTAAGAATCTGATACATTGTTACATTTGTTCCTGTTCAAGTGGATTTCTGTAGTTTTATAGCTCTGGTTAATGGCATTCAGCAACATACTTATCAAAAGTTATTATTACCAAGAAGTACAGTATATTTGGGCAGAGGCATAAATAGTTACTCTGTTATTCCTCACCACCCAGCATAAATTTTAGCACAGTCACACAGTCCTTCAGAAATATTTCTAATATGCTAATTTGGTGTTGAGAAATGTCTTCATTATCAGTTAACAGCCGTAACGAGAACTTTTATTAGGACTCTTGATGAATAAAAAGTTTAAAAGAACTAAATGCCTTTGGGGAATAAAAATAAATAATTTCTTAATAATAAACATTATTTTTTTAATATTTTTTAAACAAGATATTTGAAAAGCATAATAAACTGGCAAAAAAAAGTGTCAGTATAGTTGTGTGATAGGAATGTTGTTAACATGTTGTTTAAGTACATATTCATAGCTTGCAGTGACTCCTACTGCATGTTATGCAGTAATTGAATACTAAAAGCCTGTAATACAAGCTACTAGGTTTATTAAAACACATTTCAAAAGCAGTGCAGCCAAACAAATGAGCAATAATCAGGACGTTTAAACAATATTATATGTTCACCTAATGGAAAGAGCATAGATGTATTTGATAACTTTAATGTGATGAATGTTTCCCTTTTCAATCCATTGATGTTAAAGGGTTCACCCATGCTTATTGGGGAAATGGACTCCTCTGGCAGCTTAAATGCACACTCTTTGTTTCACCTGAGTGAGAAGATAAGAGCCAAAGCAGTATTTCAGGTAAGTAGGAGTGTTGTGCAACATTGCACTAGGTTAAATAAATACTTCTAAACACATTGTGGACTGACTGCGGATTCTTTAATAGACTCAACACGCACAGTTTGTCACATGGCAGTTTGAGACGGAGTATAGAGGTAGTGACTTCACAGCAGCGGTTACTATGGCCAACCCTGACATTCTGAGGGAATCAGGTATGATCGTGTGAGTCCCTAATTATTAAAACAGAAGACAAACCGATTTATAGATGTCACAGGAATGTGCATTAGTTACAACAAAGCAATGGCTTCCAGGCAGAACAGGTTTTTCTTTAGTTGTCTTTGTATGTCATGTTGATGAATTGTTGTTGAGGAAACCATGCCCATGCAGGACAGTTTTAGGCTGCAAGTTATTCTTTTTAATGCTTCTTGAGTAGCATTGAATTCCTTTTAAATTCCATAAGTCAGTGTGTTTTTGTTTTGGGGTTATTCTTGGGAGTATAGGACAGGAGCAAAGAAAAAGTACATCATGCCTACGTCTGTAAGTAGTATGTTAACAAAGGCCAGAATAATAGAGTTCACATACCTGTTTCTGCAAAGCTATTCTACTCTAATATATGTGTTTTGTGAAGGGTTGCTAGGTTTTCACAACAACACTTGCCCAGTAGATACTAAAAACTAGCCCAAATGTCACCCAATCACATTTCGAGGATTCACCTCGTAAAAATCACATTCTGTTTTTTTTGGGCCAGTTTTTTTGGCAAAAATGTAATTTTAAGGGCTAAATATCATGTTATTTGGGTAGCTTAAACCTAAGGACATGAAAACAAAACTCTTGGAACAGTGTCAAAGTAGCTTAATTGTAAATAGTAGCTTAAGTGTAAGCCTTTCTGCATTTCATTATTAGTTGTGCACCTTCCTTTTACATCAATCTGGCAACCCATGTGAGCATTGAGTCTACATAGAAGAGGGAGAAACAACACTCTCCAATATTTTGAAGTTGGACTGTACTTCCACTGCTGGCTGGCAATATCATATACTAGAATGTTGTTATCTGTTTGTGCATTTGTTTTTCTTTGTGACAGTTATCATGGTTGCACACTTCCTCCAAAGCGTATCCCCGCAGCTGGTTCTGGGGGGAGAGCTGGTGTACCACCGAGGTCGAGCAGAAGAAGGGGGCATACTCACCCTGGCAGGCCAGTACTCAGGTTAGAGAGCTCATCTGTTTGTTATACACCAGTATATATATATATATATATATATATATATATATATAAAACTTCATATTATGCATCCTAAACAGTTATGTCTTCAGTGTAACTCATCTTATTTGTATGTACAATGTTCTTGTGTTTCTCAAAGACACTTGAGACTAAAATGTCTTAGGTTTTCTGTCTTAGGGCCAAACTGGGTTGCAACACTGAATGCTGGTAAAGGAGGAGCACATGCCAGCTACTACCACAGGGCAAATAAACAGGTATGGTGGTGTTAAAGGTTATAATGTTTCACAGTAATAGTTTCGCCATGCAAAACTAGCAGTCTGAAATTCATCTCCACAGATTCAGGTGGGAGTGGAGTTTGAGGCGAGCACTAGGACACAGGAAACAACCTTTTCTTTTGGTTACCAGATGGAACTTCCTGAAGCTAAAATGGTCTTCAAAGGTAAGGAGGGCACTGTGTATCACAAATTAGTATACTCCAACAACAAAGAAATCATTTTGAAATCAGTGGGTATGGAAAGTATTCAGTGCCCTTTAAATTTTTCACTCTGTTATATTGCAGCCATTTGCTAAAATCAGTTAAGTTATATTAGTCGTCCTGTCCCTGCAGCTGAAAAACACCCCCACAGCATGATGCTGCCACCTTCATGCTTCACTGTTGGGACTGTATTGGACAGGTGATGAGCAGTGCCTGGTTTTCTCCACGCATACCGCTTAGAATTAAGGCCAAAAGGTTATATCTTGGTCTCATCAGACCAGAGAATCTTATTTCTCACCATCCTGGAGTCCTTCAGGTGTTTTTTAGCAAACTCCATGCGGGCATTCATGTGTCTTGCACTGAGGAGAGGCTTCAGTCTGGCCGCTCTGCCATAAAGCCCCTACTGGTGGTGGGCTGCAGTGATGATTGACATCTTTCTCCCATCTCCCGACTGTATCTCTGGAGCTCAGCCACAGTGATCTTTGGGTTCTTCTTCACCTCTCTCACCAAGGCTCTTCTCCCCCTGATAGCTCAGTTTGGCCAGACAGCCAGCTCTAGGAAGGATTCTGGTCATCCCAAACATCTTTTATTTAAGGATTATGGAGGCCACTGTGCTCTTAGGAACCTTGTAACCTGGGACAAAACTGTGCCCTGCCACAATTCTGTCTCTGAGCTCAGTATAATCAAACACAGCTAGACTCAAATGAAGGAGCAGAATCTCAAGAATGATCAGAAGAAAAGAAGACGCTGGAAAAGATTTTCTTTAGATATAATTTCGAAAAAATAGTTAATGAATTTGTCTTCAACAATCACAATCCTTCTACTGAGACAGAATTGTTATATATGGAAACAGGATTAAAGGATATACTCTAGCTTATCTTTAGTTTTAACTCAGCACTCTTTCCTCACAATTATTGTGTTACAAAATTAGTTCTTCCAGTTTAGCAGACTTGAAGTGTACTAGTTTAGTATATTTAAGGTATAATTGCAGGGTATTTTTTTTTATTTAGTACATACGTGTATATAAATGTATTTGTAATATACCTGGCACAAAATTAATGTATTTATGTTTTCAAATACATTTTAGTGTATTTATTTTACTAGGTTAATGTGTGTAACATAATGATTGGATTTAGGTTCAATATTTATCTCTGAACTTCTGTAAATCATTGAATTCACTTTTTTTTTAGGAATGTTGGACAGCCGCTGTATCATCGGTGGCGTTCTGGAAAAGCGGCTTTACCCCCTTCCTGCCACACTGATCATGGGTGCCTTTGTCAACCACAGAGCAGACAAGTTACAGGTCGGTCTTGGGGTCAACGTTGGTTAGATACTCTCCACTCAAGACTGTGGAACTTCAAAAACCACCTTCATGTCTGCCCAAAGACACTGGTCCACCACAGACAATGGAGAGACCAGGCACACTAAACAAAGCCCTCTCGGCCATACTGGACAGTCATGCAGTTCATGGCAAGCAGGAATGAGGGTCCATCCTGTGTGAAGGATTTTACTGTTTTGGCCCCAGAGTAACCTGAAGTAAATATTCAAAGATTATCTTAAATAAGAAGAAACAATTGTCGGAGGAGACCACACAAATAAATATATATAGTTTCAACTTCATGTGACTTCTTTATTAAAGATCTATTTTTTTGTAGCAAGCTCCAAATATAATTTACTCTGAAATCAAGGCAAACATTTTGGTAATTAGCAAAGAGGCGAACAATTTATCAAGGATCATCCGCTTATTCAAGTAAAACACTTTTTTCTCTGCTTGTTAAGCTGAACTTGAAGACTTTCCTTGGGAACTGGACACAAATATGAAAATGAACAAAGTAACAGTGCGAACTGTATAATGATGAATTATGCATTGAATATTACAGGACATATTTTTCTGATTTGACAGTCAGAGCCGTGGAGCAGTAGTGCACGTTCCCATGATGCATAACTGCCACTGGTTTGGAGGAATGCAGGGATGAGTCAAGCCTGCATCATTTCAATTCATGAGAACCACATGGAAATTCAAAAGAGAATGCTCTAAATGAACACAACTTAAACCCTGTTCACATCAAGGCCTGAATACATTTGGTTCACCTCAAAATGAAAATTCTGTCATTTATTACTCACCCTCATTCCAAACCTGTAAGACCTTTGTTCTTCTTCAGAACACAAATCAGAGAGCCATCTGACCCTCCATAGACAGCAATACAGCTGAAATGATCCCAGATCCAGAAAGAATCGGTAAAACAGTCCATGTGACAGTGATTTGACTTTTTTGAGAGTACTTTTTTTTTTACGCCATCCTTCTCCCCATAGTTACATTTTTCGCCGTTTCAGAGAGTATCACAACACGTGCTTACACTTTTAGGCGTAAACAACTGCATCTTTCCCCCGGGTGTAAACAAGGCTGATTACGTTAATACGTTTTAGCTTGCTTTTGCGTTGTGATACTCTCTAAAATGGAGAAAGAGTAAATTCTCATTATTGTTTTCTTTGCGCAAAACTGAAGTTGAGCTACTAACGTCACATCCTGTTTTACCGATGCATTTAGTAGATTTCTGGTACCATTTCAGTTGTGTTGTGTCTATGGAGGGTCATATAGATCATCTCTGATCATCAAAAATATCTTAATTTGTGTTCTAAAGATGAATTAAGACCTTATGGGTTTGGAACGACATGAGGATGGGTAATTAATGACAGAATTTTCATTTTGGGATGAATGAAGCTTTTAAGGCTTGTGATATTTTGATCTTATGTCTATAGAGCAAATTTGGAGAGAAAAAGAACTGCGTCATAATGTGTAAATGAGCAACACGTGTGCCTCTTTACCTTTAATTTTTGGCGCTGCATACACAGAAGAGAGGAACATCACTGATGGTAGTTATATATAGATATGTCTTTAACAGCTGTTCAGTTTGGTTCTGTGCATACAGCATGTCATTTTTGGTAAATGTATTTGTCATTTAATTTGCATTGTAAAATGCGGTTGTCTTTCCTCATAAATTACTTAAACTGTATATACTTAAGATTAAGCACTAAAGTGAAGTGCAGTTTGTATGCTGGCCATGTGATTTTATGTCTTTTATGTACCGAGGTTGATTTTTATTAAAACTGATGGATTTCAAGTTTTTTAATTTTTTTGTTATATGCAGGACACATTCAAACTGTTTTGGAAATTTTCACCATGCTCTCGTCATTTATTTTTGCTACTTTCCAAATGCCAGGACTGTATGCAGGGTCAGAAGTATTGTTAACACTTTTGGCTTCATAGGTCAAGTCTTGATGAAAGCTGCTGTAAATAAAGCAGTACGTAAATTCATGTGTTCTGTCTGTTTTCTCAGGCACCTGTTTCACAGTTGAATGCTGTGATATAGAAACCCTTTAATTAGATTAACTTTTACCTTTGCATGTAGGTTTTTTGAAGCATCTTGGAGACGTTGCCACAGTTCTTCTGGATTTAGTCTGTCTCAGTTTGTTTTGTTTCTTCATGATGATGATCAGATCACATCTCTTTGTGGAGAACTGGCTGTTGTCAGACTCCTTGTGCAGACAATAATCTCACTGCATTATTACAATTAATGAAAATTGGAAATGTAAACTAATATTTAGATAAATTTAGATATTTAGATTATGATAAAAAGACTTTTGCACAGTACTGTAGGTTATATAAACACATGTTAAGTTTCTGTATCCTTACCATACATATAAGGATACTGTATTCCCAACAAATATTCTTAAAGGGAAGACTATAGTTGCAACAAAAAATGATTTAGAAAGAAAATCTTAACTACAAGTTACATATGATGCTCCCATTTCCTTTCTCACCATCCTCAATAGTCTTGTGCCTGTCAACTTGTAAGGACAGCCAGTCAAGTCCAGTCAAGTCTCATCTATTTCTATGATACATTATCCAATCCAGAGTGTTTTAGAGCAGCTTCACAGTAAACACAGAAGAATCGGTCAGGGAAACGTGATTGTTACGGTCCTGCTTTAAAGCAGCTATAAAACACAATTGTGTAATTATTTAGCTTAAGTTGGTTCAGCATTGGTTCCGTTTAACTCAAAAACAGCATCAAGTAAATCATTACATTTTGAAAGAAGTTAATCTATAAGCAGCTCTGCAGTAATGATGTTATGCAGCTCAAGTCAGTTGGTTAACAATGTTGATGTTGCAAGATGTGATTCAGATGTCATGTATTTTTAAGGAAAACAATGGCGTAATCTTGCAGCTTATTTCAGTTTGTTTTTATTCAGTGGTGTCTGTGTAAAATGCATTAAAAATACTTTTCTTTTCATCTAACACATTTAACCCATTTAATCCCACAAAACATCCTCAGTTTTAAAGAGCGCTTACATGTGTCCACACTACAAAGTGTTAAAGTGACACTGAAGCATTGATGAAGTTGGCAGACCATTTACCCAGACTTCAACAGACAGCCTATCAATCTCAATATCTGATCGTGTTAAATACCTTTTCATGCTGCTAATGCATGCTGGGAGTTTTGTTACGGCATGATTGCATTTTTTTGTTATTTTTAATTATTTTTTTATGATTCTTAATGTCTGCGTGAGGACAAATGAAAACAACTAGAAAACAAAAAAAGTACTCTTTCTCCTCCTTCGTGCTGCTGAACTCATTTTTGGACTAGTGAGGGTGTCATTTCAGACACAGTTTTTGTGTGTCGATTATAGCAATTCACTGAATATTATAAGGAAACATACTGTTAATCATTTTACTGTGGCATTTTTTATACAGTCTTTCACCGTTAAAATTAGGATCATTTTTACAACTCGTGCCTATGGCGAAAGCCTATATTTACCGTGATATTGCTTACGGAATTGCAGAAAATTCTGCAGAAGAAGATAAAAAACTAGTAATCATGCACTATAATACAAAAACAACGCTTTAAAATTACGCTATAGCATTATAAAATAAAAATGTAAGAATAATAAATTTAGTTTACTTATTTATAGCAATTGCAGTTGTTTCACGTGTAAGGCATTTATAATAAGCTTGGTGAACCAATATTTATAAAAAAATATATATATATTAATAATACATTGTCCATTCATCTCATGAAGCTTCTGCTTACTATCTTCAAGATGTGCGTAACAACATAATTACCTTTATCAGGTATTGTGCATGTAACAAGTGCGTGCTGGGTGGAGACTGATGAGGATGACAGATGAGATTCCATCCTGGAGACTAGTTCAACCTGTTTTCATGTTCCAGGTAACAGGGGAGGGGCTTAATACCAAATATACCTTTAAGATCACTAAAGAAGCCTAGACTTGTTTAATATGCTGTCAGTGCAAACCTGCAGACAGTCATGTGTAGTGTAGAATGTTTAGACAGATAAATGCTTTTTAGTAATCTTTTTAAGATTGCTTGTAAACATTGCTTGACGTCCCCTCAAGACATTCTCTGTAAGGAACGAGTGACGCATTGATAGGAGGCGTATTTGTTTTGGATCATTTCTTTAAAGCCAATCCCATCAGTCTTCTGCACTGATGTTTTATCTAAAGAAACAGATATGACTCCAGAGTGGTGGTGAGTATGGCTTGAATTCTCCATAATTAGTAACTGAGTATTTTACATAATACATACATAACACTGTTTTAATTTTTATTAATTTCTCCTTTTGGTATTGTAATAATTCTGTTATTATAGTTGTAAATGCGTTCTGGCTCTTTAAGTCAAATTTTGTTTGTGCCAAACTAATCATTCTATTTTGCATATTTCTATTTATGTAATACTGTTTTAAGTCATCCATATATTTATATTACTCCAGAACTCGTATTAAATTGTAATTAAGTCTGCTTAATGTTTTTTTTGCAGGGGAGACTCAAGTCTTTTTTAAAGGTTTGACATGATTTAAGTGACACAATGACCCGCTTCCTAGCTTTCATGTTCCCTTTGCTTCAGATATGTCTAACGCCATCTAAAGGTAGCGTGCTCTTTTTTTTTTCCCCTACATCTGAACTGTGATTTGAAAGTTGCTTAGATGTAGGGCAGATATGTAATGCAAATGGTAACCTCCCTTCTCAGTCTCAAAATGCAAATATATAATTACTGTTTGTTTGTTTTTTTATGGGGGGGTTGCATGCACACACCCTGTTTATTGTGTGTATTTTGGTATTTATTCAAATTTAGTTGGTTTGTCGTATTATTAATGCAACAATAATTTTTTCCCTTATTTTTTTAGCAATTCTTTCTCCTCCAAGAAATCTGACTGTGGGATTATGGGATTTTAAAGCTACAGCTGAATGGCTTCCTGGACAAGGAAATCCTCCTGACACCAGATACACCTTGGAGTTTATATCCGCGCCAAAAATGTACATACAGATAAAATATACAAAATCTAATAACTGCGACTTGTCAAATAGATTTTTAACAATAGTTTTGTCTTCATTTTTTGGGTTAGGTCCGGAGGAAAGTGGAATCACACTCCACACTGCAATAACACACCCATACTGAAATGCGAACTGACTTTTCAACCTAATGAGCTTTATTGGAATTATTTTGTGAGGGTCAAGACAACATTTAAAGGGACGAGCTCCAACTGGACATCTACATTAAAAACATTCCAGCCATATGGAGACAGTAAGTTCAAATATATTAGGCTATATAAGACTTTTAGAATGAATGTAATAGTCAGAAAAGCTAAATAATGCTCTTCTGAAATGGTCGTATTATTTTGCAGCACGCCTGAGTCCCCCAAATGTTAAAATCTCAACTGAACAAAAGTCCATTAAAATTAATTTTAGCCATTGGCTGGAATTAAATCCAGAGGTCATACCACTGAAATATCTGCTATACCTTTTTGAGAGCGATCCTGCAGGGGAATTAAAGGTAAATGCATAATATTTTTGTCACGTGCAATCACTGATTACTACAATGAAATTTCTACATGCACAACTGCAGTACTTAAATGTATTTATTTATTTATTTTTTGTAGTTTGTAGCACTGATATCGACCTCTGAATCTCCCTACTTTTTCCATGATGTGCCACCTGGCAAGAACTATTGTGTTAGTGTTTCTGCCAGTCATCAAAAAGCCTCGAAGAACAATAACTTTAAGACCACCAAATGTGTATTTCTATTAGGTAATGGACATATTTTTATTTGTATACTGTTCAGAGTGCGTACATTTATAGAGAGAGAGTACAAATTTAGAATGGAATAATTGATTTTTATTTCAAATACAGCAAATGCTCTTTTGAGCTTTCTGTTCATTAAAAGAATTGCAAGAAGTATTACAATTACAATAAAAATGTTTCTCGAGCAGGAAATCTGCATAATATGAGTTCTGAAGGACCATGTGACACCAAGTTATGATGCTGAAACTTCAGCTTTGCATCATATGAATAAATTACATTTCACACTATTATTGCTGTACTATATCTCTGATCAATTAATTAGCCTCGTTGAGCATAGCTTCACTTTAAAAGCATTGCAACTCTATTTCAACAATATTGTTTTTATGTTAATATGTCTTATAGATTCCACTAGAAGCTTTGTGCTGGTGGTGTGTATTGTGGCCGTGCTGTTGATTATTTTTTCAGCTGGGATTTTTTTGCATTTTGGTTGTTTTTACCACATGAAGACTCAAATCAAGAATCTCCTCGTTCCAAAATTTTTGGTATGTTCTGCATTGCATTTATCAGTTGTTATATCAAAATCATTTTGTGAACATTATATGATTTGTTAAAGTGACCCTTCCAATGTGTTTCATCATTTTATATGCATGTGTTATGTGTTTATGTCTTTAAGTCAAATTTTTTAACAAATCAGAATTTCAAAGATACAAAATATCGAACTGTGTGACATGCTAGAGCTTTTCTATGAACTAACTTTTGTTTCCACTTTTTGTATTATATTAAGTGGTCTTGAAGTCAAATAAAATAGTCAATAAGATACAACTGTTCATTATCAATGTTAGTTAATGCTTTAACTTAAATTAAGTAATGGAAGCTTGTACAATGACGCTAAATAAATCAAATGCATGGTAGAGGTTCACTAAACATTACAATAATACAGTGTGTGTATGTCATTTAACAGAATTTTCATTCAGAAAATGAAAGGATCCTAAAACCAACCCTTGTTGAAGTCCAGCCAGTTACAGAGACTCCACGATGTTCTGCATCAGAGGAAGACTCTGGATGTCTCAAGGATCTCTTTGGGTACTATCAACCAAGAGAAGACCTTGCATTATGCATCGCCAGTGCCGACCCACCAGAGCCAGACGAGGAGGCTGAGGCCTCAAATCAGCTTAAAGAGTATACACTAGCTAAAGAATTAGAAGATAGTGGAGAAAAGGAAACGTTGGATGATGAAATTATGCATCCAGGTAGTGAATCGGGATCTATCTGTACTTTAAACAATTTAAGATCATCTGAAATGCTACAAATGGGTAATGTGAACACGTATTTAAACTCAGAGATGGATAGCAATTACTCAGAAGAAACTCTTTCCTGTTCATCTGACATTGACCATGAAAGAGAAGTGCCTGCTGAAGAGGAGGAGGATAGCTTCATCTTCCCTGATTCTATCTCAGAGAGTGGCTATGAACCAAGACCTAACAAAGTAATATGAACTTCCAAATCTCTAAACTATGAAGGTCATTAAAGAGGATCTATATACCCTGAACCTACTTCCAAAGATGGAGTCAAATTCAAGCAAAAAAGCATCTACCTTTTAACCTGAGCCATGCAAGTGGACATGCAAAACTATGTAAAATTTAGTGATGCAGAAGATCGGAATATCTGTAACATGAAGGAATATCACTTGTTATAGAAGCAAAATCTGTGGTTTGTTATGGAGAGAACTATCCGTTAATATTCCCTTTCAACTCAATAGCACTTACCATTTTCTCCTGCAAGAACTCCTGCCTCAGGAACTCTTGGGTCTTCCAGATATTATGATCCGTTTAATCTCTCAAGCTGAATTCTGTATGGTCAAAAAGAAGGAACTCTGGACCTAAACATGAGTGGTTAATTGCCATCTTGTTGTAGATTGCCTAATTGAGGTACTATAAGTGGGTTATGTTGAACACAGTTTGAACTATGAAGTATGCCTACTTTAGGAATAAGTTGGAGCTACAAATTCTGGAATGTGTCAAAGTTATAGAACTTGTCAAACGACCAGCCATCTAATCAATAAATGGTCGGTCAGATACTAGACTCCAGGTGCTACATGAAGCAATTTAAGATTAAAATTTAACCTGACGGACCTGAAATTATAAGTGTATTCTTGTGTATTGTATGTCATGCAAAATACATACCATAATGATATTACCATAATTTACACAAACTGGGATCTAAAACCACTGTAGTCAAAATCTCTGTATAAATAGAATGTTTGGCACACAAACACAAAATATATATGAAAAGCTTATATCTTTTGTAAAAGCATGTATCCTTATGATGATGTTTACTGCATTTTTACTCTGCTGGTTTTATTTTCATGGCATACATATGTCGATGCGTTTATGTACAAACACATTTTTTATTACAAAAATGGTGCTACAATATATAATCAAATATTTTGTTATCATGGGTTGTTATGCATATTGGGGGATTGTTTCGTATTTGAAAATTTGACAGCCTGAGAGTGTGAAAGTTTTACGTTTACATGCAGTGTTGCTAACTATAAAGCTACATAATGCCTTACTGAACAATGCCTTTTAATGGTGCTAAAGAAACAATTAATTAAAGAATGATTAACCCCTTCTATAAAAAAAAAGACGAGAAAAAAGTAAATGCTATACATTTATTTTTATGTATTTTGAATTTGCAAAAAGATATTGAAAAACATAAATAGTGCCACTATGGAGTACATACAATTTCTCTCGACTGTCTTCCTATTTACACATTTGGGTGATTTTTTTTGTTTGCTTGTAGAAAAAACTAATAAATCTCTCATTATATTATTCTCTTTTCTTCCTGTCCCTTCTCATTTGTCCTCCAGTCGGTCTCCCCCAAAAAGAGAAGAGAAAAACCCTTTCCTTCCATCTTCTCCACGTAAACGCAGTGATTTGGTGGTGCGAGTGCCTCTTTGAAGGCCTGTCCGTTCTTTTTCGCTTTCCTTTTCCTTTTCTTTTTGTTGGAGTTGAACCTGATGACATATCACTAGACGCATGTCCTCCTGGAAAAGAAATTTGTTGATCAGTAAAAGGAAGCAGTATGGCATTTTCTCTATTTAATGAATGCTTATTAATAAATACATGCAATGTTTGCAATAATACAGTGAATAGTCTATACAGTGCGTCCCTGCATAAACTAAAAGGGTCTTAAGACTAACCTCTGAGGAACTTCAAACACATGCACTGCATTTTTTATGAAAAAAAGTACTTCTTGTTGTAGTATTGAAGTAGAAATCCTTTACAAGTTACTAACCTGCCAAGACTCAACTTCCTGAGAAAGTGCCACCTTGTGTCTGATAGTGTTCAAAAGCTGCTGGTTGAGTGCATCACGTTCTTGTCGGGCCAAAATGATCTCTTCTTCCAAAGAACTATGCGTAATAAGGAAAAACTAGCTTTAGGCAGCTCTAATCTACCGTCGGGCCATTATGCAAATGATAACCATTCATCACATATTGTTAGCTTATCACTGGCATTAAATATGACACGCAGAGAACAAAACAAGGTAGATGTTAAGATCCAGTTCTCACCTGTATGTAGGTTTGCCAGGACTGTTACGAAATGGCTTCACCTCCTCCCTTAGCTCTTCTAATTCATTTTCTCTAGACTGTAGCTGATGAAAAAAAACAAAACATTGCATATCACCTTGATGAAGATAGTCAGTGCTATTGTGATGTATTGTATCATATAACTAACCTCTTTCTGTAGACTTTGAATTTCTTCTTCTTTTTCTTGTAGAATGGCTGAATGGGCCAAAATGGTTTCTTTGGCCTGTTTAGGATCAAAATGAAAACAATCATTTAGTGGAAATACAAAGTGGGGTGTGAGGAGAAAAACAAGAACTTACATACAAGAACTTAAAACCCAAAGACGTTTGACAGTCAATTTAAGTTACTAATAGCATAGTAATTACTTGCTATAAGCTAAGTTGAAGCATGCACACCTATCTTTTCACTAAGCAGGGATGAGCGCTACCTGAGACTGTTGGATCTCACTCTGAAGTGACATGGGGAAGCAGGTAGCCTCCCCCAGACTGGCCTCTTCTCCCAGGGCTTGAACCCTTTGCTGTAGGGTTCGGCTGACCGTGCGCAGCTGAAACACAGTGCTGTGCTCCTGTTCCAGCTGTGAAAGAGCCAGAGACAGCCATACTGAAACTCTCTAGGGATGGATGGACTCTGACCAGCGAAACCTGAAACCTAGGCTGCCCAATTCCCAATGCTAGTACTATTTAGGAATGACAGCATGCAAGATTACATTTAGTTTGCCTCAAATTATAGTATGTCACTGCGGCCATATGATGCATTATATTCAGTGTATTTTCAAAATGTGCATCTCTTCCCTCTATGCCTTGCAGAACAGAATTATCAGTTATGTAAAAAAAAACAAAAAATAAATACATTTTGTGTTTCATTTTTTCATAGTACAATTTATTTTCACATTTTAATATAAGTTACTTGAATACATTTATTTAAATATTTAATATTAAATTAAGCCATTTTATTTGTGCATGCAGCAAACAGCAGAGGAAGAAGTTGCTGGGAGCCACAGATCTATTAATAGTTAAGGTCAAAGGCTCAACGTTTCAAAGGTTAGCAGTTAACTGCTGCTGGTCATATCTATAGTGCAGCTCAATACTTTTAGCTGTCATAATTTTTATTGATAAATAGAAATCATTTTTTCCAATTTATTGATTGGATTTGGTAAGAAATGTCTCTTTTGATAAACGTTAGATTTTTATAATGCATTTCATTGGTTTTAATAAAGCTGATGTATTTTGTCATGGTATTAATAGCTGATATTTCGTAATATGAATTTAGACATTTCACTATTGCTTCATTCTTTGGTCGACTCTTAAAAGTGCGAATTGGACTTCCCAACAGTACTGTAGTGTTTGCAGATTAGGATGAGCCCTGGTGCAGCTTTACATCACTAAATGCATTATGTTGAATGTAGGGTGTACATTCTAAATACAGTATATAGTATTTACAGGAAATTTCTATTCTACATAGAAATTTGCTCCCCATCTGCCCAAATTCTATCATCTGGCACATCTTCCTCACCTCAGTTTCTTTATCTTTCAGACTGGTCTGTAGCTCAATCACTCTCTCTCTCAATCCATCCCTCTCAGATCTCAGCCGGTGGTTGTCTTCTTGAGTTGACTTCAGTCTTTCATCCATATGAGTACAGCGCTCTTTCATAACCCTGTTCTATGATACAGGATCAGTAAAAGTTAATAACATTATCATTAAAAGTTGATAATGTCAAAATATCAGAAGATTGTCTGGCCTGGCTGATATATAGGACTGATTCTACTTTAGATCACTATCTTTGTGTCTTTACCTCTGCTTGCAGGCTGTCCAGTCTAGCAGAGCTTATGGATTTGCTAAAACTTGTATCCTCCATTTCTTCCCTCAAAGAACGAAGCTCAGTACGCAAAGTATGCTCTAAGGCCACTGCCTGGAAGAAAAAAAAATTACAGATGTTGTCAAATATTATTTCTAAGTTCTGACATCAAACAGATGTCAGCAGGTTTAGGTACTTGCTGATCTTCATTCCAGCCCTGTATACAACTGTATCAGAGTTACGTCATTAGACATGTTTAACCACATGCATCTGGATGCCTCTGAAAGGATTTGCAAGGAGCTGTAAAAAACAGGAAGCTGGGGACTGATTGGTCACCTCTGCAAGCTGTTCCACAAGTTTTTGGTTGTGGTGGGACAGCTGAGTAAGTTGCTCACTCTCCTCACGACGCCGGTCACGACTTTGAACGTGTTTTTGTTCCAACTGTGCACGCAACGCTGTGATGTCAGCCTGCAGTTCTGCTTCCCGCTGATCTGCCTCGAGGTCCTGCACCTCTAGACGTCGCTGCAGCATGTGTTTCTCCTGCTGCATAGCCTGTTGGACAGAGACAAATAAACTTTGTCTGCAATTTACACACTTTAATAGAGTTATTTAATGACGTTAATAGGTTTGATTTTAAACTATATCCACCTAAATGGGCTTTTATGGTGAAATGTTTGAATTTTGCCAGTTCTAGAAGGTGTTTTTGAAGGTGGTGTAATCCATATAAAGTAACAGTTTCCATCATTCAGGTTTCTGGCACTATTTGAGACCATAGATACAAACTCTCTCTAAATGAAGGGTCAATATAAACTGTTGCTGCATCTGTGCAACATAAGCTCACTACAGTATGCAGGTGAAATAAACACTCAGAATCAGTGTTTTGCTCTGTATCTTTACCTTTTCTTGATGAGTCCTGTAGTCTAGTAGATGTTAACCAGTGTGTAGTTTTTAGCATCTTAAGTAAGTTTTTTTTTTCTCTTATTGCTCACCAAGGCTGAATTAATTTTATCTAAACACAATGAAAAACAGCAATATTGACTTTTATTTTGAGGTTTAAAAGAGACCTATTTCTAAAATATTGGAAGAAATGGATCGAGTATTGTAATCTAAATAACCATTGACTGTATACAGGTTATTGTACATGTACGGTAGATATAAATATATAGAATATAAGTATACCCCCTTGTTGTATGGCAATGTTTGCTTTTTGTTTTTGTTCTTTTTTTTGTCCCATGTCTTTTAAATGTAAACAATGTTCTAGTAAAATGTTCTATAAAAATAAAAGAAAAAATGTGACATTTTATTAACAATAATAATAATATTCAAAATATTTTATTAGTGAGCTTAGCTACATTTTTAGCAGTCATTACTCCAGATCAGTGCTGCTTAATATTTTGGTGCCCGTCATGACATATTTATTCAGATTATTTTATTTTGATTTTATATTTTTTTCAGGTTGAGTGTTTGTTTGAAATAAAATCTTTACTGTAATTTTTGATCAATTAATGAGTGCTAACTGAATAAAAGTACTAATTCTAAGCCTAATTGGTAAGCCTAATTTATTAAAAACTTTTTGTTTTTAACTTTTTTTTATTAAAAAAATTGTTCTTCCATTACAATATTAAAGTAAAATTGGCACATTTAGCCATTTGCTGCATGGTTTTAATTGTGGACATTTGATGGGTTTTAAAAGGTTTTTTGTAATGCTTTGTGATGTTTGCAGTACATTGGTTAGGCATTTTTTATGTGATAGATGTTTTTAGATACAGCTATTATTTATAGAAGATATTTATACATTTAAAGAAGTAAGAATGTATTTTTTATGTGTACAGAACAATAGAGACAAAGTTCTCTGCTGTTTAAGAATATCTGGATTAAATTCTAAAAAGCTAGCCAAACAAAATAGTTAAGATTGTTAACCAAAGAATTAATCAGACTGGTTAATCAAAATAGAGTAAACAACTGTTAGCATACTGTAGAAACTAAACATGTTACTTTATAGAGTTATGGCCCATTCACACCAAGAACAATCAACATAACCATATTAGCATACACACCAGCAGACAACAATATTCTGTTAATTATAAGCATGCACTGCAGTAACTGTACGTTGTCTGCTGTTTTAAATGCTTGAGCTTGTTTAAGTCAAGTAGATTCGATTGGCTGTTAATGTTTTTTTTAATTATTCTAAATTATTCTAGCAATATCATGCTATGAGTTATCACCATTCTCATACAATTGGAAGGATTAGTAAAAATGTATAGTTAACATTTGTGTTGGGAACAGGCCTTTATAGAGACTCACTTCTGAGCACTCATTTTCATTCATACCTCCATCTCCCCTTCCATCTGCTCTATCTGAGCAGCCAGCTCCTCGTTTTTCTCCAGTAAAGCTTGGCCCACCTCAGCAGCCAAGATCAGATCCTTTTCCAGCAGCGTAGGACTGCTGTCATCCTGAGGTGAGGCGAGAAGATCATCTGCTCCCATTGTAGGGGCCATGATCCGGTGCCCTGAGGCAGAGTGTGAAGAAGAGAAGGGGAAGAAAGAATCCTCCAGGATGGGAGAGGGTAGGTTCTCCTTCTTGGATGAAAACATTGGTCCGTCCCTTAGGTTCACGGCTAAAAAGGACTCCAAAGTAGCCGTCCTGATAGTCAAAAGTTGTTCACCTGCATCCTTCCCAGTCTAAATGCTATAATCTACACTGGGTTTTCAAGAAAAAGATAAACCCGACACCTCTTGGTTTTGTATATCCTTCAAAAGATGATCAACCCTTGTGTGTGTCACATGTAGGGTGTACTGAGGCTGAATGTTCCTCCAAGGGTGGAATCCTCAGCTGATTTATTGTTTACTTTATCTTGAGTCTTCCTTATAAATCTCCCTATGGACAGAAACGTGTTGAAACAGGTGACAATTGTGTTGGAACTCACCCTGAAAATTATGACACAAAGCTGGCAGGTGTTTTCATTTATAATATCTAATCCTCCTGGACTGTAAAGAGCTTGGATTTCGTCCCTGTACAGTATGTGTATCCAAACACCGCATTATCCATTTCTACCTTTGGGCATTTCTCTTGTTGTCTGGGAGCTCCTTTTGTGGACATGACCAACATAACAAAGTTTCAGTGTTTCTCTCACATTCCAGTAGTCATTCAAGACTTCTCAGTGGCCTAGTGACTACACCCCTTACAATTGGCTAAACAGGTATTAAAGAGAACAGGTAACCAAGACATGACCTCCTTAATGCGGATATTTGACCACTATTTTATTTAGCACAGCTGTAAAACGTTTTCTTGAAATAAAACAGGAACTGCCTGTGGATCATATCGGAGGAAACCCAGGCACAGGATGATATAAAAGTGGATGTAAACCAGAACCTCTGGCTAATGTGTTTGTTATTGACATGATGTGCTTTTTTTAATGGCACTGAAACTGTTGAATCGCCTACATTAGTCTAATGTAGTGTAAATAAAACAGCCCAAACCGTCCGTATCAACTTCACAGTAAATGAACGCTTGATTACAAGACTTACGAACTTGAATTAATGTTTTATATTCAGAATACATTTCTTGTAAAATCGGTAAGAAAGCGTCTGTTAATGTGATCAATGTTCCATTTGACTATTTAGAACAAGTAAGGCTTTGTTTTTCCTACCTGGAAAGTTCCTGCTCCAAACTTTGCGTGAAAGGTGACAGGGAGGTACTAACTTACTGGTCGCCTTGGAAGCGCTGCTGTAACGCTAATTAAGCCACACCTTTTCATTGCGTCATCTGTGCAGTGGGAGGAGCCAAAAGACACAAGGGTAGGTGACGCTGACGTCAATCGTTCAGGTGAGATACAGTCACTGTTTAAGCATGAAACTTCCATTCATTTTAAAAACATTAAAGACTATGATATATTCATAAATATAAACATGGGGGAATTAAACCATTGTTTTGAAACCAAAAAAACAATATGACATTCCAAAAAAAAAAAAAAAAAAAAAATATATATATATATTTAT
>JAUYWG010000038.1:19603488-19615225 GCA_034779775.1 Enteromius afrohamiltoni
TAAAAAAAAAAAAAAAAAAAAAATATATATATATATATATATATATATATATATATTTTTTTTTTGTAAACATAACTCAGTTTCACAGACAAGTCCTAAACTATATATGAGCTTTTTTTAACAGAATTAAACTAGCACTTGCTAATCTTAAAACATGTGAGTGTTGTTTAGTCTTAAGATACACAAAACTAATCAGTTTTTTACTAATTCCATTAATGTTCTAACTGAACTGTGGCCTGATCCTGTCCATGAAACCGGGCCTTTATTTTTTATGTAACCATGATAATGTTTGTTAGTTTTTCTGTTTATTTGAAAGTACAGTATCCCCTGGCTGTAATTTCAGGCTGCCATAAAGTTTCTCACTATAAAAGAAGCCGTTCAGGGGCTGTTAGGTAAACTGCTCAGCGCTGCCACTCTGTGGTTAAAGTAACCACCCTACGCCACTGTGGACAGAGCAGCTTCTAGTAGCAGACAACCAGCATTCTCCTGATAGATAACTGTAAATCACAATTTCACTTATAGGTACTGTATTTGCTATGTACAATATGTTTCTTGGACTGTTTGTGACATTTCAAGGTGAGACAAATATGGAAGTGGCTCAGAGAGACCATAAGGAACCAAAGTGAGTGTTGATTTTTGCTGCTGTGAAAGGAAGGCTTGTTCAACCCCTGGCAAAGGCCTCAGCATTAGTAACTAGGTGCTATGGGACCTGTGGCCTGGCTGTGTCCCTTACCTTGGTAATACAGAACTGTGTGTGGATTCATATAGGATTAGTAATATCTACACAAGTGAGAGTCTGTGAAACTTGCAGCAACGCTTCCTGTTTTCTTGACTAGACCCTGAATGAAGCTTGTTACAGCTGGGCTCTGCTCTGAATCTTTGTGAGCGTGATTTCACCAAGGACGAGATATTCCTGCATCAACATCCTTGTTGATCCTGGAACAACATTCCAATCAACCAATCAGAATTGAGGAATATTTTTTCTGGAAATAAGTGTTTCAGGTTTATAATCTGTAAGGGTGCTTAATCAGCTATCATTTCCCACTGATTATAGGCATACATTTTGGGTAGGTTTAAGGGTAAGGATTGGGATACATTTATATTTTCAGTAATGTTGATCCAGGATCATGTCTTACTTAGCAAGATCACAGTGACGCTGAATCTTATAGCTGTAGCACAAGTAAAACCCTACAAAAATAAAAAGGAATTTCATTCAGTGACATACAAAAAAGCAGTCAATGAATCAGATGTGTTTGCAATAGTAGTCCGACTTTGGTGGTAAAAATAAAATGTAATTACTTGTACTGTAATGTATATTAGTAAACACACTTCATTGGAGTGTTACTGCAATTTTCCCTATTATTATGTGGATTATATGTCTATTTTCTAAAAACAGGAGGAGCTTGGCCTCAACATGCCCCTCCCACCTGAGCTTTAGTCCTATTTAAACCAACAAAGAATCAGACCCACACAGAGATGGAGAAACACTGTGCTAACTGGACCCTTCTCTTGCTGCTGTGTGGCTTCCTGCCACTGAATACTCAGGCTGGCAGGCAAATGCCAAAACTCTCGGACAAGAAGCTATGTGCCGATTCAGAGTGTAGCCGTGAGTAATGCAAACCAGCTGATTTAACTTTAATATATTTATTAGGGACTTTTCAGTATGTGCTTTTTTATAATGTCACCTTGTAAACACTTTAGAAAGTTCTATTTGTTAATAACATCAGATAACATCAAAACAATCAAAATATTTAATCAAATGTTCACTTACTAATGCATTATTTAATCAAATTATCTAAAATCGAATTATTACTTATTGGACCTGAGCTAACATGAATTAACAATGTTAATTACTGTTAAAACAATACGGTTCAAAATAATATTCATTTTTATTTGTCAAAAAAAAAAAAACTTGCCTTACTTGTTTTCTTCCTTTTTCTATATATATATATATATATATATATATATATATTAATTGCTATAATTGCTATAATACCCGTCTAAATGGTGTGTTTGTGTATTCCCAGATCCCATTCTCATTGCTAGAGCTCTGCAGGATTATTACCCACAGGACTGTCGCTTCATTCACATCCACCAAGGCCAGTCTGTCTATGTGTATGCCATGCTGAAAGACCGTGGGAACCTCTTTTGGGCTGGCAGTGTAAGTATCTACTGCGTGAACTCAAGTGCAAACATGTAGTTTTAATAATTACATCCTTCAAGACTTTCTTGCTATTAAAAAAGTGTGCAAAAACAAATGCTTTCCCCTCTTACAACGATGTCACAAAGCATAACTGAAGATAACTGTTTGTGAAGGTTCAAGGGTCGTATTATGGAGACCAAGAAGCTCGCCTGGGATATTTCCCCAGCAGTGTTGTTGAAGAGACGCATGCCTTAATGCCCGCTGAGGTTGAGGTCAAGACCGATGTGGGTATCTCATTCTTTTGTTTATGATAAACAAAAACAAACTGATGCACTGGTAAATATGTCCAATGAAAAACTGACATTAAAGTATAATTGTATTATCATTATTTATTTTCAGAAATGGGACTTTTACTGCTACTAGGACTGTGTGCTGTCTCGGCTGAAACATAAACGTCATCATTTTTGATTCCACTCTGCACTTTATTACTTCATTTTTTTTTTAAATTTGTAGTAGGCAACTTAATTGAATGATTGCGTACTGTTCAGAAGAGGAAAACTTATAAAGAGTGACTTTAGACTGCTTGTTGATGCAATAGTTTGAATAAAGCTGAGCTGCTGCTACTCTTGCATGTGATCCCTGTTTGTTTCTGTCACGTGATGTTTTTGGTAAGAAAAGTTCTGAATGAAAACTAAAGAGAAAATCAATTACTACTCAAGCGATGAATGATTGCTTCTGCCTTTATCCGACTTCAGCATTATATATTCGGTTTCTAGCCGGGTTGCGTCATGCGCGTTTCCATGGAGACCAATGACAGCTCGAGGATCTCGTTCTGAGGTGAGTGCGTGTTTACTTTAAATAAACTCCTTAAACTTCAAACTAGGTGAATTGTAAAGGGCTGTACTGTGGCTGCCCATCACAAATATATTTAAATGTGTGTGGTCTTCGGTGAAGTTACACTCCGATGAGAATGGTTGCAGAGCCTATAATTATTTGCAAAAGCATTGAGAATGTAGCCTGTTATTTATTATTTAAAATGCAACTTATAACACAACTTATCAACTAATTTCAACTTGTCAACTTATTAATCTTGGTCGGGGAAAATAGCATGGTTGAACAATTGAACAAAATTTAGAAATATTAATTGGACATTTTATATATTGTTTCTGTAGCATTATGTAAAAAAAAGTGGTGTTCTTTTATGACACAAAATTTAGTGGCACTATGGCCAATAAAGGCAAGGAGTTTTCTTGGGTGACAAGCGCCTCTCCTTTTCATCACATGCTTCGGTCCTCTGGGCAAGCTGAGGTCTGGAATGATTTTACCGACGAGGCAAAATTTCGTCAGTATGGTTGGCGATGTTCAACAAATGAAGACTCTTATTCAAATACCACCCTCATTGGTAATTGGTCAGAAGAGAGGTTTGACACTCGCCGTACTGTGGCGTCACGACGCCCCCTTCCGCATCAGGTTGGTATTGTTCAGTAAAATAGATAGCGCTGAGAACACCATAGCCACCTTTAAAATGCTTGAACCTCATTGCATTAGAATGATCTGAAATCATTTCATAGCTTCATTTTTTTTGAGCAGTATGCATTGATTTTTAGTTAATTAAGTGTGCAGCCCAGTAAGGTGTGCTTCATGACATGTTCTACTAATCTGCTAATCACAAAAAGCCCAAATAATTGTAAACATTTAACATCTACTGTTTGTTTTAAAACTTAGTCTATTTTAATGATTATTTTTTTCCTTCAAAAGTGTGCTAGTGTATGGAGCAAAAAAACAGTCAAAGTAGCAAAGTTATATTTGAGCAATAGGCAACAATACATTGTAAGGATCAAAATTATTATTATTTTTTTTAATGACAAAAATGAATAGGTTATTAAGTAAAAATCATGTTCCACGAACATATTTAGTATTTTTCTACTGTAAATATATCAATTCATCATTTCTGATTAGTAATACACATTGCTCAGAACTTCATCTGGACAACTTTAATCAATATCAATCAAATAACAGATGCATTTGCTATTCCTCACAGTTCTCTCACTACTTTGAAACCACATATCATTCCAGCTACAAGAAAGATGACATTCAGCCGATTTACACAAGTATGTATTTATTTAAATAATTTAATTTAGAAACATTTTTTAATTTATTCATTAGATCATTATATATTTTAAATTTCCACAAAATAATTATGCTTACAGTATAAAGAACCTTATATTTCCACTTTATCAGCCCCGAAGAGAGAGTCAAGAAGCTTCCCTGGACACCAACCAGAGCTGGACCCTCCACAAACTAAGTGTGTGCCAAACTCCTGCTACAGACTGGACTTTAAAGGCCCACCACATAGAGAAGAAACAGTGAGGGAGATTTCAGGGCCTCAGACTGGGGGACTGTAGCAGAGACAAACTGAAGCTTCAGAAGCCTCCAACTGACTTCTCTTAGTGAACCATTGTCAAACATTGCATAAAATATTCTTAAATTTTGCAGTAAAAAGAAAATGTACCCAGGTTGATTGATTTTCCTACATAATGAGGTTAGATTATTTTGCTTCTCAATTATATTATTATTCACCTCAGTTCATCTGGTAAAAGTCTGAAACTTCTTAAGTTAGACTATACAGAGCAATTTAGCATAGTTGCGCTATGTAGTAAAAGAAAAAAAGATTAAAACTCAAATAAAAAAGTGAGGTCACACTGGTTTCAAATGGCTGAAGTATTTATTGATAATAAGTTAATTCAGTGTTTCCGCTGTGATTAATGAGGAATGTAAGCGAACAGAGCAAAGCCATGTTTGGGAGTTCTCCTTCTCACTTACGCTTCCCAGTCGTTTAGGCCTTTGCTGTAGCGTAGTGATAGGAAAATGAGGAAATAAGAATGTTTTCCTACATCAGTACCTGCTCATGTTGCTTTTCCATATCAAAAAAGACTGAATTAGTTTGATATTAGCAGCTTTACCGTTTTTGAATAAGTGAGCCATTGCTAAGATACTGAATAGTCTCAGTGATGGTAAACAATAAAAATTCTTGGCACTTATTCACATGCACAAACATCTCAGCTCACATCTCACTCTCAGAAATAACATTAAAATATTATTTGATAAATCTCATGACCTATAAACCATGCTTGCATGAATTAAAACAAACATGTTTTAATATGCTTTCATTTTCATTAATTGTTGCAGTAACAGCAGTACTGGGAAACCACTGCGTGAGCAGCACCTGCTATTCATGCTGCTTAACCATGAATGAACAAGCAACTGGATCATTTCGGTTTAAAGCTGTGTTGAGCAATCTTTTTGTATTTTTAATTTAAATAGTTCACCAAAAAGTTTCAAATCTGTATGAATTTCTTTGTTCTGCTGAAACACAAAGGAAGATATTTTGAAGAAGGTTTGTAACCAGGCTGTTTTGGGATACCACTGACTTCCATAGTAGGAAAAAAAATACTATGGGAGTCAATGCTGACCAAAAACAACCTGGTTTCTTCAAAATATCTTCCTCTGTGTTTGGCAGAATAAAGGGCTGTACTACTCGAGAGTGAGTAAATGACAGAATTTTCATTTGTGGGTGAACGATTCCTTTGAAAGAGGGTCAGACCCCCATTTAACCCTTGGTTTTAAAGCCCTGCTGCTGTTGTCATGTAAATAGAGTGGTGAAAGTATAGTGTGAAGCAAGGAAGTGCATAAATGAGTCTTTATGTAATCAAAAACTGGATCAATGTTCACAAATCTTGTCAAAACACTTAAATCTTGCCACTTTTCTTAAGAACATGTTCCCTTCCGCGTTCCCTAACTGTGTCCCCTGGTCCCAAATCTATCATTAAATTCAAAACAAACGTACTTTTTCAAACCAAAAACAAATTGTTTTAACGCACTCAGAATACACAATAACAGAAGAAACACTTAACAGAGAGGCTCTATTTGTTAACAGTAGTTAACTACAACAGGAACTAAAAAAGGAAAAATACTTTTATTAATCTTAGTTAATGTTAAATCCAGCATCAGATTTAGTATCTGTTAATAATATTTAATGGACCAGAGCTTACATGAAATAACCATAAAGTTGTATTTTTAATTAACAAAGATTTGTTTTTTGTTAACAAAGATTAATAAATATATTGTTAATGTAAGTCCATAACTAATAGTACCTTATTGTAAAGTGTTCCCATTTTTCGGACTCTTCTGCAAATCATACCAGTAATAATGAACGACTATGGCATTTTTTGCCAATTTATCCAGTTTAACACAATGGCCCATTTTTGCCTGTTTGTCTTTGGTAAAAAAAAAAGCCAGGGAAAAATACTCCTACACTCAAATACTTTGTCTTGCTGTCAAGGCTGACCGATACACAAAAGCCCCTTTGTTTGGTGGCATCAACAGAACACAGTACTTTATTGTAAAAGTGTATTTCTATGAAAATCTTTTAGGTAACATGTAGAGATAGTGTTTACAGTTAGTTAATAACTAATAACTGTTTCTTCTCTAGCCTCTGTAGCAAAGGCAACATAAGTTTTGGCCTTTCAGGAAACACCGGGCTAATAAGTTATTTCCTTGCAATGTAGCATTAGCACAGTGCAGGGGACATAAAGTTGAAACATGGAAGTCTAGCAGCTTTACTTCTTCTGAGACCCAGCCACGGCGGGTTTGTCATCACGGCTGATGGGAATGGTGCGCTCCGGGCCGTCTGTTTGCTTGCGTGGGGCTATCACTGACAGGACGCCATCAGAAGATAGGGAGGAAGTGAAAGAGGCCGGATCCACACCAGCAGGGACACGGTATTTTCTTAGAAACTCTCGCGAGACAAAACCGTGATCATCCTGTTAGGAAAGCACAACATCGATATGAGCAGGTGATAATTAACGGTTCGTCTTTCACTCTGCTGAACTCAATGTTTATTTTTGCGGCACAAGGCCAGTTATCTGAGTGATGACATAGATAAAACTAGTCACATGTAAAGGTGTTGGTTTACACCCTGGTGAAAAAATAGCATATGTTGGTTAGGTATATGTTTTGAAGGTTTTAGCTGGTTCTTAATTGGTCATGACTTGGTTTAAGTTGGTCCTGAGCTAGTTTAAGCTGGACATGTGCATGTCCGATGCAACTAGTTTAGCTGACCAGGACCAGCTTAAAACATACCTAAGCAGCATATGCTGTTTTTTTTCAACAGGACAGCCTTCAGTGTTTATGTATTGTGAGTTGCTACCTGACGATCCTCATGTTTGGCATGAATTTCAATGAAATCTCCATTGACTTTGACTGACAGCTCCTCTGGTTTAAAGTGTTTGACATCCAGATTTAGTGAGAAACGGTCCTTTTCCATTTTCATCTAAGAAAATTAATGACATAGATTTAATAATTTGTGTAGTTTAATCTTATATTCACAACAAGCACCTCACCTAACAATAAATGATTTTTTTTCATGATGATGTAAAACATTTCACCTTAATATCCTGTAATGTCATTAAAAGAAAGTATCATCCTGCAGACAGGTTAGTAGGTATAGTTAGAATAATAATAAGTGATAAAAACAAATATTATATATATAATATATAATATTTGATATTGTAGTATTAGATTTACATTTTTACATTATTATGTCCTATTGTGTCAATACAAAAATCCTAATAATTCTACAAATATGTACAAATATTTCTCTTTTGATTTTAAAGTCAAAGTCGAACATTACTTAAATGTTTTATTTGTAAAATTTAAACATATACTGAATTCAGTTATAATTTTTGCTTTGTTTCCATCAAAACAGAACTGCTATACATCACTGTGGCTTTTTAAGGGCAGAAATCAATCAAAGCTATCATCATGGAATAAATGCTCAACATATTTATCCACTGGGATCATAGTTTATAAAACAGCTGACACTAGTGCAGCTGCCATTAGAAAAAACATGGTTATAGTTATCTTTAACTATAGAGAACAATTAACTAGAACTTCACGTTAACTGCAAAACTTAAAATAACTATAAAAATAATAAATGACACACATTATTAAATGTGTCTTGATTGGTGAGTTAAGGTCAAACATCAATGTCCACTAAACTGTTAACAACTTTGCTTTCAGATCATGATCACAGTGACTATAATGTTGCAAATGTTACAATCTGAATGTAGATTAACCATAACAAAAGTTGACAAACTGACCTCAGAAAGGCTGCTGTCCACCCAGCTTGGCCAGCGTAAAAAGGAAGGTCGTGGGTAGTACAACGAGGGAATCATTTCGGCCTCAGAGATGGGATCCCCAAAGTGCTGGTCAAAGATCCGGCTGGGAAACAAGGATGGCCAGAAGGAGCGACGGAACCAGGGATGCTGAATGGCGATGTCCATTTTGCGTCTGGGCCGTAGCAGCGCTGAGAAAAGTGCTGTCTCTTCTGCTGGCGCACTTAAATAGAACAACACCGACGGCCCCTGGCAGACGAGCCAGCTGTGGATCTTTCTGGAATAATGATGTAAACTGTTTGCCTGCCTTTGCCTCTTTCACTGCGGCCCTCCCACAGTCCTCTGAAAACCCTGTCCCCTTTTCCATCCATCACTCTCTGTATTTATCCAAAGAGCTGATCAGATTTCAATTCACTCAGAGACCAGCTGGATTACAGTGCAAGCCCTCAATAGTGCTGACGGTCCCTTGTGTTCATTGCACTGTCCGGACCCGGTGAAGCTGCCAATACTGAGTGAGGTCAGTTGTTGCTCAGCATTCCAGTGCATCCAGCTGGCTCATTTGATGCCAACACAGATTAGAATGCCCACGAGGTGATGTGCCCGTGCATATTTAGTTTCTGAGCCCTTTTGGAGGTTTAGTCTTTACTGAGTCTGACAGTGAATGTGGCTGAGATAACTGTGCCAGGCTAAGCACCATACAAAGTCAATCCCCATGAACAAGCCCTCGGCTGGGCAGTGTGTACGGGGCTTACTGGAGCTGGCACACTGATTGGAGGGGTAAGCAGTCTCGGTCACTGTGCTCTCAGTGAATATTTTCTAAAAAATTATCTTTATTTTTGTTTTACCTACTTATTTTGTGGATTTTGATGCCCTTTTAGTTCCCTAGACTTATTATTTGTTTTCAGTACTGGACTTAACATTTTATTATTTGGAGTTCAAATCTCTTGTGCTCACCAAGGCTGCATTTCTTAAAAAATAAATACATTATATATATATATAAACCATTACTTTACTATTTACTTTGCCAATCGTTTTTTATTATTATTATTATTTTCAGGATTCTTGATAATAGAAGAATACACTTTTATTTATTATTGCTTAGAAATTGCTGTTTATTAATATTTGAAAATAATATGTTTGCCAAGTCATGTAGGTTAAATGGCATTTAGCAACATGTATAAAACATGTAAATATTGTGAAATTAAACAATAGAAATCAGTAATATTGTGAAATATTAAAACTTTTTTTTTCAAATACATTTTTAGGATATTTTTATGAATATAATTATTTGAAATTCAGAAGAACAACATTTATTTGAAACAGACATAATTTATAATTGATAAGTGTCTTTTATTTTTATCTTTTAGCTGCAATAATACGGTGTAGTGCTCATTCATGTTATTTCATTTTACTTTAAATATTTTATTTGAAGGCCTATTGAAATAACCTTTTTTTTTTTTTTTTACACAACTTTGAGACCTAGAACTGTGAGACTGTTTTGTCTACACTAAACCCATTCACCATGCATTTGTGTACAGAATATGTCCACCTATATGGGCTACGCTCCACAGCGCTTACTACAAGCTATTTGTAGCAGCACCGTCCTGTCTCAAGTGCGCTATCTCTCTTCTCTTTTCCCTTGCTGTTTCCACCCCTCTCCCTTCTAGCCTTCCTGCTCCTCTCACACTCCGAAAATTAGTGTAGTCTGTCAATCCAGAAAAATCTTCAGTTACCTTGTCAACCTGCTAAAGAGGTCAAAATGGCTGACCGCACCATTCCTCATGCCTACCCAATGAGTATGGATTACGAGATGTGTTCACCCCCTCGAATCTATGATCAGAACTTCGCAGAAGGTAAGTAAAATTAGAGCCATACAACATTTTAATGCAAAACATCCTGTATCTGTCTTGTGTTTTTGTATTGCTGGCTATCATGCTTTGTCTCAATTCATTTAATTGAGCAGTTTTCATATATTGGATTGTAGCACAAACAAATCGACAAATCGACCCTCGACGTAAATGAGGGTCAGCCTATAGCTAACAAATATATAATCTTTTAAACATTCGCACAGGCACTTGGACTATGACAGTATTGAAATGTGATTCCTCAGTAACAGCTTATATTTAGAATTCCACACACAAAAAAAAAAACACTTGTCCTCTTCATGAATGATTATTATCTGATCGTATCAAACAGGTTTAGAGGCCAACTGTGAAAACACTCACTGTTAAGCAGTGTAAAAATGCCACGTGTGATAGGATTAAAATAGAAACGGTAAAGGAAACCTGAGTCTTGATCTGTAGCTTGCATCACAAATTGTAAATAGACCTGACTTGCAGATTTCCTGTGTCTTCTAGAAGACATTTCCAATTAGAATCTAGAG
Source organism: Enteromius afrohamiltoni (assembly GCA_034779775.1). NCBI lineage: Eukaryota > Metazoa > Chordata > Actinopteri > Cypriniformes > Cyprinidae > Enteromius > Enteromius afrohamiltoni. The sequence continues at coordinate 19,614,191 of JAUYWG010000038.1, forward strand.
AGACAAGTGTTAAAGATAAAGTAGATTTCTATAAATAGTAGCAAATTGCTTCATGGTCAATAAGAGGGAAAACAAATTTGAAAAGAAACTAAAACGTAGACAGCTGTAGCTCATCCAGAATGCTGCTGCCAGGATTCTGACTAGAACTAGAAAATCTGAGCATATCACACCAGTCCTCAGGTCCCTACACTGGCTTCCAGTTATACATAGAATTGATTTTAAAGTACTTTTACTTGTTTATAAATCACTCAGTGGCCTAGGACCAAAATACATTGCAGATATGTTCACTGAATATAAACCTAGCAGACCACTCAGATCTCAAATCAGTTAGAAGTACCAAGGGTTCACACAAAACAAGGGGAATCCGCTTTTAGCTATTATGCTTGCCGGAGTTGGAACCAGCTTCCAGAAGAGATCAAATGTTCTAAAACAGTAGCTTTTATGTAAAGCACATTGAATTACCACTGTGTATGATGAAATACAGATTTATTAAAAGAATAAATAATAATAATTAAGTGCTTTGGCATGTACATGTAGGATAACTAATATTAAAACATTAACTTAACATTAAAACAAGAAAATAGATTTTTTTTTTTTAATTTCTATATTTTATACATAGTACTGTGCAAAGGTCTTTGGCCACTAGTTCTGTTTCTTCATGTCATTCCAGACAGACTGATGATGATCAGATCTCTTTGTGGAGAACTGGCTGTTGTCAGACTCCTTGTGCAGACAATAATCTCTGCATTATTTTACAGACAAAAAAAACTGCATTATTACAATTAATGACAAAAATAATGTTTGGATATAACTGATATTTCCAACTGACACGCTACCACAAAAGATAGAAATAACTGACTTAAAACCATTTTTTGTTAGTGAAAAATCTAGTGACCAAAGACTTTTGCGCAGTACTGTACATATAGTTCTGGAAGTATTAAGTAAAAAATGTTAAGAGTAGTGCTGTCAAATGATTAATCGCATCCAAAATAAAAGTTTTTCTTTACATAGTATATTTGTATGTACTGTGTATAT
>JAUYWG010000038.1:19620511-19636674 GCA_034779775.1 Enteromius afrohamiltoni
CCCTGCTCCTCAAACATGGTGGGGCTGGATGGAACGCTGCACATACACATAACAAATACATGTCACCTTCCTAAATATCCTGAAAACTTGTGTATGTGATTCTAGACACTTCTGTCCTTAAGTTATTTCTTAAAGTGTTCTGAAGAAAAGACTATATTAGCTGAATACATACATACAACACTTACTGAAAGATGTTGGGTCCAAAAACGATTGACAAGTTGGAAGACGTCATACGATTATGTTGACTCTCTGCAGCAACACGGGACAGGAAGAACATCACATAGCAGAGGACGTTGAAATGTTCCTCCGGAAGGCGGTTCAGCACAATCCTAATAGCTTGGTTAAGTTCTTCCTTTTTTGATTCTGCAAGAGACAAGGAGTCAGTAAGATTGAGTCGGATCTGATAAATCTGTTTTGTTGAACAGCAGTTACTTAATATATTCACATCTTCTCTTACCCCTGAACGCCTTCAGTAGTTGTGTCCCGTGTTGCTCAGGAACAAGTCCACCCGGCAACTCCCTGAGGAAAACTTTTAATAAGGAGGCTGATGTTAAAACATCCCAGTCATTAAACTCAGGAAAGCCTCCTTCATCAAAAGTTTTCCTCAGCTCTTTGCAGCGTTTCACTGATCCGCCCACTCTGAATAAGCCAGTCTCAGTGAGACCTAAACACAAACACACATTTTACAAACACACGCAACCTCTACATACAGCGGACGAACACTGAGAAACACTGTCAAACACCCACCGTGCTTCTCCACAAACTCCACTAGGTGTGTGAGCACCAGAGGAAGACCCTGCCTCATCCGTCCGCTCTTCCTCAGGCTGAGGAGGGGAACACCAAACACGGCTTCTGGTGTTTCCTCCTGCACAAGATAAAAGTTCAGCAGCAAAATATGAGCAAGGTTTAGAAGAGGGAATTTTACTGTACAGCACATAGCACATAAGAAAAGGAAATGACACGAGCGGTCCAACAAGTGTGCCTTTTAATAGTCAGAAAACATTTTTGTGTGTACACTAACACAGATTAAAACAAACCAAGTACGCTTATGTTTGAAAATTCAATAACACAGGTTCATTACTGAATATTTAGCATTTGTAATTTGTAAGTAATTTCTATGTGCATAGGGCATACTTACACACACTGATAAAACACCAATCATTGCCATTTTAGCAAACGGTGTCCGGGGTTCACAGCAAATCCGTAGCCGAGAGTCAAAAACAGAAAATGGTCAAAACCGGGAGTCCAAACAGAGTCAAAAATCGAGTGTCAAAACCGGAAACGAGTCAAAAACCGAGAGTCAATATAGAGAGCGAATCCAAAGCCGATAGTCAAAGTCCGAAAGAAAGTCAAAAACCGAAAATCAATAACTGAAGTAAGTAATCACTGAAGAAACTCGCCAAAAGCACAGAAAACACCAACCACTACAATCGCCAAAACTCCCAACAGAGAATTCTAAAACTCACCGCTCATAACGTAGCTGCACCATCACGTCATAATTGCGTTCTAAAGATGACGAATCTGTTGATCTTAGTTCAGCTAGATTACTGAATATATATTGGCTTTTTTCTTTTTTTACATTCCCAATAGTGTAACAAGACTATCCCTGATTACAATATCCCCATATCACGAGTTTAAATGGGATTTTTTACAAAAACGGTTTATGAAGTCGATATGGTGTTAACAATATTGTGTGTGGTTTTTTTTGCATAACAGATATTACCTTAAATGTAGAGCAGAAATGTCCGAGCAGCACATGGGTGTTTAGTTTCTGAATGAATGAACGGTAGGCCTGTCAGTTCAGAGACAGCCGTTTAATTTACTCGATTCCTGAATGAACCCTCCGTTTGAACCAATCGAAGGAAAGACTTTACCGCCACCTGCTGGCAGATGTTTTTTCTTATTATTTGTAAGAATATATTATATGGATAATCTACCCCCAGAATGCTGTCATCGTTACCAGTGACTTTTACTGTTTGAGCAAAAATGACTGAGATGTTTCTCAAATCAGCTTCCTTATGTTTCATGATTTATGACAGGTTGTTGTATCCTAAATGTGCAATGCATTTTAAGATAAATCTAATAAAATATTTATTTCTGCTATAATTGGTTATGCCTACTTGATGCTTTCTTGAGTAACACAGATAGTTTTAAATAACGTTTAAATAACGTGTGTTTTTTTACAGTCAAATGTATTTAGTGATTAATTCGATTAATTAATTGAGACATTGTGGACTTAAATAGATGAAAAATTGAATTGACTGCCTGAGAATAAGTAATTATTTTATTTACAACCAGGAAATCACTGAAATAAATAACAAGTACAGGAAGATTTACCAGAACGTATATAATAGTGCTTACAAAGGACAAAAAAAAACAAGTTAATAATTTTAATTACTCTGAAAGTACAAAGCAAGCATGGGCAAAAAGTGACTTTGTATAATAGTTCGGGGTATATGTCACAACCATTACCACTCATTTTATTTGTGCATATAGTTAATGCTGCATCAGTTGCTCCCCAAAATTCATTAACTAGATAATGAACGTTGTTGGTTCTCAATATTAAGTTCACTCTTGATCGTGTAAACAGCGTGACTAAAATATACAGTATATCCTATAAATAATGTTTTTGTTCTGTTGAATGAATGCCTATTTCTGAGATCAGAAATAAAGTGTGCCCCCCTATGAAAATGAACCCCCCCAGTCTTTTATTATGTTAATTCATTACATAACTAATGAGGATTTGCGTGAATAATCACTAACTATGCGCGCATTTGACGTTACACGGTTTTACTGATTTACACATGAAAGTTGGCTTTTACGGTGAAACACAGATAGAAATGGAGCATAAAGTATAGTACCTAAAGAATAAGCACTAGTAGCTAATGAATAAGCATTAGTACTTAATGGAAAAGATACTTGTATTTAAAAAAATAAGTACTAGTAACATGGAAATAGATACTAGTGCGAATTGTAGAATTAATGTTAATTCTACAATGGTTTGCCATACCTGAGAAGATGAATGGGCTTTGAAAGGCAATGTTAAATGTCTGATTTAATAGGAATGTATGCCCTCTGCTGGTCATAATACCAGAACTTTGATTTTATCAAAGTAAGAACCTTCGAGGAAAATGGTTACTTTTTAATCGAAAAAAGCCATACTCTTCCCTCACTTTGTTTTTTTATTTTGCATTTCATCATCATCTTTACAGAACAAAAAAGGCTAACAAAACCACAGTCGCAATTCCTCTCAGACTGAGACATTTATATCATTCATACAATAACCACAATAAACCGCAATACAAAGTATTAATCCTTAAAAACAAAAACATGCAACCGAAATCAATGTAGGGGGTTAAAAAAAACACACTTAATAAACAAATCAAATAATTTCTTGGCCTTATCACTTCATAATTTTCACTTCAAAACTCATAACTCACTTTAGGGCATTTGTATACATGTCAAACTCATTTTAAAGACATTAAACTGGGGTGCTGTTTTTAAACCTTTGCATTTGTGAATAAAATATTTTAATATGAGAAGTAAACAATTTGTAACAAAGTCTAAATTATTGTCCTACAAATTTCAACATATCCCAAGTAATAGATTTTTTTTTCTTTTTTTGCTTTAAGCCAATTACATATTTCATTCCAAAACACATTAACCAAATAACAATAAAGATAGGTGTTCATATCATTACAGTATTGACAAATATTACAATCCATATTAAATCTCAGAAATTCCTTAGTAGGATAAATATCTTACAGAATATTTTTCTTTATAGTTTAGTGCAATGGGCAGTAACTTCATCTGAATTATTATTTGATTTTATTCTTCCTTACTGTACCAGGATAGCTTTCCTGCATAAAATAATTTCTTATAAACTCATGGTTACACTTCATGTTGTTCCTAATGTAAGATCCACGATCATGGGTTTGATAGTGGAATAGGCCTATGTCAGCACATGAAGGAATGGTCACGTCCTGACTACTTATAAAGAATGATCAACATGCTAAATCTATACTAATCTATGAAAAAAGAAAATCATAAATGATTCATAAAAACATGCTGCTGTGGTTTTCGTGATCTGTTCTTTTAAAATTACTCTTCTATTTTCGTGGGTGTTTCACAGTGTTTCTCTTCTAGCAACCAATTATTAAATCATATTTTTTTCATATAAAATCATATGATTTTAGTCAATTAATATTTTAGTAATTATACTGACTATATATACCACAGCCTAAATGGTACAAAGTAAATTAAAGTAAATTTTCAAAAACAGACTAAAGTGTTTCCATTAAAATAGTCCAATAGAAATGAGCCCGAGTTCCTGCAGCACCCAATGGCAGCACGCGTTACAGCACCACGCATGACGGAAGTCGTCACTGGCCGTCAATAGCAAATATGACGCTTGTGAAATTTGTTAGCGCTGCGTGTTAATTTTATAATATAGTTAACTGCATAGCTGCCGTAATAATACGCTTAGGTTAGTGTGCAGTCAGTTTGCACTGGAAATCTGTCCAGTCTGAGTATGGGACTGAAGGCTCGCCGGAAATTACTTTTACTGGCTTAAAGAAATCACATCCGACCTGTGCATCATGAGGATGGATCGGCGAGTATTAGTGATATAACAGCACACTCTGACCGCCGGAGACGTCGTTTAGCGGGGACTGACAGTTGTGAACGGGAACGCAATATAGGTACTGCTTTTTGAAACATTTCTGACTTGCTCTTGGTTTATTTCTATTCGTTTCGTGGGCCTTCGAAAGTCTGGCATGCATGAAGAGCCTCGTCATTGACATCATCACGCAAAACACCTAATGTTATACGTATTGTTTAGAAGTAAGAATATTTTCTTTGATGGATTACATACGAAAGCTCGTCTAGTAATATGTTTTTTAATTAGGATGATATTTAATAAGGATATTTCCGACGAAACCTGTTTATTTCATTCATTCATGTGATTCCAGACACAATGTAGTAGCTGGTGTTTTAATAAAGCTCGATATATGTATATAAATTGAAATGTATGTGCACCTATAGACAGTTCAGTGCAATTTTGATATAGTTTGAAGTTCTTTGGAGTTGTGTATAAATACCATGGCATATAATTTTTCGATGTTATTGATGGCATTACAATCTCTTGTATTGGAGTATCATGTAAATACATGGTGTACACATATACTTTTCATTCAGTGCCATGATATTACTATCGGAGACCTTTTGTAAATAACATGATAAAATATATGCAATATCTTGCATGATAAGTAAGTAGGACCAACAACAATAATGTTAATATTAACATGTTATTTATGTTGTGACATAATCGGATGCTGATCTGATGTATTCTCTCTCGTCAGTCCCTTAAAAGATGTTGTCCAATCCTCCGGCTGAGCTGAAAGGTACCGAGCAGGTGCCTGCATCTGCGGCTGGTCCATGCCACCGTGCTGCTCTTTCTCCTCTGTATCAGGAACAGCTGGCCTTAGGATGCAGAGAAACCAGCAGAGAGGAGACCGAAACTGGTGACAGAACACAACACCTAGACATTGAGAGGGAATTAAAGGAAGGTAATCTGGAAAATGAAGGAGCTGTGAGACAGATGATGTTTGATCCAAACGGCAGCAATTTTGGAGTCAATCCTAGTTCGACTTGCATGTCCATGTGTAATCAGCAAGGTAATGTTGAGTATATGTGTTTAAATCTGCAAAGTTAAAATTAGTTCCAAATGGAATCAAAACAAAATTTTGGTGACAAGTCATTTTAAGAAGCACAACTTTTAATCAACATCATCTTTGCAGAGGTTAAGTTTAGGGATCAACGATGGACACCTGCCACCTTCGATTCATCTCCTCCAGTTGGACCATCAGGAGAGCAGCTTGGCGTTCTGGAACGTTTTCTTGTGTCCCATCAAACTGAGATGAAGCTTCTGCTGACCGATACCTTTGGATCTCTGACCCAGCGTCTTGAGGCAGTGGAGAGGAGGATGGATCAGCTGTGTTCACAGAGCAATGCACATACTCGCAGTTTAGCTCAGCTGCACAGTAAAGTTGGCCAGCTGGGAAGAGACTTGAACTTTGGCTGTACAAATACTCCAAGTGTTTCATCAGTTAGCAGTTATGGTAAATGTTCATGTTCAGTAGCAAAATTTGAAAAGTACATTTGAAAGATAAATCATAAAGATAATTTAGTCAACTTTTAGGACTAAAGCAAAGACATAGATTAAATGTTTTTCAGGTGTATGCTCAGAGATAATTGAGTCAAATTTGAGTACAGTAAAATCATTTTGGTTTGATTTGATACATTTTTTGTGCTTGCAGGAATGCATGCAGAAGTGCCAAAAGACTACAAAGGAATCATCTCAAATATCTCCACTTCAGCATCTAGGAATGACTCTGTGTGTTCTTGGACAATGTCAAGTCCTTTTCACCCCAGCCAAAGTCCTAATCATAGGTCACAGGACCTAAGCTGTCAAGATCTAAGTAGAAATTGTAGCAGCTCTAGTTCATCATGTGGAATTCTGAAAACATGCCGTTCAGGACAAAAAGACAATTGCTTGCAGAGTAACTACTCACCTATTTCAGATTTTGAAGACCTGGAGATGGAACTGGAAGCTGAGAAGGACAGAGTCACGTTAAACGTATTGGTCGAATCGGTGCTTAGCAGCTCAGATGACAATGGCAGCCAGGGACTTCCTTGTAATCAAGAAGTACTGTCCTCTGATAGTGTGGACAATAATAAATCTGGTCAGGAAGGAGAAGACACCTTGAATAATCAGTGTTTACATGTTGCAGGAAACCCTAAGGTGCCTTCTGTTCAGTTTCTCAGATCTGTAGCTCCTAGTGGCTTAAAGTCAAACACTAACACAGATCATCTATGTTCATTTGCAAAAGCAGTGAACTCAAAGCCCTCTGGGAAACCAGCAGCATTGACCGATTCCTCTAAAGACGAGTGTGAAAAAAGCCAGCAGCACTTCTGTAGTCAAATTACCTTCCCTTCCTCCTCTAAGCTGCTGGGAGCACAACCCAACCTTGAAAAATCCCAGGGTTGTTCAGATCTCTTTCAGACTTCTAATAAAAAAGGAGCAATCTTGGACGAGATTAAAATGAATGGTCTTTTTCACTCTACTACTACCTCATTGAGTAATAGTACTTCAGTCTTGGATCACGTCCATAAGACAAGGGATGTAGATGAATTGACAGGGACAAATGCTGGAGATTTTGACGAGAGCACAAAGTTAGGTAATAAGGGACAAAGCGTTGATTGTCAGTACTCAAATATATCCTGCTTAAAGGATAGCCCTTTTCAAGGGTCGTCAATCCTGCCATACTGTGAACTTTTCCCAAACCAATTGGTAAACGGTGTAAGTGATCAAAAATCAGGCTTTTATCAAACACACTCCAGTTCTCGTCTCTTGGCCCCAACAGATAGGTCCTCCAAACCATTGTTAGAAAGCGATACTAACAAACTGTTGAGTCAGCTCTCAGATACCGCCTATCGCTTGGTATCCAAAAGCTGTTCCTCAGACAACAATTCAGACAGATTGACTGGTTGCAGCAGAAGTGGATCCAAAATCAAACACTGTGGTGGAAAGAATCATCACCTTCCTGGATTTCCCTCTCTTAAAGTTGGAGAAACCCTTTCTTTGTCCTTCTTTGAGCAGACAACAGCCAAACGTCAGCTGCCAATTCTTGAGGACTTGATACTTCCTGTTTCTCCTCAATTGACTGGTGCACTGGCTTGTACTTCAGATGCTTTACCAATCCATCTGGCTAAAGACTCTGTGCGTTGTCCTAGCTTATCTCCACTTTTTCGCTCCACCAGTCCACCTTTGTCTACTTTTAGTAAAGGGAGCTTCTCTGGGGCAGGTGTTAGTACCGTCCTGGCTTTATCTTCTCCAGCTACCTTCAGACTGTGGTTTCGACACAGGCGGATCAACTTCCCCCTTATGCAGTTGTCAAGGCCTGGTATCCATACGGTTGTGAGTCGGATTTTGGGGAGGAGCAAGAATCATCCTTTTCGACCTCTGGTTGACTTTACAGCCCCACCAGGCGTAGACAACGATCACCAGTGAGTTACAGCTGTTTGAGTTAAAACTTTTTGCATGTTTTGATTGCAAGGAAATTTGATTTACATAATCAGACGTGAATGTCAGTTTTTACCTGCATGTTGCTTGCACTTACAATTCAACCCATTTTGATCTACATCTTTTCATTGATAGCTATATACGCCGATCCAGTCAAGAAGCTACACCCAACAGGAAAAGAGCTTCAGCACGGTGGGCATATCCCCCTGCATCTTTCGCATTTTAGCCAATCTGTTCACTTAAAATAAGTATAATCAGCCTTTGCTAACCATTTCAGGTTGAAGGTGAAGTGCATAATTTTATTGCAACTAGCATCCCAAAATCGAATGGCTGAGAAGCTTTCCAAACTTTTGGAAATCTACAGTGGCCAGACGTCTTCTTGTTTTCTTGAAACTTGTTTTGTGGCATCTGTGGGTTTCCAGTGTTTGAAATGCAAGCGTCATTATTATTGCTTAATATACACTTGTCTAGATATCAAATTTTCCACTTTTGCTGCATACATGAATGATAAGCTTGTGTGACTTGGTGTGTTTAAGCAACTGAGTGTACAATTTACAGATATTAAACAAAACAAAAAAAGCTTGAAGACGAAGTAACCAAGCGCGGATATCATAGAGACCTGAATGTTGATTCTTTTGGGTTGGGCCAACAAGAAACCACTCACAACAGCCTGGCTACCACCTTGAACACCTTACAACTTAACCAAATGCAATAAGATTTCTAGTGGCATTGTGTCTGTCCACACTAGTTGAGACATATCTAGAAGATATGCAAAATCAATTACAAATCACAGCCAATCAAAAGAGCATGTGGATGGGCTCGGTTTCTGAAACCGCACTGCTGTCTCACACTTCCAATGAAAGAGATGTGTATTTTAAGAATTTTCTTTCCAAGATCTGAGATAAATTATTCATTGTCTCTTTAATTTTGGCTGTTGAAGCCAAATAAAAGTACTTTTGTACAAAACAGTCAATTCCTGAGATGATAGAAACCGTTCCAAAAATAGAATCGCCTTTCGCTCATTGTGTATCACTCACATGGCTTGTTACACCAAAATCTTCTGTTACATTGGAAATACATTATTCATGTTGTGGCATTGCATCGTAAAATTGTATACCAAAAAAACTAGTTTTTCTTTTCAATTTGATGCTGCTAGTGATGCCGAAATTACTCACTTCACCTTAAAGTGATTAGATAATAAAATAGGAATTTAGCAATATTCTTTCTTTTCAGACATACTGATTTGTGATTGTTGTCAGATTTGAAGCATGAAGGCAATCCAATTTTACAATCCATAGATATTTACATTTCTAATCTGATTATTAAATCATACTGTAGATGTTGACTGATGTTATATTAGCGGTCACCTGGTGTTCTCTAATGATGATGATATACAGAGCAACTTTTTGAGCTATTTCGCCTGGTAAATGTTTGGGGGCAGTGTTGCTTGGTCAGTTTTGCATTTAGAATGGATATTTTAGATATTTGGATATTTTAGATTGGCAGTGGGCCCTGTGCCTCACCTGGTTGCCCATTGACACCAACATCCACCAACGTTTCCCAGCATCATTGCTCAAAACGTTGCCCTTTGTGATATAAGTTTAAAATGCTTGCTGGTTTTACCATGTGTAGGAAAGCCACCTCATCCCTATCAGTGTGTCATCTGTCAAAAAATCGCCTCACACCAGAAAGGAGCCTTGATCACACCTCTCGGCACAACCTCAGCCCCAAATCGGTGCAATTGGATGGATCCCCCACTGAATCTGTGCCTAGTTTTGCTATCGCCAGTGCAAATGTCAAATACTCTGGTTTGCATAATCGGGGCTCATCTACAGAAATGAACCAGGTATTACAATATTTTATCTCTTTTAACATTTGAACTAAAGGATTGCAAGCAGAAATATTTGAATCTTCAGACATTGCCGAACTGGAGGATTTAGCATTCTGGTTATGTTTCCTCAAGCCTAGACATTCATCTTTTTTTGTAGGTGGAACTCTACGACACTAATAGTGAAGCTCGAGGAGGTCAACGTTCTAAAAGGGTCTCTCAAATTCGTATTCGCAAGACTGTTCCCAAACCAGATAACAACCTTACTCCAATGGGACTCCCCAAACCAAAGAGGTGAGCATTCAACTCCTCTAGTCTTCATAATAAATGAAGTGAAATCTTAAAACTGGTTTATATGTAAGGTTTAACAGTTTGCTACAATTGTAACTTGTAATTGCAGTATATTTTTGAAAGGGGCATAACCTGAGAAACCAAAACTTTTTGTATGTTGTTAGTCTAAAAACATCTTAAATTGAAGCCAGTCTGATAAAACAACAGCTTGTGGAATGTGCAACTAACTGTAAAAGATCACCACCTGCTTCTACATCACAGCCTGTTTAGGATTTGCGCATGTGTTGTAAATAATGAGAGGCAAACGCAGGTCTACGCAGAAACTGAACAATAAAGATGGCTCTAAAGACAGGATGCTGTGCCAAGTTGTGGAAAAACATTGCATTGCATGTTTTGCATTGGCTTCCTTCTGATCCCAGCATTAGGAAAGGGTGAATGAACATTATTTTCAATGAAAATCCAGATCCCATCAGTAAGAACTCTGTGTACTGCGTATTTGTTTACAAACAAGGCACAATTCGATGCAGGATTTTAAGAAAGATTTCAACTAGATTTTAAGATGATGCTGTGCTACTTTTTTCTTTTTAATTCAGTGGAAACTGGTCTTTATGAAATTTTATAGTTAAATTAAAATTGTGATCCTTGCGGTTAAAACATTGATCATCGTAAACGTTATGTTTTGCATCCAAAAAGGCTCAAGAAAAAGGAATTCAGTTTGGAAGAGATTTACACCAACAAGAATTACAAGTCTCCAACTCCTAACAGGTTTGTTTTTGCGATGTTTATTTCTTAAATAAGTTTTTATCTTTTGTGTTGTTCTGGAAATCAGTCTGCTGTTTCTGCTTTTAATTTATGCAGAAGCCTGGAGACGATATTTGAAGAGCCGAAAGAGAAGAACGGCTCTTTGGTATGCATCGGTCATCAGAAACGAAAGCGAGTTCTAGACTTCCCGGATTTCACACTGCCTCGGAAACGCAAGGCTAAAACTAACCTGGGTCCCCTGCGTGTGAAGGGGCCACGAGGAAGGGCTCGCAGGGGAAGACAGGACGACGTTGACCTTGATGTATTGCTTATCGAGAAGCTCACAGAACTGGAAGACTACTTTTCTCGCCAAGGCCTGGAGGTTTAAGCTCACCAATCTATTCTTAGTTCTTGTGGACAATTGATCAGTTACCAAAAATCTGCGTTTTAATCTTTTTGCCTAATAAAGGAAAGAATGTGCGCTTCACACACTGCTGTTTACAGAACGTTTAGCAATAGAGTGAGAAAACATTTTCTTGTAGCATTTACAGTTGAGAGATAAAGCGTGTAAAGTGGACTGACACAAAAGACATTTGAACTCTGTGTGTGTGCGCGCATGCAGATAATATAAGCACATTATAGTAATCCTTCACCTGAGCACTTTCTGATTCCTCACAATGTGACTGCTGCAACCTAGTTGTGTTTTTCTTGTAACACATTGCTGACAAACACGTTCCTATCTGTCATTTTCTAAAGGAAAATGAAGGCGGGAATAATACTTAATGATCCATTGGTTTAAGCCCTTCTAGGTCTCTGAAACAAGGAGGTGCTTATGCTTGACTACTAATCACGTACAGTATGAAATTGGCAGCCTGTATTTGATCATTTCTGTTCCATTTTTTTCCATCGGGACTCTAGTATATGTATTGCGTGAGAAAAAAACAAAAACAAGACTACGAAAAACTATTTTACAGTTGAGGTCAAAAGTTTACATCCCATGATATTTTAGAATCTGCAAAATGTTAATTATTTGACCAAAATAAGCGGGTTCATACAAAATGCATGATATTGTTTTAGTACTGACCTGATTAAGATATATATCTCATAGTCCACAAGAGAAAATAATAGTTGAATTTATAAAAAGGCCATTTGCATCCCCTTGCTTCATAATACTGTTCTAACCTGAATGATCCACAGCTGTTTGTTGTTTTTTGTCCTGGACAGTTAAGCTGCCTGCTATTCTTCAGAAAAGTCCTTCAGGTCCCACAACTTGTTTGGTTTTCCAGCATTTTTGTGTATTGGAGTTCTTTCCAAAGTGTGATTTTGAGATCCATCTTTTCACACGGAGGACAACTGAGGGACTCGTTTGCAACTATAACACGAGGCTCACTGGTGCTCCAGAAGAGCCAGGATGGGGTTGAAAACGTTTGAACAGAATAGATATTTTCTTATTTTGCCTAAATATCTGTTTGTGTGGTTTCTTTCTTCATTTAGTAAGTGCCCTTCAGAGGCTACAGAAGATTTAACATCATCTTCAAGTTCAGTCCAAGTCCAAGCTTAATGCATGGTTTTTCCTGAAGCACCGGTGAGTGTTTGGACCTTCTGTAACAGTGCGAAACTGTGAAAAGATGGATGTCAAAATCATACAGTCATTGTTGGAAAGGGTTCAAATACACACACATGTTGATTTCTCTGAAGAACACTGTTCAGCACAATAAGGGACTCATGAACAACAATCAATAAGCAAAACAATATAACGACAACAACAAAAAGCTGTGGATCATTCAGACAAGTAGTATGAATCAAGGGGATGTAAACTTCTGAATGGGGTCATTTTTATAAATTCATCATTTTCTCTTGTGGACTGCATGTAAACACATTTTATGTGAAGAATCTTATTCAGGCCAGTACTAAATAAACAACACTCTTTTTATATTTGTAAAATAATTAACATTTTTCAGATTCAGAAAAGAAGTAAAGTTTTAACCTCAACTAAGTTATTATTATTATTTAAGGTACTTAAAGGTTCAGTGATTAATCACTATTTTCTTACGATGTGATATATATTCAACCCTCCATGTCATTCCAAACCTGTATGACTTTCTTCTTCAGAACACAAAAAGATAAAAATGTCAATATAATATAAGTAAACCGAACCCAGCATTGTTCTGAACACAATTATTTGGACAAAAACTATTGCAACATACTTCAAAATATCTTTTTTCACAGAAGAAATTAAGTCATTCAGGTTTGGAATAAGATGTGGGGGCGAGTAAAGAATGACAGAAAGAAACTCCCTTAAGTTATTTAATTTATACAGACAAGACCAGACTCGGACGCCTTGAACACGGGATAGAAGAGCCATTGGGTTGTGTTCGGAAAAAGTTGGGAGAAAAACCACTTTTATTTTGTTAGATGCGAAATTGCTTTTCTTCATCACACACTTTTGGATTATTTTTACTTCTATTTTTGAAACAGAGCTGTGATATGTAATTCATGTTTGCTGTGAATCCATGCTTCTTTTTTGCTGGCGTAACATTTGTCTGAGAGAAGTGAAGCGTTTGGTGAGACCCACTTTCTGCTTTTCTGATCTGACATTTATTGAGTTATTTGCAACTTTGCTGTCCAGATTAGAGATATTTTTAGTTTGAGTTTTTTTCATTCCATTGTGCAATATACTGCCACAACTTTATTCTCGTTTTTTGAGGATGAAACCAAGGTAACTTTTTTTTTTGATATAGTATGTTCTGTAATTTTGGTTTGCTTTAATTTGTTTTGGTTTTTTAGGTTGTTTTATTGAAAACTTTTACAATCGATTATAATGTAGTCTTTGACCTATTACCAAAAGCTTTGAAAGTCAATTATCTGCACTTGACCCCCAAAGAATTAAAACCTTTGTCCGACGAGCATCTCTGTGCCAGTTATTCGATAGAAATGTGCTTATCTTGTACTCAACTTATAGACATGTATTGTCCTTTTGAATCACTTTGAAGTGTTAGAATTGTACTCACAGGAGCACATTTACAAAGGCTGTTGTGTTTACTTAGTTATGCGGTGAAACCAACTTTTTGATCATTTTTTTCTCGATGGAAATATTTCCGTTTGTATTGATCTTTTATTTCCATATCACACTTACAGTGTTACAGATACTGCTGCTGTTGTGCTTCTCTTTGAGCTCACCAACAGACCAACACTATGTTTTGCTTGATTGCTGTTAATGTGATTTTATATATATTTTATGAATAAAATAGTGTTAACAAAGACTATGTGTCGTGCTTGGGTGCTTTGTTTGGGAGCTTGTTTTTTTTTTTAAATGATGAATAATGACAATGTAAATATAAGAAATATATTATTTATAATATACATTGCTAAGAGCTTCATTTGGTCAACTTAAAAGGTGATTTTGTAAATATTTAGTTTTTTATACATTTTATTTTTAAATGATCCTCATGTCTGGTTTTGTGATTCAGGGTCAATTTTTTATTAATTTAAGTTCTATTTATTTTTTTGTTTATTGTAAAACTTCCGCTGTGTCCAGTGCTGTGGCAATGAACCCTCCATTCCTGTAGATGGTGTAATGAAGGAGAAGAGCACGGGGAACTTGAGCAAACGTCTTCTTTTCTTTTCTTTTTTTTTTTACCGTCTATGGGTCACACAAGTGTCATGGCAGCGCTCGCAAGCAGAGTGTTTATTACCCATCTGTCAGGGACGGGAAAGAGCAGGTAACTGCGTAATGTTATTTTGCGCTTTGGTGAATGACTCTAAATGACATTATCCTCCGACGGCTTCATTGCCCTGTCGAAGCTGTCAAGACAGGTTAAAGTGACGGATGCTGAGACCCAGTTGATCTCGGAGCGGAGTTACACAAATATAACTGACCTGCCAATTTAGCGACTTTTCATACCCCCTTAGCGACAAATCTAGCGACCTGTACAAACCTCAGCGAGCCTCTAGTACTGCCGCGCACGCGCGAGCTCTTATTTTCCCACGCGCGCGCACCTCTCTCTGCGTCTGTTCTGTTTAGCGAGAGACTGAGAGGAGCAGGGCTTTCAGTTAAAATAGATATTTGTTGCTTTTTCTCTTTTTGCATTTGTCTATTTTTTATGTAGGAGGGTTGCAGTCACTATTTCACATTAATTCCGTTTTTCTGACAACAGAAACCAATAAATATATAAGTGAAAACAGTTATATTGATAATGTGGGTGCATTAAATGACATTATGTGACTACAGAGAAGCGTGATAATATGACGCACTGACGTAATGAATATGGACATTGATGTATGACGTCATGTGGCGACTTTTCAAGCTGGCTTTAGCAAATAAATAAATAAATAAGTGTGGCTTTAGCTATTTTCGATTAAAAAAAGTTGACAACACTTAGAGTTGCGTCAGCTCAAGTAATTAAACATTATCACGTGAGCAGGGACGTGTCCTTTATCTATGTCTTTTTTTACCTCGGAAAAACCGTTCTAACTAGTTAGCCCATGTGATTTCTTGTCTTTTACGATGAGACTCAGTTTACTGATAATACAAGTTGTGACTCCTACATATGTCTGCATTGGTGGAGCGAATTTCGAGATTAGATTAATTTGGTTATTTTCTTTATTAATACTACACATTTCCAAATGCCGACATTATTTGTCAAATTTTGCAAACACCTACAAATGCACTTTTTCAAATATATAAAGCATGGATGTGAATTGTCTTGTACGCAGTTTCCTGCAGCACGGTGGTGTCAGGCTCAGATGGAGTTATCAGAGGTTATATTCAAAAGGTCAGTCACACTTTTTAAATATTTTATCCCTGTTTTAAACGGTCCCACAGACGTTTCATGTGTTTCGTATCCTCAAGTTGAACCTGAAATTCTTTACTGCAGTTCACCATAAAAGCCATTAGGTGTCACCGCTACGTCACTGAATTTTTAATGCAGATTTATATTTATTAGTGCTGTCAAATGATTAATCGCATCCGAAATAGTTTTTCTTTACATAGTATATTTGTATGTACTGTGTATATTTATTAAGTATAAAAAAATACAAACACATGCATGCATAATGAAAATATGTTATGTTTATATATTAAATATATTCAGATATAATTTCAAATATAATACAACATTTCAGATCTTCTTTCTAAATCTACGTTATCTGATGCTGAAAAAGTTGAACTTACCCATTATCAAAATGAGTTAGATGACTTTTATAAACAAAAAGCTGAGG
>JAUYWG010000038.1:19648138-19665758 GCA_034779775.1 Enteromius afrohamiltoni
ACCGAAAGCCCTCCGCCCCCAAAAATGATTTGTCACCGTATGCTGCAATAGTTGTTGTAACACAAAAGCAATCACTCAATCGTGCACAGTGATTATTTCCTTAATGATTTTAATCACAAGCTCTTGGTTTGTGTCGGTGATATTTATTTCTCTGTGTCTACTGAATACACATGCTATATCTCTCTGTAGTTGTGTGTTTATGGAGTGGGATGGGCTCTTTCAGTCATCAAATAGGAAGTAAGCTGTCTCACTCATTGGTCTGGTTAATATTTAGTGATGACATCACATCACACACATGCCATATCTCAGCGGATCCTAGTACAAAGACAGTGAGAAGAGTGTAGTCCTTTAAGAAGATCAACAGACCTCTTATTGTGTCACTCTGTGAGGGAGTGTGAAGATTTCCTATGTAAGTCGGTTTTTTTAATCATTTAAGTAGTTGTGTATATGTGCTGTGGGCTTGAGTTCTTTCATCTTCAGGTTGTCAAAGTATTTTGTGTAGAATAGACAAAGAAATTCTAGAATTATTTCTAGTGGGAGAGCATTTAAAGTGTTTTCGTACAGGATTTTTCATATAAAAATTCATGTTAACAGAGATGAGTCGAGACAGGAAGATTTACTTCCTTCCTGTTTAATAGGAAACCTCAAGTTCATGTGATTTCAAGTGATGTCAAGTGTGCTTCTGGGTTTCTTTTAAAGAACATATGAAATCAGCAGTAGATGTGTGTTGTTTATTTGATAACATTTGTTTTTGAGAGGGCACAACATTAAACACAACATTTGACAAGACATATACATTAGAATTTTCATTTAATTTTATTATGTTATCATTTACTTTTTTTAGTTAGCTGCTATTTGATTGAGATTAATTGGAATGCACAATGAAAAAACATAATTTTTAAAAATTGTTATAAATCCTTAGTGATATATTTAAAACATATTTATTTCATTTTAAATTTCATTCAATTTAGCAGACTTTAAGTATACCAGTTTAGTATACTAAAAGTACAATTGCATGGCATTTTATAAAGTACATAAATATTAAAATGTATTTGTAGTAAAGTAAGCATGAAATAAATGTAATTTAAAAACATCTATTAGTATACTTATTTTTCACTAGGGTGGTTAAATAACATTTTGCAAATTAACTCTTCACACAGACATATATATGATATATATATATATATAGAGAGAGAGGGTATTATTATTATTGTAATAAATAAGCTGCTATTGCTATTAAATGAAAATTAATGTAAGCTGGTTAAATGCATTTATTTTCTTACACATTGTTGCTGTGATAAAATGTTTTGTAGAATGTGCAGAATTTAATATTTTATTTATAAGTAAATGCACTGTATTTTTGATGCAGTGGACTTAGTAGAGAAAGTGACCTTGAGATCAGAAATCGTTTGTCATAACAGTCGGGAATTTTTTTGCTCTTTATCCTTCAGTTGAGAAAGAGATGAGAGCGAGAGAGAGAGGGGGGATGGGGTCATAGATGGAATTCAGAATCTACTGAGCACATGCTGACAGGATTGTCTGTTTACAGACCCCTCCCTCTCCTCCTCCTTTTCATATCGCCGCCTTCCCAGCAGCACCAGACCTTGAATTCAGCAGCGGCTCAGAGGAGAGGCTGGACTCATCCTCCGGCTAACCAATCGCAGCGAAGAATCCCACACGTGACGAGCAGTAAGGGCTGGCCTTTAAGCTTTGCAGCAGAAAACCACCGGGCCAGACGGACGGAGTGAGCGTGAGAGAAAGCTAAAGCCTGCCATACGCACTAATCCCTCCACAGTGATCATGTGTCAGGGGAGTCTGAAGCAGCAGAAACAGAAGGGGCCGGTGCGGAGCGCTGCGGGGAAATGGTGAGATGCTGCAGGTCTTTGCACAGCTCTCCCTCTTGCTACAATCTCCACAGAGTCAGGGTTGATGTGCGGCGTTTCCGTCCGCCGGGCTCCTCAGCGGGAGCGACAGGGGAGCCCGCAAACGGCGCCAACAACGCCGGCACGGGAGGCCCTGGAGCCCCGGGGGGCCCGTCTCACCTCAGCCACCGGAGCCGATTCAGGTACCGGCAAGGAGTGTGTGAGATGCTAGGACTTAGTTCAGGCTGGGAATGTGTGTGGATGACTGGTGCATTTGGCTGGTCTGGTCTAGAACAGTTGTTGTCGGCGCACTCGGGAGTGAGAGAGGACAATTGAAGGATCAGCGGAGCTGGAAAGTGGGCGAGCGAGAGGGGATTACGGAGACCTTGCACGAACTGGGCCACTCTGCAGAGGGGACAATCAGTGTGTGGTGCGAGTTCATGTGACGGGACATGGTCATCCCGGACGAGCCCCCGTCGCTGTCCTGGTAATTGTGTTTGGCCTAATTGCGACGTAACATTAGATTGTTGCTAGAACTCTCCATCCAATGCAATCCAAACCATTTGCATATAGCTCTACTCGGAGCAGATGCTGTTCCCCTTGAGTGAGCGAAAGATGCAAAGAGCTGAGGGAGGCTTAGATTCAGCCAGTGATTGGCCAATGTGTGCCTGCATTGAAGAAACAAGGGGGGCTATGTAGGACAGAGAGAGTGCGATAGAGAAAGAGTCCGAATCCGAAGACTTGGATTTTTGTTGTCTTTTTACTGGCTGCAATCATCAGCTCTCAAACAGCCTCCGCAGTTTGAGTAATGCGCTGTGAATAGCTGTTGAAACGGCAAGGTTCTTTGATGGCTTTTCATCTGCTCTGGACAGGATGGGGGAGGGGTAGAAAGGCTCTAAATTCAATTGAATGATAACCTGATGACTGAAAGCTCTAGTAAAAACCCACAGTCATTGTTTTGAGCCGTTTAAGCGCACTGGGGCGCAGCGCACACTTTGGCATATTAACTGGATTTGCCAACCGCTAGAATGAGGTTACATAATGGACAGCACTAAAAGTGTTTAATGTGAAAGGTTATACCGGGCATTTGCACAGCTCTTTTACTAAATGTAGCTATGGGATGGAAAGAACACTTGCACAGAGAAGCTGCTAAGCACGGGTTATCGGGTTCATTGTTAGATTGTGTTATAATGTCACATTATGTTATGACAAAGGAAACTAGGTTTTTAAGAAGTGGTGGTGGCATCTGCAAAGTTGCTTTTGTGATTCAAGGATGTTGCTATGGCCTTCTGCGTGGTTGCTTAGTGTCCCAAATGAAAAGGGCCCTCTATATTGGCTCAGATCCAAACTTCAATGTAAGCCTTTTGTCCTTTTTTTACTGCCAGGCAGAAATGCTTGTCTGCCAGGTGCAAGACAAGTTAGGTAGAATTTCTAAATGAAATATTTAAACAAAAACTGATAAATAAGGGTGAGCAGAAGGTAGGACACTGTCTAAACGTAGGCCATATTATGCATAATTCTTCACAGTTTAAAGTGCTTAACGCGCTTTTATAGAGGCATTACCTGTTTGTTTACATTTGAATGCTCATTCGTATTCGTTGACTGATCTAAAAATACAGCTTTGTTTGTATTACATGAGTTAACAAAGCACAGCAAACAATACCAGTTTTACCAACCCAGGCAAACTGGGAAAACATGGGTCGTTGGCAGCTTTTCTGCAAGATATATTACATAGTTTAGTGCACATTTCGCAGATGTTCGGTTTTGAATGTGAACGTGTCCGATAAATGCGGTTCCGGCAACTTTTTATTTCATTGTTGTTGTTTTGCAGCAGTACCGAAGTTAAATGTTCACTGATTGTCGTTAAAAGTGTAACGATCTATCATAATTCAGAATGATGTACTGATCTAGACTTAACCCTACGTTACACCTAACCAGTAGCGTTAACAAAAGCAAACATGACATGCAAACGTATTTTCTGAATCTACCGTGCGATTTTAGATTGCAACAAGGGGGACTCTTACACATATACTTCGCAAATGCAAAGTGAAGTGTTTTACCAGGTGAGCTATCGAGCATGTTTACTGTCAGAAAATCCATACATATAGAACATTTTATGAAGCTACAGTAACATCAAAATGAGTTGGTTTAGAAATGAATCATCTACCCCTATAATCATCACTAGTGTTTGGAAACTGAATTCTGTGTTTAGGTACATTTTTGGAGTTTTAGGTAGAGGCAATAGCCAATATTATTTAATGCTACATTGACAAA
Organism: Enteromius afrohamiltoni; assembly: GCA_034779775.1. NCBI lineage: Eukaryota > Metazoa > Chordata > Actinopteri > Cypriniformes > Cyprinidae > Enteromius > Enteromius afrohamiltoni. The sequence continues at coordinate 19,652,275 of JAUYWG010000038.1, forward strand.
CACCTTCAGATATTTTTGTGTTTGAATACATAGAAGCCATACTCTGTTTGGCGGCGTTACCAAGATGGCTGCCAAGTGGACTCGTGTTCTTTTACAAAGGACTTTGAGTATCACTATTTACTTTTGCTTATACCACAGCTATGACTACACAGGTGTCCAGAATATGGTCCGATTTTATGTTGCAGTTTGTCTATTAAAAGTAAGAGCAATAAAAATTTACACCTTTCTGTGGGAGAGGCCTGCACATCAGATGCTGTTATGATGACGTACAACAGGTCAATGTATTTTAAGATTGTGGAAAGAAATAATGTAGCCCTGGCACTAATAGGTTGCCCATTGAGCCCAACAAAACCTGGCGTGAGCTAGTGTTGCTATAGTTTTTATCGTCAATACACTTGAGGATTATTACCATCTGATTACTCACTCTGACCGTGATGAATGTTGATCTCTCAAACAGAGATTATTGGTTGGTACATTTGGAAACGGTCAAAGTAAAGATGTTCTGGTGTGCTGCATTGTGAGCAAAGTCAGATGACACATTGAGTGTTTGTGTTAGCCTTCTATGGTCTTCTAAGTCTCCTCTGTCCACAGGTCAGAACAGGGTTTCATCCTGATTAGGGTGGACACAGTATTATATTCTATAGATAGCCTGCATAGCTGCAGCCCTGGACAGTCGCTGTCAACCCCGGTGGTGCTGTGTCATCACTTTCAGGGCCAAATATGACCCACTTTACTGACACAGTAAAGCTAATCTCACTTTAGCCAGAAGCAGTAGCTCTTAGTGTCATTCTCAATAAAAAGCGTGCAGTGCAAACCAAACAAGACGACGCGTTCAATCCACACGACCAGAATAGAGGTGTAATATTCTTGCATGTGCCGTTCCATTCGCCTAACAGTTGTGTTGATCTGGAATGTTATCCACCCGCACTGGTGCTAAAAATAGCGCAAAGGACACAGAAAAATAAAAAAAGATTACTGGCATATATCCCTCATGGCTTCAGTAGTTCTGTAGAAGCGTCCCTCTCTGCATGACCCATTAAAAAAAGAATGTTCGTGTTGGATAAATAGGTTTATGTTGATTCAAATGTGGCCTTTTTTGAGACTGGCCCAGGCCTTTGGTCATGTATTTCTCCTCATGTTCAATTTGTAGTGCAAGTGTAGCAGGAAGGTGACGATAAACCCTAAATGAGACTAAAGGTGTTAAGCAGGTGAAAGCAGCCTTTGCTTAGACTGATGTAAGTGGAATTGAGCTGAAAGGAGAATATGGTCAGTGTAGTCGAGAGAAGCAGTGTGAACGACCATAAGGTTAGATTTACTGTAAAGTGGAGAATTTCTATTTCTGTCTCTTTTCTATCCAAAGAATCTTTTCTAGCGTTTATCTTATGCTGTTTATTGTCTTCTGTATGGCCGTCTTTGTGTTTGGTCTTTGGTATGTGTGAGTGGGCCGTGTGTATGTTTCTGCATGTTTTATAAATCTTTCCTTCCTTCCTTCCTTTCTATTATTATTCAAGAATCTAAAAAAAAACATTTTAGGTAACATTTCACCCTAAAATTGAGAAACTGTATTTTAAACTGTATTTTGTTTTTTTGTTTTTTTAGTGAAAATCACATCTTCGCCCAATTTCCAACTTTTTTTTTATGTGTGTGATTCCTGTTATTCTAAATGGTTATTCGCATTATCATACTAATATCTTATTGTACAGTAATACAAGTTTAAGAATATTAATTGTAATTCTAATAATAAATAAATAATATGTAATACATACATTTTAAGAATGTAAAAATGTATGTATTTTTTATGTAATAACAATTGTAGACAAACGATAGTAAAGAAATAAATTATATTTAGGCAGTTTTCATGTTTAATTGAATGGTTTAAATGAAAGTTTTACAAATACATGCTTAATTGTCATGAAAATGTAAAAAACTCTCATTATGATGGAACTGCACAGGTACTTTTTTTAGCAGGTTTTCACTCCCACCATCTTTTATTGAGCAAACATATAAATTATCCTGCCCCAAATTCACACAATTCTTAGGTCTTTCTAAAAGTGCCCCTATTATGGGTAATGAAATATTCATATTTTGGTTTTGAGAGTCCCTCAATAACAGGGTGACAGACATGCATAAACATAAAATACAAATTTATTTTTACCTTACTTGCTCAATGACTCCCAAACCATTTGTTTTTCTTTTTTCCAATCCCCACTTTTGCGTGATGCTAATCTGCAGTGATTGGTCCAGCTGGTCTCATTTTCATTTAGTCTTTCCTGTAATGTCTGATAAAGCAGTGTTTGTGAGGCAGTGCTTTTTGCACAGCTATTTTACAATAGTATACAATACTATTTCTTAGTATGAATTTGCATTTTCATTCAGACCAATGCGAAAAGACAACAAATTGGTGTGCAATGTGCTAATGTTTCACGAAAAACGACTCGTTTCAGTGATTCAGTCGTCTCTTTCTTTTAAAGGGGACAATAACTTTATACATGGTGCACTTTCAGATTTAAACCTTTGGAAATTTTCATTCACTTAGAGCTGTTACATGCTCCATGAAAAGGCATTTTCTAAAATCCATAATAGGGGCACTTTAAGATTTTTAGGGTGAAATGTGATCCAGAAACGGTCTTGAAAGGTTTCTTGAGATTCACTCTATAACCGTGGTGCTCAATCCTCTTCCTGGAGGTCTACAGGCACAGTTTAGCTCTATACCTATCCAATTACCAATTAAATAAGATCATCAAGAACCTTAGATAATTAGAAACAGGTTGGAGCATAGTTTAAACTGGACTATGCAGCAGGTAAATCTCTATTAACAGGACTGAGCACCTATGCACTACAACCTTTAGACCATCTGTACACACATATCTTTCATTTCCACCTTGTTTATACTTCACATGTGTCAGCCTAGGTATTTTGTGCACTTTGGCATCACTGATGTGTTGTGCAGGTTGCAGTTCCCACAGTTGGCCCTACGGCGGCGACTAGGCCAGCTGAGCTGCATGTCCCGATCTACTGTCCGCCTTCGCTCATGGCCTCTGTCCATCCTCTACTACATCCTGCCCTTTGGAGCACTTAAACCTCTTGCCAAAGTAGGCTGGAGGCCCACAAGCAGAGTAAGTACAGGTGGAAGCAACAAATAGAGCCCACAGACTGATGTTGTGTGTGTGTGTTTGAATTTGCAAAATCTCACTATCCAGAGACATAAATTCCATCCATCAGTGAGTAATCAGTGTATAAGAGCCATTTGGGATGTTGTCTAAGATTATAGGAAATGTTACTGGAACCATTCAGGAATGATGCCCTAAATAACCCTGATCTGGGATCGGTTCTTTTCATTAATAACCCAGGGAAGAAAGGAAGCTACAAAACTGATGTGAGGTCAGCAGAAAGTGCTGCTGCTATCAGCAGATGGCTGCTTGCATATGGACCCGCTGAGCTCTGAGCTCCATTGGGACTGGTGTGAAAAGAGCCATTGTCCCACGGTGCAGCTCTGAACTGAGGAACACTTTGTCCCTAGACCCAGTCGAGGGCATCGTGCCATGGTGGTTCTGACACCGCTATTGTTCAGTGCCCACAAAAAAATTGCCAGTCAGCCCATGTTGATGCTCTGAAGCAGATACCGTATCTCCAGTGGCAGACAGGAAGCTACAGAGAAACTGAAAAATGTTTGGTTTGTTAATGTAAATCTGTAGTGTTGGACGAACAGGATGCGTCATGCCTATGAATTATGAAATTTTGTACATGATATAACTGCCACACTGAGAGTAGTACACATTACGCTACCTATTTAGCAGATGCTTTTATCCACTTACAAATTAGGAACTTAAAATTATACTATTGTGTAATGTAAATATTATTGACTCTAATGATCGGATTGGGATATTCAATGACTTGAAAAAACTTGATCAGGTAATTCCTATAGTATAGTAATAAATAATTGTAATTTAATAAGGACATTTTTTATTAGTAGTGAGTATACTAGGAGTATGTGATTATACTTTATATATCTTTAAATACCTTATTCAACATTCAGTTGTAATGCATTTTATTAATGAAAGGAGTTTTTTTTTTTTTTAGCTTTTATGTCCACCAAAAAATAACAAAAATAAATCTAAATAAGAAAAAAATTAAGAAAAAATAATCTAATAATAATAATAGCAACAAATTGACTTTTTAATCTTTCTTTGAATTTTCTAATTGTATTTTATAGTTAATTCATTGACCATTTTATTTAATTGACAAGTGCTTGTATAAATGTATTAAATTTGGCATAGTAATCATTTGCTGTTTAAAAAAAGAGAACATAATGACACACTTTTGGTTCTTAAAGAGTATTTTCTGGGTCAGATATCCTATACTTCCTGCTCGTTAAACCCATAACTGTTATCTACATCCCACCCACCCCGTAAGACTCAGAGAGTGTCCACATTTAGCCTCCTGTCTGTCAGCTGGGATTGAAGCTGACTACAGTAATCCACTTACACTGAACACTGTCATGCATGAGCCTCCCTACTATCTGTAACACTGATCTAGGATCATTCCTTTTGCCCAGATCAATAACGATCAGCGAGCTACACTGATCTAAACACTCTAGGAATGCAAACACTGGAGCACATGGTGCACGGCGGGTGACGTAAAGCCATATGCAGGTGCTGGACTCAGTACAGCAACCTAAACTAACCTTGCCTTGTTATGAAAAGGTCAAATTATCTAAGAGTTATTGACCTTGACAAACGGTCATCAGAGATTGCAGGGATCCTGTCTGATATTTTCACTTTTATGTATTTTCTCCCCTGCATGACTGACATGAATGTTCATATTTCTTATAATGCAAATTATATAGAAAGAAATAACGTGGCAATTCTTACATTTGCTTTTCAGGTGGAATATCATTAAGTGTGTATTTGCCTTTCTGCTAATGTTTGCTTTTGTGTGTAAGATATTGGAGTATGGCGCTTCCAAACTCTGTCTCTTGGGTTGTAGGTAACAATCTACAAGTCTATACCCACAAGACTTCTCTCCAGAGCCTGGGGTCGCTTGAACCAGGTGGACCTACCAACTTGGTTACGGAAACCCATCTTCAGATTGTATATATGGACTTTTGGAGTCAACATGAAAGAAGCGGCCATAGAGGATTTACAGCACTACAGAAACCTGGGCGAGTTTTTTAGGCGTAAACTCAAACCTCAGGTCCGGCCGGTGTGCGACTCGCACTGCGTGGTGAGTCTGGGTTTGTAACTGTAGGGGCATTCTTTGTATTCATATTTCATTCATATTCAAACCCAAGAGAATAGATGCACATGCAAGCACGTATATAGAATTTTCATTTCAAGAGAGCCAATAAATGGACTAAATGTTAAACTAAATGTTATATTGTTTTGATTCGTTTGCTCGAAATAATCGATATGGTGTCTGAAATATGAATTTTATTTTGATACATTTAGCACATTCATTTTTAATACAGTATACAGAAAATGAACAAAATAAACAATACGTCGAGTCTGGGGGTGTGCAATGTCTCATCTGCGATAATGTCATCATTGTTTTAACAATTTTAACAATGTGTGATTTGACACTGAGTATTTTGCAAAAACCACTCAAAACCCCCCTACAGAGTGACCATCATACGCTACATGAAATCTAGACTAGTTTGCATATATTATAAAGCAGGGTTGCCCAACTCTGCTCTTGGCCATCGACTGTCCTGCAGAGTTTAGCTCCAACTCTAATCACACCTGAAACAACTAATTACGCTTTTTAGGATCGCTTAAAAATTAAAGTTATGTGTGTTTGATTAGAGTTGGAGCTAAACATTGCAGAACAGTCGATCACCAGGAGCAGGGTTGGGAACCCCTGTTATAGAGTGTTCATTCGCTGCATGATTCAGTCTATTAATAATGCCTTTTTAGAATGATCGCAAATTCAGAGAGTGCCATTTTTCTCCAGGAATTACCATGATTACAAATGTGATAAACTAGAAGTTAATTATGGACTTGTGTTTAAGACATTGTATGAACTCTTTTTTTATGTCGACAACAAAAATAATTCCAAACAAAGCCACAACACTGTTTTGTGGCTCTGAGCAACCAGACAGTGTTTCATCACTGAATGAATTAACATTTGATTTGGATTTAATTGCAATTCAAAAACTTTGACTTGTTGCCACCTACTGGTGGTTTTAATTTCACATTCAAAATATCCTTTATTTCAATCATTTAAATATTAGTATTCAATGTTTTATATTTAATATATTTAAAGTATTATGCATTTGTAATTGCAAGTTAAATGCATGCATGTCTTGCTGTATGCAAATGCACGTAGGTGCTACTTTCGATGCAACTCGATTGCAAACTTTTATTTATATATATATACTGATTTAATTTGCTTGATAACAGCCCAAATGTGTTATTTATCTAATTCACTGATTTAAATTGACTCAAAAAATAATACACATTTAGAAAAATGGCTTTATGCAGGTAATAACATGTAAAAATCTGTTTAAACGTATTGAAAAAAGCTGAAGGATAACAAAAACTTCAGGAGTCAGCTGGCCATGGTAGTCCTTAACATACCAGCACAATAACACCCCTAGTTGACACAGATACTTGCAGACTATTTTAGTTCACTATGACTGTTCATTTGCTCTACAGATCAGCCCAGCCGATGGCAAAATACTTCATTTTGGCCGTGTGAAGAACTGTGAGGTCGAGCAGGTGAAGGGAGTGACCTACTCGCTGGAAACGTTCCTCGGGCCACGCAACTGGACCGAGAATTTATCTGCTAGCAGAAGTAAGTCTCACTACAATTCTGTCATTTTGAGCAAGTAGGACCATTTTCCTGCATTGGAATCCTTTGATACTGGAACATCACAAGCTTAGCACTAAAACACCTGTAATAGTGACATTTAATGCAAGCGGTTTTGCAAGCAGCTACATCTATTTTTAGATTGTAAAAACGACGGAGAGAGAGACGGAAGGAGAGTATCACACTTACTATCAACGTGCATGCACATTGCAGAATCAGCAGAAAATAACACATTTACTGATTGTCACAACAGTGACAAAGTTATGGTGGTGCCAGTTACATTAAGCAGTTATTAGCAAAATGTATTTTCATATGAATGAAACGTTTAACATTTTGGTTTACATTTTGCAGTGGTTTTCTTCCGTATTGCATATTTTTGAATCACTGTATTTGTGACTTTCTAATGTTTCTAATGCATTATCAGCAGATTTTGCTAATAAATGTATTGCACTGAAGCTGTATTGTTCAAATGACTCAATCTAACAAGTACCTGGAAAGGCTTAATGTGGTACTTTGTACCTGAAGTATAAAAATGTTTGGGGTCAGGAAGATTTATTCTTTTTTTAAATAAATAATTCTCTTATGTTTACCAAAGCTGCATTTAATTAATCAAGAGTACAGTGAAATGTTATTACAGTTCAAAACTAAAACTTTTTTTGTTGTTGATATTTTTAAAAAGTGATTTACTCATATGATAGAGAAGTCAGTCAGTCTTCAGTGTAAATTTGTCCTTTAGAAATTATTGTAATATGCAGATTTGGTGTTTAACAGAAAAACAATGTTGATGCACTTTAAGGATTTTTAGGATTCTTTGATAAATATAAAGTTTCAAAGAATTTATTATTCATTATCTGTTTTATTAATTAGAAGAAAAAAAAAGTTGTAACATTTTTATGTCTTTACTGTCACTTTTGATCAATAATAATACAATTATACATTTCTTTAAAAAATGACTCCAAACTTTTGAATGAGACATCGAAAATCGATGGGAAATTATTAATTAATATAAATGTTGAATAACCTGTGCCTAACACTGAACATGTCCTAATTGCGTAACTGATGTTAAGCTTATAGGCCATGTGAAAAAAAAAATGTATATTTCATATTGGCTTTCCTACCAATTAGTGAAAAGAATCCCTTTTATCTTTCTGGTCATGTTCAGATGAGGATGACCCCGGTACATACCAGGACGCCCTGGTCACTAAAGAGGGGAATGAGTTGTTTCACTGCGTAGTTTATCTGGCTCCAGGTGACTACCACTGCTTCCACTCACCTACAGACTGGAGGGTGGCACACAGACGCCACTTCCCAGGTCAGCTCCTCTTTCTATTCCTCTTTTCTTTCTGAAAATATGATTTGTTATTAAAGGATTTATCAACAACAGTGACTTTAGGTCTTTTATGCTTAATTTCTAAGCGTCTTTTCTAATCTGATGGACTGAGCGGAGCGATAAGATCAGTGTGCTGTTACATAACTGAAGCATGTATATGTTTATTACAGGTTCTCTGATGTCAGTGAACCCGGGAGTCGCACGTTGGATCAAGGAACTTTTCTGCCATAATGAGCGGGTGGTCTTGAGCGGAGAGTGGATGCATGGCTTCTTTTCACTCACGGCTGTAGGAGCAACAAATGTGGGCTCTATACGCATCTATTTTGACAAGGTTAGAGCTTTTTTGCTTTGCGCTAAATATAATATAAATATTATGGGATATTTTTTTAGTTTCTGCAGAGGAGTGTTTTAATGAAGTATGGTTCTCTATTTTTTTTATGTTGGCTATCATATTTGATACATCAGGCTGTTAAGGCTCATGTAATATGTTATAGTAATATGGAGTATATGGACAATATTTATAATTAAAGCTACGTAGATGTCAGCGCCAACAAAGGCATAAAAATCATAAAATAAGAGATTCCTTAAAAACCAGCTATATCATATTTGATACTCAAATTTTAATCAAGATTTTTTAATAACAATGGTAAAATGGGCGATCAGGTTTCTTCAGTCAAATAAGTGTTCCTCTTGAAATATTTAATGAAATATTACCAACATAACATTAACATTTCAGTAAGGATTTCAAAGCAGAAATGTATAGTACAAGCTGAAGCCATTTTTACAGTTACAATAATATGCATTTTAACAGTGGCCTGACATTTATTGAATACGATAAAAGCTTTATAAGGGTGAAAATCTTTCATTATTTGCTTACAAAAAATGAGATATTTAGACAAAAGTCCAAGCATCACTTGTATATGACAAAAACATATTACAAGTCTTTTAATGCCATACAATAAAGAAACTTTATGAGACCGACTGAAATATTCATTAAAATCTGCCTATTTTTTATTTTTTTCTTATTGTGTGACCTAAATAACTGCGATCTTCTACAGTAGAATACTGTAATGAAAAGCTTCAATACACACTGCAGTAAAACCACTTAGGCAGAATGATGCATTTCAGGGTATCCTGAGCACTTTGACTCACAGCGTGATTCTCCTCGTTCAAAAGTTCATGGCTGTTTGATTAGAAATATTGTGCGTGTGCAACATCTAGTTCACGGTATCCTGCTGTTTGTTGAGCCATTTTGGTACTGCAACTATTTTTAAAGCAGTCTGTTTGGTCTGAAGGGCTCCCGGGGACAAGTAACACCAAAAAGAAAATCCGCAGCAGACTATACTTTAATCTCTCAATAACATCTCGCAAATAAACCTGCGGATTCTACATAAAAACAGGAGCAATAATCACAGAAGATGATTTGTCAAGGAGTATTGAATTGCATGGGTTTGAAAACTGTAGAAGCAGTTCTTTAAATGGAACTTCTCACACAGGCTTGAACAGCGCTGCTGACCACAGTCACTGTTAAATAATAAAATATAAATATTAGATTAAAAAAATAATAATAAATGGTATCTGAAATTAAAGGGATAGTTCACCCAAAATAAATTACTTCAAGGCATCCTAGGTGTATATGACTTATGACTAGTAGACATATCATGAAAACCTACATGAAAAAATTAACCCGTAACTTTGTTTTAGTAAGCCTTTTTTTTTTTTGTGAACCTCTAATAAAAAGACTGCATCTGATCTCGCTCCCCTCTTGACATTGAAAAAGGAATCTCATTATAATAATGCCACTCCATAATCTGTACGTTTCAGATGTGTGCGCTCAGAAAACCATAACATATCAGAAATGTAAACTAATATGGTTTAAAATGCATGATTTCAGCACGATAAACGTAACAATCAGGATCAAAACAGATGTTTTAGCAGGTACTAGCTGTAATGGCGCAGGTCTATTCTGGAAAAAGGGGCGGGAGTTGCAGCTCATTTGCATTTAAAAAGACATGCACGAAATTCAGCTTTTTTCTGCTTCCACTCAAAATAGGCAGTTTCAAAATAATATAATTAATGATCTGCGGGGTATTTTGAGCTGAAACTTCACTGACGCATTCTGGGGACACCAGAGACTTCTATTAAATGTTGTAAAAAGGGACATATGTCTTCTTTAAAATAACATAAATTAAAAACAAATAAGCTAAATAGAAATTATAAAAAAAAGAATGACAATGACAATAGTACATGGTTACTGAAACTTAAAATGAACACAAATATTAAAATAGAATCTTCTTCAAAATGTTATTACTTTAATAGTGTATAGCTAGTTCTATATAAAAATAACACTGAACTAATAGCACGGTTTGTTAAAGTGATCTTCAAGTAGCAGCATGTTATTTGTGAATAGCTGCTTCTTCCAAATGTTTCCCTTTCCTGTGCACAAATAAGCAGATTAAAGCCAACATATCTAGTCAGCTAGTCGACTAGTCAAATGCTAGTTTATTTTTACTGTGCACAAAATGTAAATGTAGTATCAGTGTAAATGTAGTAATCAGCGTAGTGAATGTACTGTGCACACATCCTGATTTGTCTAACTTTCCCTTTGTGACCACTCAACTCAAACAAAAATTTGATTCAGCTTTGATTTTTTATTTTGTTTTTGCAATTTGTTGGTCCACAACGTAGTAATAATGTCCCAACCCTTTATCAAAAAGGAAACAGACTACTGACTACTCTAACAGATGCCAGTGTACACGTTTGTGGGTTAAAACAGCATTTCCCAATATAAGCCCTTGCGCCACTCTGTGATATCTCTAATATAACTTTTGTTAAATGTGTAAAGACATTTTTATTTTGCATAACTTGCAGGCAGAAATACAGCAGATGCTGGACAATAAGGAAACTTTCAAATGCACAAGTTGACCTTGATATGTTTGCACTCACTGTCAAATGGAGAATACTCTGCATTCGGCTAGACTCGTACGCTAAGCATATGTATCAGAATCGGAGAATACTTTGGGCTTGAGAATGACATTAATGTAGGTTTTCATACGTGACCACCACAGACCAGTAGTAGTTTAGACCAGTGATAGTTCTTTTCTTGCATTCTAAATTTTATTCGTAGGATAAAACACAGAACCTATTCTATGAATTGTTGATTAATGAGGGTCCAATACTTTAGCTTGAAGTATAGTGGGGCCTATATAGTTTAATTTCTCAATCACTCTTTCTGGCATATATCTTCTCAGCATTCAGCATTAGCAGAACATTGAGCTACACCGCTAAGAGTGGATTTGGCCTCATTCCTAATGGGCTGCATTCAGACCACTAGACACTAGTGGGCTTGTGTAACAATGTGGGTCAATGGGTGAGATGAGTGTTTGGAAGTAGATGGTATAGTGACACCTGTTTCCGTGGCAGGATGCGACCTCAGAATCGTGACCCTGGTTATTTCATAATGCCACATTTCTTAAAGTGCATGTTTTCCCGTAATCTAACGGATTTGGATTTGATTTGTTTCTTAAAGTGCATGTTTTTTCTAAATGGATTTGGATTTTATTTCTAATAAAATAAATAGGGGTTGCCCATCGGATATACTTCACAGATTTAGAGGATAGTTTGAAAAGGCAAAGCATTTGCTTGTAGTAAAGTTACAATAACAAGTGCTTTTTCTATTTAGGAGCTCCGCACCAACAACCCTCGATACAGCAAAGGAACGTACAACGACTTCAGCTACGTAACAAACAACAACCAGGAAGGCGTGAGCATGAGAAAAGGAGAACACCTGGGCGAATTCAACTTGGGCTCCACTATCGTACTGTTATTCGAAGCTCCACGGGATTTTACCTTTAATTTGAAAGCAGGCCAGAAGATCCGTTTTGGAGAACCTCTTGGGACAATGTAACGCCTACGAGAGGGGAACGGAATCTGATGATGGACACGCTAATCTGTGTGCAGATGCATTCAGGGTCACAAAAACTAATACACTCACATTTGCAGAGATGTACTCTGTTTGAACTGAGATACATGTGTGTTCATATGTACTCAATCAACCACCACTGTTGCATTATTGCCATTGAGTTCTCACAGTCTTTTGTTAGGGTATTTTTTGTTGTTGTAAGATAAGCAAAGCTTAGACCATCACGTTGTAAAGTATTTGTTTACCATGAAATGCCATCCTGAATTTTTTGGGCTCTAAATTATTTTTCTATTTTGTTTTAGTGAAACGATCGTTTTGTTTTTATGTTTGCCCATATTGCCTTTGGCTCGAGTCAACCTGTGTGAAGGGTTTGAAGAGTTCGGGCACAGCTAACTCTGCAAGCATTGGGAGGATATGAGAGGCCATCACTATTTGGGACCTTCGTATTTCACAATGCTTTTCTTTAAAACCGTTCTCTCCGTCCTGCTTTTGCTCTTCACGAAGGTGCAAGCCATTTTGACAGTGAGATCTTGGCCACATTTACTCACTAAGAATGAGTTTCGAAAAAGACAGGCAACAAATATCACTGCCGTTGTTTTCTGGCATTGAATTATGCCTTTGCTTGTTGGTCTAGCAGTTAGTTGGGAGATAAATGTTAAGTATTAAGCTGTCTCAACTTGATTAGTGCCAAAACACAAGATATATTTTTACTAACATGTTGTTTTCTCCCTTTTGATATGAATCAAGTTATTGTGATTTTTTTCGTTTTTGGACTTTTCTTTTATTAACCAGCACTCGACCAGTTCAACAGACAAGTACTACACCCTGAGCTAAGGATAAAGACCCTCCGGACCCCCCTAATCTGACCCATAATCTGTATAAGGATTAAGGGAAGGACTCTGGAACGTTTGCTTTGAATGTGTTGAAAGCACTGAGCTTTCCTGTGCACATGGCCACACTTCTTTTGGAGAAGTCTTGTTAATTCAATTCATGTAACATAGACATTAATTTCAAACTAGTTCAGAGCGCAAGAAACATGTAATTAATAAATTTTGAAGATTATTTAAAATGTCCTGTTGTATAAAATTGTGATATTGTAATAACATCATGTTTTGCCCACAATAGCTTTTTTTCATGGGGTTTGTGTTTGGCAGCTTTCATAACTTGTAAGGATAAAACAGTAAGTGGAATGTTAATATACACAGTTTGTGGTGGATTAGTACAGTAAGACCTTTAAGCTTCTCAGGACAGTTTGTATATTTATACATGGGGGGGGAATATAAAAAAAAAAGGTTAAATCTGATCGCGGTATTTGAGGAAAGTCATTTATCATTACGTAAGCCTGATTAATATGAACAAAATCTCAGCGGAATATGGATTAAAATGTCAGAGAGGCTTTCAAAGTGCTGAATCAGGAATAGTATT
>JAUYWG010000038.1:19666007-19682342 GCA_034779775.1 Enteromius afrohamiltoni
ATTACTGTTACCAGGAGTTCTCTTGATAAAGATAGTTATATAAGCACAACAAATTGTGGAAGAACTTACGCCCTCCACCTTCTCGAATAAATATATAAACTGAATACATTCGCAATATATATTTTTTTCGGTTCTTAGTTATTAACTGAAAATGTAGCAATTTGAAGCAATCGTTTGTTGTGCAGTTTTCCTTTTCTGAAGGTTGAATAAGGCCAGTGGTGACTAAACAAATTTAATATCGTGCAAATATAGTAGCAAATCAATATGCATCTTTTAAGAAAGTACGTTCATCCTAGACATATGAAATTAACATTATATCCCCATATTATCCAAACAGCTGCGTTCAGTTTAAACTAATTTTCACGCGCCATGTTAATGTCTATTAGCTTCACACACAAAAAAAACCCTGCTCCTTTGTAAAACTGTAACCTCCACTGTCAACAAAAATGACAATTCTTTTGAATGAGGTGCTGCAGTATCGGTATAATTTTGCACAATAACTGTAAGTAACTATTAATTTACACAATAAATAGCCTGTAGCCTTACCTCAAACTGGAAATGATTAAAAATGAGTTTGCGAGTCAAGCATTGTGAACACGCAGTATTAAAGACAGCTAAATAAACGAATATCAACATTTTAACCAGTGAAATTAAAATTCGTAACTATTTTAGTTTAGTTTATATAATGCAAAGTAAAATAGTGTTTGTAGTCAACGCCCAAGTAAACAGTATTTAGAGGGTAGTTAAGGAAGAACAGCAGCAGGCGTAACAAAACAACAGGCCTATTAGCCTATCTGTAGATGTGTTTTAAGGTCATAGTATGAAAAGGCGTAAGCCAGTGAATAAAAAAGCGACTTTTTTTCTTAAACTAGAAGAAAATCTTTTTTTATTTTAAGATATCTCCCCCTACCGACGGTACTGGCAGTCTGCACCGACACATTAATCGTCCTGACACCTCAACACTTATTTACATTCATTTCATTCATTCAGTTCCTGGAATTTGCTCTGTTTGCAGTCAGATATTTTCGTTTTTGTTTTCACTACTGTATCCACATGCTATCCTAACCTTGCCTTTGGTTTATCTATTAACAGTTAGTGACAGCTTAAGTGACAATTGTAGCTTTTCAAAAAATCACCGCCTAACAAGGCTTAAGCTAGTCCCAGACTAAATTGCATTTTTGAGCTGTCTCAGATGAAAATATCTTGCTCTGACAAATCATAAAACATGTCAGTGTCATTATGAACTTATGAACATTTTGCACAATAACTATATGGTTTAGTACTTTTCTTCAATGGTAATGGTATATATTTCTTTAATTTTTTTTTTTAAATATCCAAAAGTCTCGACAATGGATGATCAATTTACCCACATTTCAATTTAAATTTACAGTTTACAGATTTTCGCTTTGAATGCATCATGAACTGATCTTTGCATGAAAAATAATATTTTATGTTTCAAACGTTTACATTTAGTCATTTTGCGGACGTTTTTTCCAAAGTGACTAACAATTGGATAATGATAACCCTATATACAAAAAATTCTGTAGTGCTTGAGATTCCAGGTAACAAAGTTTCTTTACCCCATTAAACCTGCTGAGCGGGACTGCACGTGTATTTGTTCCAGGAACTTGCTCTCAGGGCACGGTGTCCCAAACCGGTTCAGTTGCTGTCTGATAATACTGCCTTTACTCAGCTAGAAAGAATTTGTCGTCACAGAGAATGAATGATTCACCTTGTAGAAAACGTTGAGGAGACCAGACCTAAAATGAGTTGAAAACAGTTGTTTACAGAGACAAAGGTGATTTTATGTATCAAAAAAAAAAAACATATACTGATCGTGCGTAACATATACAGACAGCCAAAACATTTCGGCTGATTTATTATCATATTTACAATAGTCAGGCTCACAGTCTGAAAAAAAAAAAAAAAACTGTCCACGACCCATTGTATTAAATGTAACTATATTGTTTTTAATCATATACTAGTAGTACTATAAGGGTTTTGTGTTGCACTGAATAGTCTCTTTGGCAATCCTAGACACAATGTGTCAGCAGTATGTCTGAAGTAACCAGAAAAGCTTGTTCAATAGAAACTAAGATGGCACAACACTCATTCCACAGTAAAAGCTGAGAGTGCCTTTTTGTATATCCCTTAGAAAAAGAACAAGGGTTTTTCCTCAAGTTTCAGTCACCTATGTCAGACTGCATGTCAGGGAGTGGCTCAAAAATATAAAGAAACTTGGAGAAGTCCACCGGGACATATTGTAAAGAGAGACCACCTCTGTGTGCACCAGTAAAACCCATTTAACCTCATTATATATTTATAGAAACACTCCATTAACACCAGTAACATTAATCAAATAAATTAGTTATTTTAAGCACATAAGAATGCCATTGTTTGTGGCACACAAAGGTAAGGCTGCTTTAATGTGGTTCAGTAGGAGCAATTTTAGTGGAACGTAACAAAGCAATGATGTAATCCAAATGTAAATATTTAATATATTTCGCTTTCGGTGCCGTCACAGAAGGTCAGCTCTTGATTGGTCCAAACATGTATGATCTCCAGGTTTAGGTAAATACGAAAGGAGCCCTAAAATCCAGTCATTTTAGAACCACATAGCATTTGGCTTCCAAAGTTTGGGAAGTGGAAAGGTGGTTCCAAATTGTAAACCCATAATCGTTTGCTTCACGTGGGAAAACTCGTCTCACTTCCTCCTCCGGCAGCGGCAGCAACAGGCATAGCAGCGTCCCACCTGCTCGTCGCTTTCCCTCACCGTGTAAGCCGGAGGGAGGTTCTGGCTGCCGTTCCTGGCCTCTCCGTAAACTGGCACACTTGAGGTATTGCTCTCTCCTGGGGTTTTGAAGCTGTTGTAGGGGTTTATGGTAGAGTTGCGGTTGTTGTAGGTGCTCTCCAAGGCCATCGGGTTCATGATGATGGTGCTGGAATCATTCTGATCCCGTAGTTTGGCACGAGGGATGGTGACATCACCATAGGGGTTCTCGAGAGAGATGTTCATGGTGTCAGGCCGGAGAAGCAAGTCACAATTGAATACTCAAGTTCCAGTTTCAGTTTGTTAAAACTGCTGAAACATAACTGATCCCAAATATGGGGTTTTTCTTTAATATTCCTGGGAAAAGAAAACGTAGCCCATTTCATTGTTTGAACATTTTCATAGCAATAAGAAATTGTATGACAAAGCATTTGACAAAAAACATATTACACAACAAAACCTATTCAAACTGATAAGGGAACATTATTGTGTAAAGTTCTGTTTATTAAAAGCACACTGCAGTTGTGTGGTCTCCCAGCTTTAAATGCTTGAGCCAAGTCATGTGAAGTCATGCAAGTCAAGGGAATTCCAAGCATACCCCTTATCTTGAGGAAAGTTACAATGATTTTTAAAACATTTTATTTATGGTAGACCCAATCTTTCTAGTTCTGGTTCTACAATTTGACTGGCTAAGCGGATTGAACATTATTCATGGGGATTCAGTGACGCTGTCTACAGGTTTACACATCACCGGTAGGTGGCGACAAGTCTTTTTGGGTGCGTCGATGAGTCGTTCAAAGGCATTGATTAATTATTGATGAATAAGTGACTGACTGTAAGTCGGAATAAAACACTACTCTTAGTATTTATGCCATTAAAAAGGCATGGCGAAAATACTAAGCGTCAGGTCCGTCGCCAGAAAATCTTGAATGGAGGAGCATATATATATATATATATATATATACATATATATACACACACACACACACACACTAATAATAGTAATTTTGTCGCCATGTGCCCACTTGCGATGTGGGTCCCACGTCGAGTCGTCTGGGGCGACGGGCCTGCTAAGCGTACAATAATGCTATTCTGAATTCAGCCAATTTTACATTGAATCATTCACTGAACCGATTCCTTCAAACACGCTGATTCAATCCAACACGTCACTTCTGTGTTTTGTTTGGAGACGCGGCAGCTGATTTTATTTCGTTAGGAATCTTCAACTGCTGTGCAAAAACGAAATTGTGACTACAATATAAGTTATTTGATATAAACTTTTTTGTAAAGTGGTATAAAATA
This sequence comes from Enteromius afrohamiltoni, assembly GCA_034779775.1. Taxonomy (NCBI): domain Eukaryota; kingdom Metazoa; phylum Chordata; class Actinopteri; order Cypriniformes; family Cyprinidae; genus Enteromius; species Enteromius afrohamiltoni. Next base: position 19,670,080 of record JAUYWG010000038.1, read on the forward strand.
ATCCCCACGCCCTTTGCGGTTTATTATCGCTGGCCTCACTGATGCTCGGACAACAGCACGATTTCCAATCTGATATTGCTCGAATTAAGTTTTTTTTTTTTAATTGCCATTAATAAGCATATAAATGCTCAGTTATTGTTTTTTCAACCGTTTTATTGCTTAGGTTTTAAATGATATTCTGAGCTCCTAGTATATAAGACATTGTTTCTAATCATTTCTTTTTTTTTCCCCAACATCCAATCATTTTTAGACTCTAACTCTCCCATAAAAAACAAAAACAGATAACAATTAACTTTTCCTGTGTCAGTAAGTACTTAAATACAGAGAAACTGCTTACCGGCAGAGGCCTGGGGGCGATTTGTTTGGTGGGAATCAGTTTTCACAGCTGCACGCTGTTTCTGCTGTGACTTCTGTTCTTCCGTGTTTCCGAAATAAGGTAAGACAAACCTGAGCCAACAGGCTGGAGGGAAAAGGAGGAGGTGGCAATCCAGCTGACCGTGAGTCTTGTTTAAACATAGCAGTGTGTATCTAACCCCACCCTTGGGTATTCATGTTTTGTGTGTGTGCGAGAGTTTGGGAGGAGGCTGGTGAGACTTCAGGAATGCTAGTGTAAAATTTGCTATTAATGTTATAGCATGACTACATGTTGCAGACAAAGATACAATAAAAATATGCTTTTCATCACCAGATATAGCTACTTTGCCCTGTAGCCAATATTCTAAATAAGTCTGTGGATGCTGTTGTGTAAGGTTAGCCTATGCTTTCTGCAAACATTACACTGCTGGCCATGAGAGGAGCACACAGCCTCTTGTCCACAACCTTGTTTTTACTTTGTTAAACGTTAACAGAAATGACTTTTCAAAGTACTTCTGGATGGAAAATCATGAGTAATCAATAATTGTAATGCCACAAAAGTTACATGTGCTGCAGTGTGACATGCTGTGCTTCATCTGAAACTATTTGACATATTTGTATTTCTTATTGTCATGCAGCTTTAATTAGCTCAAAATAATTTGAGAGGCAAATTTGTACCTTTTAAAGGCTTCACTCCGGATTGAAAAATCAGTTACTCATCTTCATGTTACATAAAACCCATTAGGTTTTCATTCATCTTCACATCGCATTTGTTTTATAAGAGTTTCTGTCCTGTGCCATTTCCTTTCAAATGAAAGTAGCTAAAAATGGTTAGCTAAATGTCACTAGATGATGTCATACTTGCAAATTCACTGATCAATATATGGATGAATAGTTCAGTGGACAAGATGAGCATTTAGGTTAGGTTTGGCCAAGAGGTTGCTATATTTAAAAAATAATATTGCTAAACTTAAAAAAAAAAAAAAAGGCTCGGAAGTCCCTAAATCTAGCGACAAGATAGCTAAATTGGCAACGCTGTTTCTGTCTCTGAAGTCCATGGAACCAAAACATTTACCCTTCAAAAAAGTTAATTGTCAAATGTATCATATTTGATAAGCTCTGTGTACAGTATGTGCATTCTGAGCAATGTAAATAAAAGTCTTAAATTAAATCTGATTAAACCTTGGTTTATATGAGTTAATTTTACATTCTTTTTGAGCTATCAAATGTCTGGTTGACTTTCGATAGTAGGGCAGAAAACTTTGAAACAGCACGACATTACATAACTGATGAGAAATTTTCATATATCTATCTAATATATATATATATATATATATATATATATACATAAACAGACACACACATTGTCGTTGCATTAGCAAAATGTCAAAATGGTGTTTAATTTAAATTTTTAATTCTTTTTATTTACAATAATAGACATGCTGTTCAAAATAAAGGCAAAAGTATGGTGATGTTCATAATTACAATGATGAACTATACCTGTGGTTACACTGCTACCAACCACACCTGTCTGATAAAAAAAGTCATTGTAAAAGTGGGTCTTAGAAGTTCTGGGGGATAAATCCAGCAAAAATGTGTTTGGATATCTAAAGCAGTGGCTGTAGAATTTTTAAAAAAGATAGAATTAAAAACTACTATGGGCCTACCGTGTATTTTAATCTTAACCTAAATGTGTGTGTATATGTATTTACATACCCATGCACCAACATTCAAAGAATTACTCTTCCATGTAGGTGGTTCATTTTGTTTGTAGTTACACTTTTAACATATGATTTCCTGTTCCATTGCAGTGCTTGGTTATTCTTTGACCAGGTTGTGTTCTGTAAACATAGAGTGTCCTGATGGAATGTTGTTCAATGACAGAACACAATATCAATGCACACATACTGGTTCCAACACATTCTTTTTAAGGCCTGAGAATGAGGACATTGTTGATTAGCGAGCTAAAAAAGGTGCTGCTGGGAGTTTTAAGGTGCATCTGAAATTTTTGAGGGGTGCCAGGCCCATCTGGACTGAACCAGCTTGGTGTTACATGCACGTGTGAATTCCACCTCCACCCACGCCTATCTCATTTGACGATTGAAGTTAAAAGAACTATAAGCAAGGCCGTGTCTGACTAGGTTCTGTTTTCAGAGGTTAAAGAGGTTTGAAAAGAGCTCAAGAGGCACTTCAGACCTCTTTAATCAAAGGTAGCCTTAGTAACAGCAAACACAAACATCAGCAACAAAGGACTAGAGTGGTTAGGCAGACCAAAACAATAGAAATGATCAAAAGCATCCGTGACCTCATAGTGCAGGTAACAGCACAAACAAATCTATTGCTAGAAGAGCAAAACACATTGAAGAAAAGCATAGCGTTGCAAATCATGTACTCATGGCCAGAGAAACAAGCATATATATTTTTTTAGAAACATAAGAACTACATTTTTACATTTCTGAAGAAAAAACTGTTACGATGCTAAGAGGTTTCTAGGGTCTATCTGTGCGTTTTTTATCATAATGGTGTTCGGTTGCTAGTGGGTTGATATGCAGTAGCGAAAGTTTTTTCACAGGGTTTTGGGCTCTATTTGAAGCGGTAGCCTTTCGCAGTGGTGTCTGAAACCACAGTGGATATTAGCGAGGTTACTCTTTCAATCCCATAATGCACTGCATAACGAACGTGCGACTGATTGATTGGTAAATCATTTAATGACAGTTTATGTTTGACAGAGTTCAAAACTATTGAAGCTGCCAAGTTTTAAATGGTTATTAAACAGCAAGCACAAACTATGCACCTCTTTAAACACGCTAAGTGTCACATCACTTGTTTATTTTTTAGCGGACGAATGTAGGAAATAGTGAATGCGGGTTTAACATGCGTTTCTCTTTTTAAACAGCAATGCAATCTCTAAACAATGGTCTCTGATATTCCTCCCTGTGTTTTTTTCGAACTTTGGAAGCTTGCCCAAAAACTTTGGCTTCGGCTCTGGGTGGATGGATGCTTTTGAGATATTCTTTAACACATTGCAGTGTGGTTGCTAGGTTGTTGTGGGTGGCTGTAAAGGTGTTGCTATGTCCGGCTGCTTAGTTACAGTGTGTACTGTGTGATATTCCAGTCTCTAGACATGGTCTGGGTCTCTTATTGAATGCAAGTCTACGGACCAGGTCAAATCACTTAGAAAGCACGCCTCACCTCAACGTTAATTTTCTCATGGCTGAATATAAGAATAAACAAAAATAATTCTTTAAAAATTAGAATATACACCTCATGGCTCGTGATTTCAAATGCATTAGCAGCTGGGCCATTTAGTCACGTGACCCAGCGTGGAAACTGTCGTGGTATTATGATTCGATTCAAATCCTGTGGCGGTGACCCAAAAAAAGCCAACAGGAACTTATCAGAGACTTGTTCCCTAGTCAAACATGCAAGTGACCGAATCGCATTCCGCACTAAGTAATTAATTATCTGACTTTCAGTGTGTCATTCTTTCTCTCTTTCTCATTCAGAGGGTTTCACTGACTGGGGTGTGTCATTTTTATATTAGTGATGGTAATGTAAGTTTATTTGAAGTCTTTGAGAATATGACACCACTTGTAAAACCAGAACAAAAAGCCAAAACAAACAGCGGTAAATTAAACAAATCGACCAGAAAATAGAAAATAACTCGATCCTTCCTGAAACTAGTCAAATCTTTTCTCACGAATTCCACCTTAAGTAAGTTCTTTTACCCAGGTTATGATTCAGCAGAGACTTGCTCGTCAGATGCAGTTCTCAGACCATTTCAAGCCTGTAGTTATTAGACATTATCCATTATAATCAAATGACACACCCAGCTGGTAGAGGCAGGTATATCAAGTCCGTGAGAGAATCAGATATATACACACAGCACTACAGTTTAGACTCGCTGGGGGTCACTGAGTCACCACAGTATCCAGCTCTATCAGGCGCCAGATCACGTGACCTCCATTGTCTTCACTGCTGTTGGTATTGGTCGTTGCATAAAGCATTGCACTGTTGCATTTTTATTTATTTTTTTGCATAAAATTAAATTCCGTTCAACTACTTTTCTCAAATGGCACATTTCTTGTGAATGTTTTGTCCTTGCTTGTGCGTGTCTGTGCTGCCCACGGGACAGGAGGGTGGTTGATTTGTCATTGTGCTATTCAGAAAACCACAAGTTCCTCTGCTACGCACTCACGATGTAAGCTCCTTTTGTGAGTTTTAGACCTGTAACACTTTGTGCATTTTCGAAACACAAATTAAGATATTTTTGATGAAATCTGAGAGCTACAGCAATGCAGCTACTGTGTTCGAGGCCCAGAAAGGAAGTGGGGACATTGTTACAATAACCCATGTGACATCAGTGGTTCAACCTTAATTTTATGCAGCTACAAAAATACTTTACATGTGTAATTCTGTTGCTAAGACAGCTCTCGGATTTCATCACAAATTTCTTACTTTGTGTTCCGAAGATGAGCGAAGGTCTTACAGGTTTGGAACAACATAAAGGTGAGAAATTAATGACACTATTTTAATTTGTGGGTGAACTATCCCTTTACGGTTTGAGTGGTCAACATGAGCCCATTAGCTCCTGCTAGAAGTTTGCTAGTGGCCAGTTCTTTCAACTGAAATGAACCCTGGTTCACAGGATCTACAGTATGTTTACAGTTCAGAAGCAAATAGAGGAATTCTTGCCACCGTTTCCTTGTCCATTTTATAAGCTCTTTGTGTGCAAGCTGGTAAAAATACCACCACATGTAAAAGCATTTAATGAGCATGTAGCCCAGCCCACATGGAAATAACTTATATGAGGATAAATGCGCATAAATGATAATATATATGCTGCATATATGCCACATATAGGCAAAAATAGGGTGCATGTGCATATGCAGGCCATACAGGTCTCCTGTATTGCATCGTGGCCTAATGGATAGGGAGTTGGACTTGTAACCCAAAGGTTGGGGGATTGTTGGTGGTGGGAATGAATAACCAGCTCTCTACACCTTCAATACCATGACTGAGGTGAGACCCTTTAGCACTTCTTACTGCTGTGTGTGTGCACTTGGATGGTTTAAAAATATTTTTTATATATTTTTAATAATTTTACTAATAAATAGGTAAACATATAGGTGCATATAGGCACACATATATATAGGTACATGTATGCACATATATATGTACGCATATATGTACATATAATATAGGAAAATGGCCAATTTTATATGTCACATATATTAAAAACCTATATCAAAAACTATATTAAAACATATGTTTATATAGGTTATTTGGTGTTGTTAACGTATTCCTTATGTGTTTTGTTTTGTATCTTTAGGTTTGGTGTTAAAAAGGACAGTGCGGCTGCAGAGTGAACCAGTGGCTAAATACATTGTATTGTTTTCTTCTGCCATCCAGACCGAAAGGACTAAGAGAACTGACCTGATCTCAACCGTTTTCTATCAACAGCGCATTTTTGACCAGGTTTGGAAAATGTAGCAAATTGCAGTCAGTTTGAACACTACTCTAGTCTCAGGAAAATAGTTTAATGAACTATATTAAAATGTTTCAGAAACATTGTAAATATTTAGTGTAGCCAAATGACTCTGAGGACTAGGTGGCAATGTTAGCACACTGGATTCAGTTTCAGAGTGCTTGACTTGTCTTTCTTTGTATCATCTTATTTAGAGTAGATGGTTAAGGCGGAGTCTAAAACAGCAGAGCCACAACAAGTCAAAATAAACTAAAGAGATCACGTTTTAAAAAGCAGGTTCTCACCTTTTTCAGTGTTTACTATGTCGTGGGATTTGCATATGTCATCATTTCTTACCGCAACACAACCCTACACACCAGATAAGGATCAGGAGTGCATGGGAAAGTTGTGATCTGTGTGGTGTCCACTAAGTTCCCATGCAAAGACAAACTACTCAAAACACACAGATACATGCACACACTAAACAGAGGATTGATATGACCAATGACGTCTGATCGCCCTCATTGTGCCAGCAGAAGGACATTGTGAACTTGGATTTCTTCATCTACACTGCCAACATGTGAAATCAGAGACGTACAAATATGCTGCAGCAATCGAAACTGCTATTCTGAAGAAAATATTCTGGCCTGTCCTTCTTTTATATCATTGCTCAATAATAGAGCTTCGACATTTAAGGATGGCAAAGCAAAAGAAAAATCTTATAAATGTTTAGTGAGCTACAGTTAACAGCTGTGCAGCTCAAGTGTACCTAATGCAAGAAAAATTGCTCTGTGCTGTCATCTGCTGGTGGAAAGTGTAGGATACAGCACATCGCTGTAGGATCTTTACCGCTGTAGGATAGTTCACCCAAAAATGTAAGACCTTTGTTTATGTTCAGAATGCAATTCCAAGAGCTCTCCAACCCTCTCAAAGGCAGCTAGTATTCTTACATGATCTCGGCGGTGTTCCTGGCTATTGTTTACACTGTGCAGCGAGCTAACTCTGCTAACTCTTGGCAAACTCCACGACTTCATCAGCGTGTTTGAGACATTTTATTTAGATGCTGTTTTTATCGTTGCTGGTGACTTTAACAGATGCAACTTATGGACTGCACTTCCAAAATACCACCAAGATGTGAACATTCCCACAAGAACACTTTAGACCACGTCTACAGTAACATACGTGGTGCATACAAAGCCGCACCGCGCCCCCCCACTTTGGGCAGTCAGACCATATTTCTTTGTTCATGTACCTGGCTTACAGACAGAGACTGAAACAATCAAACCCTGTCACAAAACATGTGAAACTCTGGACCCCAGAGACAGAGAGCATCCTGCTTTGCCCTGACAGACTGGGATGTGTTCAAAACTGAAGCCACAATGGAGGACTCCTCTGTTAACATTCAGGGCTATGCTGAGTATCTGACTGGGTACGTCAGCACCTGTGTTGACAATGTTGTGCCCACCACACAAGTAAGGATGTTCCCCAACCAGAAGCCCTGGATCAACAGTCATGTACGACTCATGCTGCGTAGTGGCTCCCTTTCTTTCAGATTAGCCAATGAGACGGAGTACAAAGCTGCGAAGTTTGGACTGAGGAAAGCCATCACAGCGGCTAAGAGGCATTACAGAGAGAAGTCGGATGGTTTCTACTCTTCAACTGCAAGGCCTACAACACATCACAGACTATAAGGCCACCAGCAGCACCATCAGCTCTGCTGGCAGTCTGCTGGATGATCTCAACATGTTATACACCTGCTGTGAGACCCCCCAGACCCTCCAGAACTCCCAGACCCCCCATTTCTCCCAACCCTCCACCGCACCAGAAGACCAAGTTCACAAAGCCCTGGAAAAGATCAACCCTCGCAAGGCAGCAGGTTCCCACATGCTTCAAAACTACAACCATTGTTCCCCTCCCCAAGAAAACCCCAGTTACATGCCTGAATGACAATAGACCAGTTACACTCACTCCTATCATTGCAAAATGTTTTGAGAGAATGGTGCTGGCCTACATCCAGAGTATCATCTCAGACAATCTGGACCCCCTGCAGTATGGCCAACAGATCCACATCAGATGCCATCGCCGCCATCGAAAACAAAGGAAAACAAAGACTCCTATGTCAGGGTTCTCTTTGATGACTACAGCTCTGCCTTTAACTCGGTCATCCCCCACAAACTGACCACACTCGGCCTAAACCCTACACTCTGTGACTGGTTCATGGACTTTCTGACTGGCAGGCCTCAGTCTGTCAGGATTGGCAACAGGACTTCAGCCAGCATCATCACAAATACTGGTGTCCCTCTGGGTTGTGTTCTCAGCCCTGTCCTCTACACCCTGTTCACCCATGACTGTGTTGCCACCCACAAAGACAACATCATCCTGAAGTTAGAAGTGCAGTAATTGGTCGCATCCCTGGAGGGGAAGAAGCGGCTTACAGGAGTGAGGTGGCCGGCCTGGTGTCATGGTGTAAGGAAAACAACCTTGCCCTCAACACTGGTAAGACGAAGGAGATGATAGTGGACATGAGGAAAGAGAGGAGGCCTGACCAGCCACTATTTATCCGGGAGCTTCAAGTGGAGAGGGTGAGTAACTATAAGTACTTCACCACATCAGTGAGGACCTCACCTGGACACTGAACACTACACAGTTGTTCAAGAAAGCTCAACAGCGTCTGTACTTCCTGAGGAGGCTGAGGATATTTGGTATGTCAGCCAAGATCCTCAGCAGCTTCTACGGCTGCATTGTGGAGAGCACATTGACCAGCTGCATCACTGCTTGCTATAGCAGCACCACTGCTATGGGCCGAAAACGCCTGCAGAGAGTGATAACAACTGCAGAGAAAATCATCAGGACTACTAGCGCAGAGTCCATAGGAGAGCTGCCACCATCCTCAAAGACCCCACACACCCCCAACACAGACTTTTCACACTCCTGCCCTCGGGACGACGGTTCAGAAGTGTGAGATCTAGAACCTCACGACTCAAATACTCCTCCTTCCCTACTATTATCATTCTGTACATTAATCACCTTGTTTATTGAGCTATTTTTGCACATCAGTCTACCTCAACTTTTGCTTCTTTGCACATTTATCACTGTAATTGCACAATTGATATTGATATTTGTTTCACATCTGCACACACTTAGTCTTTATTTATCTTAATTTATTTAGTATTTATTTAATGTTAGCTTTTACTCTTTAATTCTTAATCTTACCCTTACTTTATTTACTTTTTTGACTTGGTATCGTTTGTGGACAGCAAAAAAAGAACTTCATTGCACAGAGAAATCTAATTTGTTTTGTACACATGACAATAAACCCTGTGAATCCTCGAAAAAGCTTTTCAAAAAGAGATTTTCATAAAAATCAATAATATTTTATAGAATATTGAAACCTAATTACTTTCCCTAATTATTTGTTATGTCTCCCAAAAAAATAAAATTAAATAAAATACAAAAATAAACTAGCTTTTAGGCCTGGTGTGCTTTATATGAGGACATGTATAAAATCAACATCCTGTTTGTGGTCATGCAGAAACACCCAATTATTTGGTATCTCTGAAAAGCCCTGAATGTTCTCTGTACAAGAAACCAGACTTAAAACTGTGGCATGTATAGTGTCACAGAAATTTACTAAAATATAATGAGGTCGCAGGGTCTTAAAAGGTTAAACATTTTTTTTAATTGTAAATAACTAATAAAATATTCACTGTAAGATTTGATTTATTACTTCTAAATTACTTTTCTACTTCTAGAGTAGTGCTTCTCAGACCTGTCCTGGAGGACTCCCGGCCTGCCCTAATCTAACACACCTGATTCCACTCATCCGCTTCTTTGTAGAGACTGCAATAACTAAATTGAGTGTGTCTGATAAGGGAGACATACAAACTGTGCAGGACAGGTTTGGGAATTATTTTATTATTTTTAAATATTTTTATGTTGTAACTGATATTAAAATGCAATAGCGTTAAAAGTGATTCATGATTATTCTTAAAATATTACAAACTCTTGTATCTTATTAATTAACAGGTGTGTGAAGCCAGTGTCCTTAAATGTGGTTTGGTTCACAGCATTCTTAAAATGCATTTATTTATTTATTTTCACAATAGGAAGTCATACAGAATTGGAACAACATGGTGAGTAAATGATGATTTTTCAACTTGTTTTCCTTTTATTTATTATATTCTTTTTCTATTCTTCTGATTTGTTTTCTTTTTATTCTATTCGTATTATATTCTTATTTTATTCTATCTACTTGTTTTCTTTCAATTAATTGATTTAAAAGAATAATACCTTGAATACTACCGTTTTAGACCAACTGAAACGTGTCACAGCACTTATAAATTACTGCTGTCTTGTTGGTTTTGATTGCTTCTATTGTCCTCATTTGTGCGCCACTTTAGACAAAAGCTTGAATATTACTGGGGAAGTGACGGAGTCAGGGTTTAGATAGTTTGGTTATTTCTGCTGGTTTGCCATAACCATATCATTTTGCAGCCGAAAACCAATCTTTTCAAACTGGTGAACATACAGAAGTAGCCCTGAGTCGACAAATTTATTTTTTTTATGTTTTAGAAAGAAGTCTCTTATGTTCACCATTTATTTGATTTCAGTAGTTTGTGCTTCCTAATGATTACAGTAATAATAGTAGTGTGTTTGGCGTGCTGTCCTGGGGACGAGCCGTGGACTCCGAACCTTAGAAGTATGAACCCTAGCGAGGGTAGAGGTCGGCATCCGGCTCGGACCCTGCGTACCCCCCGTTAGGATAGTGCGAACGAGAAGGGGTGGAGGAGGGATGCTTGTAACGTAGTCTCAGCCTCAGAGGTCACGCTCACGGAACGTTGGCTATACGTCTGACGCATATGGTACACTTAACTGGAAACCCTTTTGAAATTTCGAAGTCACCACATGATTGGTTGAATTTTATCGGATTTCCGGGGAAACGGTCCGCCAGGAAACAAAGCGCAGAGTGACAATAAGCATTTATTAAGATCAGTTAAACGTTGGATTCTCAAAAGTATGCAATCCAATTTTGAACAGAAGAAGAAAACACACGCAAACAAACGCAAATTCTCACAATGCAACCAAACATGCAAACACAGAAACGCGCTGCAAACAACACAGACCACAACGGAAATGTTTCAGGGGGACCTCAAAAAGTGACGAACCCATCTGGGACCTGATTAATTGTTCAGTGGCTTTTTGTCAGAGCAGAGGCAAGTTCTGCGTCCGCAACCGCATACTGCTTAAGTAGGTATTACATTTAAAATTGAACATACTACCCGACCTTTAAAAAGTACGTTCTATATAGTATGAATGAAATTCGGATGTAGTATTCTCCTCGCATACTGTTTTTCGCGTACTATATAGTAGGGAAGTAAGTGATTTCGGACGCAGCACCAGAGTATAGAAGCCCAAGAGGCGAAACTCAATAGAACGCTCCATAGCAACAGTTCCGCTCATGAGGTGACTGTGCCGCCGCCATTTTGGGCTGACACCTACACATAAATGCCATAATAACACATATATATATATTTACAGGGTGCCTTTGTAGGGAAGGATGAAGGGAATTACCCCCCTCTGGTTAATGCATCCCTGCCTTGGCTGAATTATTTTTATCCTCGCTGGGGATAAAATTATTTGCGAAACAGGTTATGAAGTCCTGTTTTGAATCAAATGATTCGCAAAATGCACTTTGAAGTAACTTTTTCAATTAGACTATTCGCTTTCCTAAAAAGAGGATTTATCATGAGATCAATCAATAATTTTATTTCAGTCCTCAAAAAACAATGTTTCCAGTTAAGTAAAAATATAAACAAGGATACCGAAATAGGTGTAAGCTGAAGCCTTGCTTATTCTGCCTACCCTTTGTACATTATTAACTGATGAACAACACTTTTTACTAAATTAAGTACACAAGAAAAACTAAATCGCATAAAACTTTCCCAGGATATACAAGCATAATTAGAAACATACACGCATTATAATCCAGATTCCAATGATTACTTCAGATTGTTTACTGATACATTGGCATTTATTTTGCTTATATTTCTCATTCATATAATTATTTATCAACTTGCATTTATAAATTTTCTTAAATTTGCAAAGTGATTTACAGAGCTTTAATTCCTCATTACATTTATTCCATATGAACCCCTCTGACAGATATACACCAGATCATTTATCATGATTATCAAATTACTGCAAACCCTTTACTTACTGTGTTCTATCGTACATTTTTCTTGTTGAAATAAAAACTTAAGGTCATGAAATTACCACATATGATGTTTAGTATTGATTTAATAGAAGCAGACACATTCATATATTTATTCACAATGTTTTAAAATTAATGGTACACACACACAAACATTTCACGTGTTCGCACTTCCTCATTAGTCGTAATAAAATAGCATGTTTGGCGTGCTGTCAGGGGCGAGCCGGGAGT